>CM026206.1:6811355-7386355 GCA_014839995.1 Xenentodon cancila
TTCAGTATAGAGAACATCATCGGGGTGTCCAGCGCCTCCTCGTCCACGCCGGGCGCTGCTCAGGCTTTCCTGCGGCCTCCCGTGACCGTGCAGTCGGCCCTGCTGAGCGCGCAGTCCCTTTCTCTGACCCGGACCTCAGCCGCTATCGCTCCCATCCTCAGTGTTCCCTCAAATATTATTTCTGGACACGTTTTACCCTCAGCGACAGCCGCGGCGGTGTCCAAATGGCCCTCGCAATGACTTAAAACAATGAGAAAAAAAACTCTTATTTTTATATAGAGACATTATTATCGGGAAGTGTGAAGAGCACAAATCAATACGCAGCACTGGACTGTAGAGCCATGTAAAGACTGTTCAAATACAGAGAAAATAAAAAAGAAAAGAAAAGGAAGATATTTCTGTACAGGTAACACTTGTAAATATTTGTAAAAAGAGAATGATTTTACCTGTTTGACTTTTACCTGTCTTTTTCTTTTGTTCCTGTTTGAGATCTGTGATCATCATTTTACATTTTTGTTTTTCTATTGAGGCTCAACTGGATACATTTTTGTCTTCGTTTTCACAGAAGGCAAGAAAAGCTCTGACAAAAACTGTTTATAATAAAAGACAAATATATGTAATTCTATGTAGCTATATTGTGTTGTAAACGGAATTTATTTGTAAATACATTTAAGAAAGAATTAAAATCAGATTTCATGAGATTAAATGATTGACACTCTTAAATTGTTTGATACCAGATTAAATAAAATTCCTTCTTTGTGACATGTTCTTAAAGATATTTTTTTAAATCGAAGAAGACAAACTATAAACATATATGGCATGTGATAGGCTTAGGCTTTATTTATAGCATGAAATATTCATAATAATTATTATTTTTTACAATCAATTTTTTGGAAAATACCATGTTTCATATAATAAATGTATATTAATACTTCTTTCCGAGGAGTAATGCAACCCTTTTCATTATATTTTTCATCTTGAGGCAGCAAAAAACAAAACAAAAAAAAAAACAAAGGTATTTATACCATTCTTTTTAAATCTAAATTTAAACATTTGTCCTGTGGTGAGAGAAAATTATTTTTTAAATGTGAAATGTAAATAATAATAGCTTAATCAAGTCATAAAAGTATTAGGTCTATTTAAAGGTAAGGCAGGATGTGGCGCAAATAAAGTATATTTGTCACATTTTTGAGAAAAATATTACCCATATTAGCGTTGTATTCTAAAAATTAAAGCTGTCGAGAAATATTTGATTGTGATCTCTGATTATAAAGAGGTAGATGTGGCACTGGAAGGATGTTAAAGTGTTTGAAACAACATTTACGTCAATTTTCCAGCTCGGGATCCCTGACTGGAAATCACAGTTTAGTTTTACTTGTGCTGACCGTCACATCAGCGGATCGTTTTACAGGATATTTGGCGGCATGGCCACTATAAAGGTAACAGTTTCGCAGTTGTGTCTGGCTAATCACTTTTACACAAACAGCAAATGGCGAGCGTGTGTGTGAGTTTGTGTGAGAGGGGTTTCTGGCGCTATATTTATCTGATCCCCATGGGAAAGAGAAAGGACTAGTCTCTGCTTCAATTCACTCCCAGACGCCGAAGAAGGCGCTGATGATGCACAAGGCTTCTCCAGTGTCACCGTGGCATTTCCGCGCACTGAATCCATTCTTACTCTGGAGCTATCATTGTTAAAGTTATTATTCATATCAGCTATAATAGTAACTGGAATGTGATATCGTTATTCCACTATATAATTAGTTTTATTGAAAAATGTACTGATTGCAGATCAATAGAACATTGCCTTTAAAAGAAATAATACTCATTTAAATAAACAAAAACAAAGAAATAATAGAAACGTAGGAAATGATTGTTATTTTTTTCTTGCCGCTATTGTTTAGCTCAATATCATTGTAACTTAAGGAATTAGAGCGAAAATGAAATATTTATCCACCCACTCTTAACAAACGTATTAAAGTGAAAGAGACATTCAAGCTACTCCCAAAGTCAGTTCAATAGTTAAATAACGCAAAACAATTTCGATTAAAGGTGAATGTGGGGTGTCATCAAATGCAGCTGGATTATTGTCTCTGTGAAAGATTTGACTTGATCATCATCTATAAAGGGACAATAAGTAAAACTCGTGCTCACACGGATGATTTTTCAGCGGGAGAATGTCCACAGTTTAGTTGCACATACAGTCGGTGTGTCGGCGTGTGATGTTGCACCGGTGATGCTGCAGCCCCACAGCACCTGACAATTACTGACTCAGGCCACTAGGGGGGGTGGAGTGGCACGTCGCGCACCATATAGGGATCATAAAGAAATGTTTCAGAAAGTCCTAAGTAATGAAGAATTAACTTTTCAAAACAACACTTTGATCCTTTTTCTTTCCCTATCATATTCTAGATGTAATAAATCTTAGAAGACATTGTGTTTTTCCTCATAAATTTGAAATATTTCGATCAAAGCGTCATAAAAACAAGTTATGTCGTTTGAAATCGATACAGATATAAAACCTAATTAGTTTATTAATGAGGTTCCAGCACATGTAGATTTTTTTTTCTCGGAGAAGGTTATGTGCGACAAGTGTAAATATATAATCCGCACTCTACATACCACAGTAGTTACTGCATTTCACGTGGCTTTATATGCACATAAGTTTATATTAACGCTATGCTTTAAGGCTAAGATAAATTATTACATAAGAGAAACAGAAATCGCTGGTTGTGGCTTAATTAGATTCCAACTTAATGTTTCGGCTGCACAAAAGTACCATCTCGAAATATAGAAAAGCCCACTTTAATTTCAAAAGGCAAACACAATAAATGACTAAGCAGTTTTTTTGCACCAAACACATGTTTCAAGTCCAAGAAGATATTTTAATGTTAACCAATAGACATTTATAATTGGTATACACACACATTACATGCTTCATCTATGTAGGTTTGATCACTACGAAAGTTTTTTTCTCTTATTTTTCTTTAAAATCTTTTGACATTGGTATGAGTCAGAACAGACGCATTCGTAAATCGTGCGCAATCCCATACACGCTCGAAGAATGCCCCGTGCAGCTGCAAGTGCTGGGCACAGGTGGACTAAATGTTGGGTTCCCTCAGCACCACACCAGAATCTATAATGGTCACTAACAAACGAGTGTGGATTTGTGCAGTTGGTTCCTGATTCCCGAGAAAGCTCGTGCAGATAGGTTAAATTGGCAATTATATTTTAAAAAAAAAATGAATGAATGAATGAAATTTATATAAATTTGTTTTTGAAAAAGGGCTTGTTCTTCATATAAGGCTACATAATAGACACAGTTGCAAAAAAAAAAACCAAAAAAAAAAACCATCATGCCAGTCAGCAGAAGACTATGATGTAAGGAGATGGCAAAGTCAATGTAACTTTTTATTTATTCATTTGCTTTCATATAGTTACCTTAAAAAGTCAAGAATTCTGCAGAAACATTAAAGTGTTTTCATATTTCAGGAGTACACATACACACTGGACAGAATTAACGTTAAACATGATCATTGTCTTTCTATTGATCCAGTCCGCGCTTCCTCACTGTATTATTGGGGAACTTAAAAACAGTTACTGGAAGAGACACATTATTATCATCTGATTGAAAAAAAAAGGCTGTAATTAAAAATAATATTTATCAGACAAAGATAAACCATACATTGATTTGATTACTTTTTTATTAGTTTTTGTATCAGTGTAGTCCTTGAAGTAAACACACCGAATGCTATAAGGATGAAACTGCAAGATATTATACTATCTTGTTATAAATTTGAAAGGTTGTGCATGGACAGAACGGGTTTTATAAGATTGTGAGTGAAGCCAGACCAGACCAAAAGAAAAAAAAAAAAGTAACCTTTTGTTTTAATAAATGTCCACATTAAAGCAGATGTTCAAGTAAAATAAAATGACCAGTTAACATTCCCAAATGGTCATGATACATGAGTAGTGAGCTGGCTGGTGCTTTCTGGACTGTATTTGGTTTAAATACGTAAATCACACTTAAGCAAAAGCTGGGCTCTAACAGATGATGCTGGAATAAAACTGAATTATAAGGTAACAATATATAACAACATAGTTATAGCAATGACAATGACCTTTGACACCTGTGACTTAAGTCAAAGCCACTTATGAAAAGCCCTTAACTATCATTCATCTTTTAACACCACCTTGTGTCATTTCTTGCTCTGAAAGTTAAGAATGACCTTTACAAGTCTGCCTTCATTTATTGGCGACCTCTACAATTAGTGTTTTATCAGTCCAGTGTGGAAAGAAAGCACTTGGCTTGTTATTTGAAGTGGGATTAGTCTGTTTTTTTTTTTATATTTCAAGTGGAATAAATGATTAAATGGCTACCTTTGGATCAGAACAGACACTATGAATGTCTTTGTGTAATTTTTGGACATGCAGAAAACTATTCTCCAAACAACTAATTGATGAGGCACTCAAAAAAATGACAAGAAGTTTTGGTTTAAAAAGAAAATTATATAGTATAACCTGGAGACTTTGAACGCATCGCTGAGAAAGAAAAAAGCAAGCAAGGCCCAGGACATCATAACAACTAGGTCATCCTCCACTGCAAGCTGTAGCCTTCTCCTGGGCAGAGAATACAGACAGTAAATGTAGGTACAGCAGTTACTGAATATTTAAAAAGGCATAGAGATGAAGCAATAAATGACAGAGTAAAGCTGGCGTGGCCAGGCATTAATAACTAATGGGTAGCGGTGAGTTATTGGCCGTTGCCATTGTAATGAAAGTGTCATTGCAAATCAGCAGTTGTCCAAGGTTATTATTATTTATGCATAATTGATGGCAGCATCACAAGGAACATGTCTCACCCAACAAATCCCAACACCTTGGGAACAAAGATGATGGTGTCAACAGAAGAAAAGGTCACCGAGGAGAAAATGGCCCTGGGCTGAGATTTACATTGTGAGGGGAAGAAAATACCTGCGTCTGTGTACAGAGGGTCACAGCTAGTTAAGCTACACGTTGGACTGCTGGCCTTCCGGCTGATTATATGTGGCGTGTTTCCTCTGAACGTCATTGTAAGTTGCCAGAAAAGAAAACAGTTAACTTAAATGATTTCAAAGCTTAAAGCTGCTGATTTGCTTGCAGAGATTTAAAATCAGTTCGGAGTCATAATGTGTAACCTTCAGTATTTGTATGCGACTGTTGAAGTCATCATCTGAGCTTTCGGGGGTGGAGTTAAACCGTTTGATGGCCATAGGAAGGGAAGACTTTTTGCAGTGGTCTGTTAGGTACAATGAGACTCCGACTAAATGTGCTTCTGTATCTGAGCACAACACGGAGTCCAGCTCCAGCACAACAGTTCCACCGGCTTTGCAGATGAGTTTGTTGAGTCTGTAATCATCTGCCACCTTCACTCTGCTACCCAGTGGCACACAGAATTACACTGGCCACCACAGACTCATAGAACACCCTGAGCATTGTCTGGCAGATGTTAAATGAACCTTAGTCGTTTTCGGAAGTAAAGACTGCTTTGGCACTTTTTATTGAGGACTTCAGCATTTTTAGCCTAGTTGAATTTATAGTCCAAGTGGACACCCAGAAACTTATAATCCTCCACAATGTTCACACTGACACCCCCCCCCCCCCTCGGGTCACAACTGGCTTAGTCTTTCTTTACAGCCACACGTACTGTGGTCATGCCAGTCAAATAATCAATAATCCATGACGGTGTGTGTGTGTGTGTGTGTGTGTGTGTGTGTGTGTGTGTGTGTGTGTGTGTGTGTGTGTGTGTGTGTGTGTAGGATGGGGAGGGTGGGGGGGTGGCGGCGACATTTACCTGCTCTGCTCTTCACACCACCAAAGAAAGATGGATGGTGTTGAATGCACTGGAGAAATAAAAAATTTAGAATCAAATATTCATACCGGTTAATTAATGATCAGTTAATGGATAGTTATGCCATGATATCAAAAATGTGCACTGTGCAGACTTGTGTTCTCTCTGTATCAGTTTTATCTGTCAATGGGTTATTCAACCATTATTCATCCTTCATGCTTGCATAAAACCATTCAAATGCAGATCACCAATCTTTTTATTTATTAGATAACATTTGAGTAAAAAAAAAAGATAGTTCTCTTTCGTTTTGGTATTTTATTTTTAATGTTATATTTAAATAAGAATTTCAGAATCTCATCAAAATAATAACACAGCAGACAAGTATAAATGTAGTTTCAATGAAGAGTAAGATAAGTGACACCAACTTTATCTTCTATTCGTTACCAGTATGTTGCTAAATTATTAAGCGTTCGTAGTTACTGTGTTATGATTTAATAAATAACGTATTTCTAAAAAATACTTCCCAAACATTTTTGCAATTTCGGATGGCTAAATTTACCTTCAGCTGTCTAAATGTAATAGTGTATATTCAGATTAGATTTATCGATTATGTATACCGTCAACCAATGTCACGTTCAATGTCATCTCTGAAATTAGGCGATCAATTATGTTGCTTCAGATAAAAAAGGTACACTAATATTAACATAACGTAATAGTATGTCTGCCCCACAAAGTTGAAATTTGTTTGAAATCATGGTTGAAAAGAACTCCTCTATGTTGTTTTTTACCCCGTAAACACCACAGTGTTTGACAAATACAGGAATACCTACTGCGCTCCAACGAGACGTCAGAGCACAGTGGCCAATGAGCATGTGAAACGAAGCATCAGATAATGACGTGTACAGGAAGTGAAACACATTTCAAAGCGTCTCAATGAAACGGTTTTCGTCGTTTATTTTTGCCTCTAAAGCTGATTTTTTCTGACCAGAGTCATGCAAACGTGGAGCCTCGTGTCCATTTGCGTGTTACTCGGAGTTGTTGTGAGATGGGGAGTTTCGTTGAGTTCGTATTCAGGTGGGAATTTGAGGGGAGCAGCGAGGCAACGGCTGCAGGGTCGATGTGTGTCTGTGTGTAGTTGTGTGTAGTTGTTTGTGTCTGTGTGTAGTTGTGTAGTTTGTGTCTGTGAGTAGCTGTTTGTGTCTGTGTGTAGTTGTTTGTTGTTGTGTAGTTGTTTTGTGTCTGTGTGTAGTTGTGTGTAGTTGTTTGTGTCTGTGTCTGTGTGTGGTTGTTTGTGTCTGTGTCTGTGTGTGGTTGTTTGTGTCTGTGTCTGTGTGTGGTTGTTTGTGTCGGTGTGTAGTTGTGTGTGGTTGTTTGTGTCGGTGTGTAGTTGTGTCTAGTTGTTTGTGTCTGTGTGTAGTTGTTTGTGTCTGTGTGTAGTTGTTTGTGTCTGTGTCTGTGTGTAGTTGTTTGTGTCTGTGTCTGTGTGTAGTTGTTTGTGTCGGTGTGTAGTTGTTTGTAGTTGTGTGTGTCTGTGTGTAGTTGTGTGTAGCGGTGTGTAGTTGTGTGTGTGTGTGTGTGTGTGTGTGTGTTGTGGTGTGTGTGTGTCTGTCTGTCTGTCTGTGTGTGTGTGTGTGTGTATGTCGTGGTGTGTCTGTGTGTGTAGTGTGTAGTGGTGTGTGGGTGTATGTTGTGGTTTGTTTGTGTGTGTGTGTGTGTCTGTCTGTCTGTGTGTGTTGTGGTGTGTGTGTGTGTGTGTGTTGTGGTGTGTGTGTGTATGTTGTGGTTTGTTTGTGTGTGTGTCTGTCTGTCTGTCTGTCTGTGTGTGTGTGTATGTCGTGGTGTGTCTGTGTGTGTAGTGTGTAGCGGTGTGTGTGTGTTGTGGTGTGTGTGTGTATGTCGTGGTTTGTTTGTGTGTGTGTGTGTCTGTCTGTCTGTCTGTCTGTCTGTGTGTGTCGTTTGTATGTTTGTTTTCTCGCTGTCGTTCACTCGTTTGATCCTGTTGTGGCTGCTGTCAAACTGATGGTGACTTGCTTTCTTGCAGGGGCGGGGAAACCTCCCATGTTTGGCGACTATGAAGCCCAGAGGCACTGGCAGGAGGTCACCTACAACCTCCCCCCTAAGGACTGGTCAGTGGATTGGAGAAAACTAAAGCTCACACAATAACAACATGATAGCGCTCTAGTGGTGAACACTGTGCTCACGGTATGATCACCACACCGCACCTCCACACGACACCCCCACTGTTTCAAAATACACTTTGCACTCCTGCAGGTACTTCAACACCTCTGACAATGACTTGAACTACTGGGGTCTTGACTACCCTCCTCTCACCGCCTACCACAGCTGGCTCTGTGCTTATATGTAAGTTATTCTGATTATTATTATTATGAGTGCGGTTTATACTGGATATCTGCTTAAATGGAGAAAAAAATGAATTACTGACTCATTAGGTCAGTTGTATGCAAATAACAATCCACCTTTTGGAGCCACTAGAAGCTCCATGTCGTCATGTTGGGACATTTAAATGATCATCTCTGATTTTCTGCAGAGCCAAGATGATAAACCCTGAATGGGTGGAGCTCCTCAGATCCAGAGGCTTTGAGAGCCCATCACACAAGTTATTTATGAGAACTACAGGTATAGTAACTATGAAAACAATACTTTTTATCCAATGTCTTTATTTTTGATATGTCTCTGCAAATCCTATCTTGATTTATAATGCATTTAATAATGTAATTCACTCTGCCTTATGTTTCTGTTTCAGTCTTGGTAGCCGATATGGTGATTTACATTCCTGCTGTGGTTTTATACTGTTTTTACCTGACCGATGGATCTTCTAAACAAAAGGTTAAAGTTGTCCTTTGTTTGACATCTAACGGTTTCCATCTGGAGATCCAGATCAACTTGTATTCCCTCAGCCTGGGGACCCACCCTTATTAAGACAGGTTACAGCGCTGCTTCTCAAAAATGGGGGGTGATGGAGTAATTATTGCAATATAATCTGATCATATGAGTTTATTACATTTCCCAGAAGTTATTTCTTGTCAGACGCAGATCCGTGAAGAAGTTCAGAACAGCCGTGATAAAGCCGCCAACGGCAGCCACGGCCTTGGATCATCATACATTTACAGTACAATCGATTTAGAGGGATAATTTGTAGTACAGTGTCTTACATTATGAAACAGTTAAACATCAGCAGCAGATTAAACAGACTCTTATCAGATGTTAGGAAAAGACTGAACTGGAGCCAGTTCTTCCATCACGCACCACCTCTGTCTTATATGTCTTTTTTGCTTAACAAACTATTCAAATACTTATTAGCTGCAAAAGCTTAAGTGATTTAAAAATAAGGATTGCTGGCATTCTGACATGTTAAAGCAACGGAAGTGCATACGATATGGTGTGGGATGATGGTCTTATTCCAGTCAAGTCGTACAGATCCAGAGTTTACTTTTGCACATTTCAAATGTATTTACTGGGACATAACAGTCACATAATTGCTTACGTTTGAACAACACGTTGCCTCATAAATACTGATTATAAACAACAGTACTGACATTTTAACATTATTTTCATTGGTCTTTAAATTATATGGTATAAAGACATTGTAATGCAAATACATTCTTTCAAAAAATTAACTTATCTTTTCTGAAAATATTTTCACATAAAATTGGAGAGTGATTATTTCTTAAAGGATCACAAATGAATAAGATATAAAAATGTAAAGGAAAGGAAAGCAATAAAATAAATGTACTACTAAGATATTGTTTGAAAACTCCTCATGCAAATAAATATTCATAATCAGGTGTAAAAGTATCGAGATGTATTTGTTAGAAGGCTATTCTTTTTTTTATTCAGCTTTGCTTGAAATGTTCTCAATCTGGAGCTGAAGATTCAGTGCTTTTACTTACCAACTTCAATGTGTTTAGGAAATACTATGAAAACATAAACAAATCTAAACTTTAATGCACCAGAAGAGACAGAAAACTTGGGGAAAAGGCATGTTTACCTTTTGTTTTACATCCCCCTTCTTGTAAATATATTTTTTTAATCTTGTGTCCATTTGTGGTGAATATAAGATTCCAGCCTCTCAACATTCTGTGGTTGTTGTTGGACGTGTCTTAGACAAGTTTGGAGTGTTGGGTGATTAGTCACTAATGCACAAAGTGTGCGACTATGAAGGCAAGACTTTGTAGGTTGTGCAGGGTGCAGTCTGGCATTGTTCTTCAGAAGTAACCATGGACCCTGACAGTCTTTGCACATCTGGTTTTTACACAAATGAAATAATCTGTGATGCCACTGGAGGTCTTGCACCTCCATGCCATCACAGATTCTTTTAACACTTTCATTTGACCACAAAAGATGCATCCTCTGTTCATTTTGTGTGAGCTTGTATCAAAATAACTTGGATGTTGTTTTTTTTTCATATAGTTGATAAATGGCATCTTTCTTGCTTAACAAAGTTCTGCAAGAGTGTGGACTGTATTGTTTTCTGAGGAACTCCTAACCACTTGAGGCTGCATTGATCACGGTGGCATGATGGTTCCTGTCGGTTCTTCTGCCACCTGAAGGCTCAAAGTGGTAACAGTGGTTTTAAGCCTTGGCCTTTATGGACTGCAGTTGTTGAAAGACATAGGTTCTTTATGAACTTGCATCAAGCTATAAGTTTTTAATTGATTGACAATTTGTGCACTAAGTGATTAATCACAACACATCTTTACTTGGACGGGTGAAGTTGTATGTGGATGCAGCTGTTCTGCCCAGTCCTGACACCCTCACCTGTTAATCTGCTCGTTGTAGAGTCTTCCGGACCGCCGTTGCATATGTTTATGTTCTGCAAGTGTTTCTGTCTTTCTTTGCCTACCTTTATTTGACTGTTGCTGGCATCAAATTCCAATTTATTTAAGACGGCTTGGAAAATCGAATTAAATGTAGTTGGTCAGTGAAGACGATATAGATCATTTCAATGGCATTTTTATAATTTTATGTAAAGGTTCAAACTAATTACCAAATTCACATCAGCCTTTTTGTTATGTTAAAAGAAAAACTTCAAGAATTGGTTTTGCGTGTTCATAGTCATTGTTAAAAGCCTGCGAGGACATTTAGTGGAGTCATTGTTAATGTTGGTTATTGTTTGTTTGCTTCTGGCTGCTGTGAGATGATATGACCTTTCTTCTTTTTCTTTTTTTTTCCAGGTTTCTACTCTGCTCTGCATACTTCTTTACCCAGGACTAATTCTTATTGATTATGGCCATTTCCAGTATCCTTTATGTGCACACGTATTTCTTCTGTTATTTATTGCAGTGCAATGTATGTTTGTTTTGTTGAAATACATTTCTTTAAAAATATGAACACATGGACTTGTAGTGTAACCTAAATCCAAGAAGACTTATGTCTTAGTAAGACAAATGTCTTCATATGTTTGGATCAGAATTCCTTTAAGAGCTAATCTTATTCCAATAGAAAATGTTTACTTTTCCACAGCCTCTGTAACAACCTGATATAAATTTCTATACTTGAAAACAGGAGTTTTATTATTTAAGAGTTCCATTGTTTAAAAAAAAAAAAAAAAAAAAAAAGTGAATACACAACATTGTAGTTGTTCCTGGATAGCTAATACTTTCCAGGTTTATCTCTGCATAATACTTTAAAATACTATTAACAGCCACAAGATGTTTGTGTATCAAGTCCACATGAACATGAATTATCATTTAGAGGTTTATTAGAAAGAGACATAATCTAATTTTGAAGAGAGTTGTGGCATTTCAGTTATGGTCTCTACGCATCCATCCATCCATCCATCCATCTATCCATCCATCCATTCATTAACTTCCACTTAACCGAATTCAGGCATGGAGCCAGCAGTCTGAGCAGAGCGATCCAGACCTTCCCCTCCCTGGCCATCTCCTCCACCCTTTCCAAATACTGAGCTGTTCCCAGGCCAGGTGAGATGTATAATCTCTCCAGCTTGTCCTGGGAAACACCTCCCGGTAGAGGTGTCTATCCTCATCAGATGCCCAAACCACCTCAGCTGGCCCCCACCGGTGTGCTCATTACTCGCATGGGCCTCAGCATGCTTCTAGAACTGGTCTATACTGTTAATCCGTCATATTATGACTAATCAAAACAGATGCTAAAAAAAATCAGAAGATCTATGCTTTTTGGAGCTTTTTTTTTTTTATAACAAGAAGTTGTTATTTAGACACTATTGAATACACCAACAAATTGGTTACTAGTATTACCCTTGACAGTGTCAGGTACAATGGAGTGAGCCTGGGCTTTGCGCTGTGGGGGGTTCTGGCTCTGGGTCTTGGCTGGGACGTGTTGGGATCCATGGCCTTCTCACTGGCTCTCAACTACAAGCAGATGGAGCTGTACCATGCACTGCCTTTCTTCTGTTACCTGCTGGGAAAGTGCGTCAAAGTTGGCCTGTTCGGCCGTGGGTGAGTATTTCTTTCTTTTTTTTAATTGTTATCTAATTTTGCTATCTCTCTCATTATTCCAATTAGATCGTTAGATAAATTCATTTTGGAGATTTTCATGTTTTGGTGGGGAGTAGAGGTTGAATAGTACATACAGAAAGGAAAAAGATAATAGTATCAACGCTTGGTTTAGTTTGAAGCTTAAGTCAAAAGTATATGTACAAGGTCTAAAGTATATATAAAGATACTTAGAACCTGTAGTAAGTTGCTTGTCTGTGTCAACATACACTTATGGAGAAACTTTCTTGGTTTTATTTCTTAATAATTTTAGACTGTCAGTTCAAACAGTTGTAGATTTCGGGAGCTGTAGTTACTTTCCCAAGGTCTGGAAGAAAACCTGAACTATAACCACAAGCACACAGGAAACTGGTTGTCAGAATAAGAGGGAAGTTTAAAAGCACACAGGAACGTGAGGACCACTGTCCTCAATCTAGAGTATCTTCAAGAGATGGACTGAGAGTGTAACTCTGGGCCAAAACCAAAACCATCACTCTCAAGTGAAGTTTTCAGCTGGAAAGAAGCCTTCTTGTGACTTATTTTATAGAGCGATGAGATGATGATTGAGCTGTAATTTCACATTGACCACAGTTTTAAGCCTCATGCCAACTAAACAAAGATCTTAAGGTCAGAACTTATGTTGACCCAAAGGTCCTGGTGAAGCGCAGATTTCGCAGAAGCCAATTTAAAAATGATAACAGAGTGCTGCAGAATAAATTCTCACACAGCTGTTTGGGTTCATATTGCATATTTTGTTGCATGTCTGTATTTTCTTCAGTTTCTTAAAAAAAAATTACATTTCAGAAGTCCAACACATTATAAAGCACTACAAAGCCAAGAACACAAACTTCTAAGAATCCATTAACACTCCTAAAAGCACGGAGGGCATTTCAGGAGGACAAAAATAAAGAAGCGCCAGCATTTTAGAAAACTTACATGTTTCAGGAAAATGACATTTCTGGCAGACACAATGACAGTCTTCTGACATGCTGAGTTTTGTTCTGTTTTAAGACTTTTGTTGTGTTTCCCAATGTTGTTACGTCTCTTCTTGGGCCTCCCAAACCAATTCAAGCCTCTGGTAGACAACTGAATATGATGATTAAAAATTGATGCATGTGACGACATGATTATTCAATGGTGCATTTGTCGCTTGCGTTGTCTTGTCACTGTGCACAAATGCGTCAGCTGCATGCCCCCTCCAGTAATGTCAGTGTGTAAGAGAGCAGTGTCCTCATGAGAGTCACAGAATGACTGAGGTAATCAGATTGGATGCTGTTACCAGTGTGTCCAGTGTCTGTTTATCTAGTAACAATGTACCAAGGGCATTGAGTAGCAAATGGAGAGCTGGATTAGGCCCCGGGGGGAGATATGTCCAGATGACACTCTCACCATGCCCAAACTCCTCAGCTATGCCTGTGTGTGCAACTTAACCAGCAGCTTCCCAGTTACAGCTGGCAAGATACTATGACCTACACTGGAGACTTTCAGCTGAGGCATAGCTTTCACTACATTCCTCAGGACGAGGGTCAAATCCCAAATTTAGGACTTGCAGACAGCATGCACTGATTGTTTGAGGAATCTCAAACGTGTTCAGGAGACAGACCAAATTGGGTTGGAATTGCTTATTTTTGTTAGTATTTTTGGTTTATCTGCACCTCGCATGCTAAGACGTGGTGCTTGTTTTTGTCTTCATGTAGGTTTTTCCTGTTGGTGAGAATTGCTGCGACAGTGTTGGTAACTTTTGCCCTGTGCTGGTTGCCCTTCCTGTCTGAGCCTAGCCAAGCCCTGCAGGTGGTCAGGAGGATCTTTCCTGTGGCCAGAGGCCTGTTTGAGGTACAGAAATCTGCCTTAAATCCACACTGGAAAGACTGGCAAGCGTTTGTCATGAAGACAACCGTTCTATAGTTGCACAAATATCTGTGAATATGGATTTCATGTTGCATTTTTCAATATGTCCTTTATTTCAAGTATATTTGTAGATTTGTGATCAGCAGCTTCGGATTTCATCATTAGTCATAACGTTTGAGCCTTCGGAGAAACGGCTTGTGATTAAGTTATCCCTTTTCAATGCATGTCTGCTGTTTGCAAGCGTCAGTGAGAGTTTAACAGCGATCTCAGCTGTGATTCAGTTTAAGAAAGCAGTGTTGATATTCTAGTGTTTTTTATCTATCAGAATGTTGTTGTTTTTTTGTTTTTTTTTGCTTGCATGTCTTCCTGTGCGTGTCAGTCAGGTGCCACTGTTTTTCTAGCAAGTGACATTTTAGATTGGAGCTTAAACTCTCATTTCATGGTTCTCAACAATTTGTAACACAAAGCGTTAACCAGTGCTTTTACTGACGTCATTCAAGAACCCACGAGTCACTCCTTGTTTCCCTTAGGACTGTCCCCTACTCAGCATAGTGAATATCCTTCCATCCACCTCTCAGTGCTTAGCTGACTGGAAACGGATACCCTGTTGGATCAAAGAAAACAGTGGAATAAATGGCAAAAGGTCAGGAGATCAACCTATCTCTGGGAGGTGTTGGAGGGTTCGTGACGTCCAGAAGAATGATGAATCTCACAAATTTATGACCAGGTCATTTTCAGCACATCATAGCAGCACAGCTATGATCAGCCATATGCGCTGATGAATTGGGCCAATGATACGCTTAAAGCATATTGGAGCACATCTGACGACTGCTGCCTGCTGCTGACTGGATCTTTGAGAAAAAACAAACAAACAGATTCATAAATCTGTATTTGACTCTTTTTTTAAAATTTATTTTATACATCCATATTTTTATTGCTATGTCTCTTCACTTATGGCGGAGTCATTGAAATGTAATAATTAAAAAAAGAAAGTGAACTAGTGAACAAGAAAATTTGATACAGCTCCTAAGTCACAGTGTTGACAACTGTCATGAAAGACGCAGCGGTAAAGTGACTGTGTGTGTTTCTGCTCCAATGTGCGACTAGCAGCCTGGGCCAAGCTTTGCAGCTCTCGTTTCTGAAATCCTGTACGGTTCAAAGTTCTTGTCCCAGTCCTTGAGGTGGCACCCACCACAAGGTGTCATAGATGTGAGAAGCACTGAAAATCTTTCCGGGCGCCGTGCGCAGAGGTAGTGTTTGTTCAACAGCACGATCGGAGAAGAAAAAAAAGGCCTGCTGGGTGTGAAAGGCGCTGTACTGCGCTGTGACGACAGCATGAAAGGGTTCCTGGGGTAAACTGTCCCAGCTGAAATTGTACAAGTATGCAGAAGGGGATGAGAGGGGCTGTTGGACAAATGAGAAGGCTGTTGACTGGTGGTGCTGGCAAACCTTTTTGAGGGAGCAGTTGTAAGTTTACCCACTGAGCTGTTTTCTGCCGTCTCACGTTGCTGCCTGCACACAAAAATGGCACCAAATGTTTCTCGTTGTGAAATTCCATTCTTGCTTCTAGGTAAAGGAGCTGCACTGCCTCATATTTGTTCAAGTGTTGCCTTCAGACGGCATCCAAGAACATTCCCGTAGTGGTTATTTGGAGTCGGGGAAAGAGACAAGAAAGAGAGACGTATGGGGCTGAGATAACAACGCTGGACGAGCCAGTGCTGCTGACTAGGCTGCCATTAAGATCCAAACAGCTGTGCAATGAGCAGCTGTAGCACAGAGGAGAGAGAAGAGGCCAGAAATAGATTTTCTAGATAAAGTAACACCTAAAACATCCACAGAGGAATCATGAAGCTGATCTAGACATGTGTGGTGTGTGTGATATCATGGACACACTAGTGGTGTGGTTCTTAATATAAGCGATGCATGCAAAACCGCCGAGGCACTTGACTTCCTCATCTGATCTGAGCTGCAGCTTCTATTCAGTTAATGAGGTTGTAACATACAGTATCTCTTTATTTCATCTACAAACCTTAAAAGCTCAATTTCACCCTGGTATGTCATGATGAATGAGTGTGTGTTGTTTTCACCACATATTTCAAGTTTTATATGCCTAAGCAAAACGTTGCTGCTTTTATTAGTTTCATATATATATTTTTACATTAAATAGCCAGATCTTAGACTGCAGTGCAGTGTGAATTTTTTTTTTTAATGTTCATAATTCTCACAGAAATACAAATTGATCAATAAAAAATGGCAAATTACTTGTTAATTTAGAGTGTTGTTGCCCACAGTCTTATTTTTTACCAAATATAATTTCAATAAAAGAATGGGTTTGTTTAGCATTAAGAAATAATTCATCTGTACTATGTGCGTAATTACACACATTTTTAGAGAGGTTTTAATACTTAAACTTGAACATTTATTTTTTTGAGCGAGTATGGTTCTTACAGACAGTCCGAAATGTTATTTTACCTCAAAAGGAAGGGAAACGTAAGTTCAATCTTTCTGAGATGTGTGTTCAACTATTAAGCAACTAGTGTGCAATTATGTTAAAGTTTGGGTCAGCGGTCTCTGAAGTATTTTTTTGCAATATTACCTGAAATTCTCTAAATAATAAATAAATGTTTTAATGGCAAAAGAAAAATATATTAATCACCTGTGAAAGTGACGGGGCTCTAAAACACCATCAGATCATGTTGAGTAACCCTGCAAAGTCTTTGGGTGGTTCGTCTGTCAGCTTTTTCTTCAGGTAAAAGGCGTTACCTGTTTGTGTGTTTTGGAGGTGTGGCTTCAGAAGCAGATTTGAAGAAAGTAGGTTGTATTTTTTATTTATTTATTTTTTTCTTTTGCACAAACACTGAGCAACTGTACCACAGGGCGGTGCAGATCACAGCTAGTGAAGATGTCAGCTGATTTAAAAACAAACCTAAAACAATAAAGGAATTAATACATTAATACAAAAGATCCTTTGTACTTTTACTTTTAACGCATTTATGGATCTCGCCTGTAATGAGCCGGGATAGGCTCCGCCAGACCCCCGTGACCCTGCAACAGATAAAACTAGCATATGGGATGGATGGATGGATGGATGGATGGATGGATGGATGGATGGATGGATGGATGGATGGATGGATGGATGGATGGATGGCATTTATTGACATATTCTGTTTGCAGGTCAGTTTCCACTGTTCTTGGGCTGGTCTACATATACTTTGTTTTTGTTTCCAAAGTTTATAAGATATAAGTATTTTGCTCATCTTCCATGTAAATGTTTATCTCTATTATCTTAAAGAGTTTTTTTTCTTTTTCTTTTTTGTATATTTAACACTTATTTACTTTCCCTTTCAAATAAAGCCTGCTGTGATATATTTACACGGCTTAACTTTATAAGTTAGGTTTGAAATATTTCCTTTTTCTTCTTCGTGTGTGCGTGCGTGCGTGCATGTGTGTGTGTGTGTGTGTGTGTGTGCACATGTGTATCTGTGCTCACAGGATAAGGTGGCCAACACATGGTGCAGCCTAAACACTCTGATAAAGATCAGGTCCATTCTGTCCAGCGAATCTCAGCTCTGCCTCAGGTAATCCCTTCATGTCTTTAACCACTTTTATTTCATTCTTTTCTATATTTCAGTGATTTTTGCTTTTTTTATGTGCAATGTTTTTCTTTTTTTTTTTTTTTTCCTCCCCCCCCAAACGATGCCCTCTTAACTGCTATTTTCAATTTTCCCAGGAAATCCTAGCTTTCTTTTGTTTTTGTTTTTTTTTTTTTTGGGGGGGGGAGCAGAAAGCCATTGAATTGCCTGAGATACACTAAAAAGATTTGGTCAGTCTGACAGCAAAATCTTCTTCTCAAAAATCTCATGGATCATGTGATTTATTTGGTAAACTGGATAGAAGATCTCAGAAGAGAGTTTTTTTGTTTTTTTTCTTGACCAGAAGCCAAAGTCTTTGCCAAAGTCCATTTGGTCAGAAAAATGTGATACAGCTCTTGTGTCATGGTGGACTCTGCTTCAGTAACCCAGCTCACTAAATTTAGTAGTCCTATGTTTGCAGCACGGACACGTTTCTGCCAGACTGTTAAGTCCAGGGATCAAGTTGGACTTCTTTTACTGTAGTGCATTTCAAACAAACGAAAAACACTCTTGTGTTTTTGGCACATGAAGTGGGCTGCTAAATGCTCTGGTGTGGGTGTTCTGTTTACATAAAATGAATCAGCTGTGAAAAGTGACCCGTGTCCTTCTGGGCCGCAAAAGCCTGGCGATGCACATAGCGTGCACACACATTCACCATCGTGCATGCTACACGCCCATTTACTGGCCCTGCTGTATTACTTACTGCTTCAAATTGTCATTTCCATCTTTTTCTTTAACTTCATTGCTGAAATTTGCAGGACAAACGCGTTGTAGCCCACACACAACTAACTCCTGAGCTCTGTGACCTTCTTTGCACATTTATATACATTCAGTCTAACACTTTGTCAGTCTTTTCTGGTCACTCACCCCCAATAGGTGACAAGTGAGGGATTAAACTATATCCAGGGAACCCTTAGATGGGTTGTTGTGTGGACAGTTCCACACAGAGTGATCTTAGTTGCAGAGCAGGTTGTGTCTAAAAGAATTACATATGTTCGCAGTTAAATCCTGATTTAATGTACTTATTTATTACACTATAACCATTTACACTTATTATGCCATTAGAAATATGTAAAGGTGGATTGTAAACTGCCTCCACCTCACAGGCTTTTTTATTCTTTTACTTAAGTTTCATGCTGGGTCATTTTCTTTTCCTCTGCAGTAACTTCATCTTTCATTTTCATTTGTGCCTCAGTCTCGCCCTCACCCTCCTGGCAGTACTACCGTCCTCTGTCAGACTGTTGACGAAGCCCACCTTCTGGCAGTTTAAACTGGCTTTGGTGAGTGTTTTTGCCATTCAGCATGTGTTAAAACAACAGCATACTGAACCCTCCGGATCTAGAGCCAATAGAGGCTTGATTTGCAGTCAGTGACATTGTGGAACAAAATTCATATTTTTGATTTAATACAATTTAATTTTGAGGTTTTTCATAGGAAAATAAAGTAAAATAATTCCTATCCAAATATGCTGATGCTTGTCTTCATACACTAGTTTCCCATTCCTTCCCGTGGAAGTAAAATGTAATTACTGTAAGTGTAGCCTTTTCACTAAATCTTTTCTTCTAGGTCAATTCATCTCTGGGATTTTTCCTCTTCTCCTATCAAGTCCACGAGAAGTCCATCCTGCTGGCTTCACTGTAAGTTCAATGCGGATAAAACATAACCTCCTGGTAGGGCTGCACAAAAAAATCATTAAAAAAACACAGACCTACATGCAATCTCACTTCCAATTGATGACTCTTCTGCATGTTATTTCACAAGCTGCATCACAAAAAACGCTCCTTTTTTCCGCCAAGGTTCCTCTAAGTTCCTCAGTTGCGCCTCAGCGCCCCCAAGGGCTGCATTGTTATTGCCGTCTCCTTCAACCTATAGCAAGGCACCTTTGCGTAATGTGATTCATTGGCCCGCTGGCCAGTGTTGCCAGATGTGTGATATTTATCGTATTTGTACGATAAATTTACGATCCGTACGACTTACAATCAGTGTATGATTGTAAGTGAAGTGTTTGATCATTTACAATGCCTCTCGAAAAGTGAGTATTTCCTCACGACTTTAATTTGCCATTTGTCTGATTTGGAATCAGATTCATTTGTTCATAATTGGTCTGTTGTTTTGTCACATTTTATGTACTTTTTCTCTCGCACAGACATGCCTCCTCAGCCCCACGCCATCAGCAAACTCGTTCCTCATTTGGCGCTGTTGCGGTGTACGACACTGCCGCCAGCCCTGCAGCAGTGTTGCCAATTTACTGGCTTAAATGCAATATTTGGCAAGTTTGCAGACCTCTCTAGTGACAAATTCAGCCACTTTTTCTGGTCTTATTGTAGACGCTCATGTGAATGCACGTTAATATAGGATTAGAGTCAGAATTGTGACATTGTTATTCACATTACCATAAACATTTCAATTTGTGAAAAAAACCACGACAGAGAATCGCGATCTCATTTCTAAACAAACAAATCGTGATTCTCAATTTTCCAGAATCGTGCAGCCCTGTCTCCCTGCATTACATGTGTCTCATATTTGAAATATTCATGATTATAGATTTATTTTTTACTCTCATAGAAGCCATTCTGTTTGTCCCCACTCCAGATATCAGTTCGTGCCTTGCAAATTGTAAAATATTGAAATTTATGAGCACTTAATAAAAGTGATGCCATGCTCCTGCTGTTCTCTCGGAGCTGCAAAGTAACGATTCTATTTAAGCCCAGACCTGAGAACCGGAGAGGTTCTTCACCCGCTGTCATCACACTCAGCGTAGCACAGACACGAGCCCTGCTCCTATTGTCATGATATGTGCTGCGGTATGTGTGAGTTGGATCATATTTAACAGGGTAAATGCAGTGCTTGCACAGATGCTCACAAAGGCATGCATGTGAGCAGTTTATTGCCGTTTTCTCCTCTATGTTTAAAGCTGTGAGAAGAAGAGTGAAGCCTGGGGTCGACTTGACAGCGAGGGATTTGGTTCCTAGATCTGGGCTCATCTATTAATCTAGATTAGAGTAGATTGTTGCTTTATTAACTATTGAGTTATATCTCCACCTGTCCCAGTAAATCAATTAGTAATGCATGTCCAGGGATTAGGAAAGAATGGTAGGCGGCAGCTTGGGGTGTTGTTAGCGCAGGATCAATTATTGGGCTGTAACAGGATCGCCAAAGAGCACTGACTGTAATTATGGGCCAGGAGACCGATGGAAGGCCTCTTTCCCAGAGAAGAGTGTAGAATAGCGCCGATTCATTCAGCCTGCTTTAATTAACTTATCAGCTTGTACACAACATAGCAAAACATTTTCAAGTTTTATCCATGAAATTGATAACAAAGCCAAGGTTTGCAGTAAATTCTTGTACATTACTTTCATGACTTCACTTCAGTCATCTTCTTTTTGTTTTGCCTTTTTCCGTGATGGGTTACCGCACCAAGTCTGTTTCCATCTTACCGTTTGTTCTGCATCTCCTTCTGCCACACCAACCAACTACATATCGTCTTACAGCACATTCAGAAATCTCCTCTTTGGTCTTACATTTTTGTCCTGCATGACAGTTCCATCTCCTGCATCCTTCTACTAATGTATGTACCCCCCATCCTCCTCTGTTCAAACTATTTCAGCCTCTGTTACTTTATCTCTTAGACCAGCTGCTCCTCTGAAGTGCTTGTTCTTAAACCTATCCAACCTTGGCCTAACATCTTCAACTCCTCCAACTCTCCATCCCGTCTTTCCGTCAGTGCTGCTGCCTCCAGGCCACATAGAAAGACTGGTCTCACCACTGTCTCGTAAAACTTTGGCTTTACTCCCCTCCACTCTTCCAAAAAGGATAATCTATCCTGCCTGCACTTTCTTTTTTTCACACTTGTTCCACTCTTCCCATTGTTCTACACTGTAGAACCCACAAATTTAAATTCTACACTTTGATCACCTTGCATCTTCAGTCTTCTATGCACTTCCTGTTCATTCTGTCTTGCTGTGACTGACCTTCATCCTTTTCTCTCTAGCTCATATCTGCAGCTCTCCAGGTGTTCTCCCACCTGCTTCCTACTCTCACTACAGATCACAATGTCATCCACAAACACAAATAGGCTTTAAGTCAATCACTTGACAACGTCTATAAATGAGTGTTTCCAGCACGGTTTCCTTCTAACACTTCCGATTCCTCAGGCCAGTCTGCCTCCTCCTGAATGACCTCCCGTTTATGGGTATTTGGTTCCTCCAGGCATCTACATTCAGGTAAGAAGCTTGCCAGATTTTTAAAAGTAAATTAAAGATAGCTTGATAGTTTGTATTGTTTTGTTTGTGTGGTTTTTTGTTTTGTTTTTTGTTTTATCTCAGTTTGTTTGTGTGTGCGAGTCATTTTCATGACAACACTTTATAAAAATTTCTTTCCTGGCCTGCAGGAAAGAAATGTTGTCAGGCTTAATTTTAACTTTTGGTTGACAGCAGTAGTGATTATGTTTTTTATAGACTTAATTACTGCACTTAAGACATTATTTCAGTTACTTTGGGTTAGTGTGACAGCAATAAAGTCAACAAAAAGAAGGAATTTAATAGAAAAAGCTAAAGCAAACGGTGACATGCTTGAAACTTTTTCTTTTAGCTTAAAGCGCAATACCTTTTTGGATTTTTAGTTTTTTGTGTTTTTTCTTTTAGATGGGCACAGACACACATAGATAAGGCTCACAAATACACAAGTAAAATGAGACAATTAATACACAGACAACGGAGGCCAAACACGTTGAAATGGGCCAATAGGCCTGCAGCAGTCAGTTGAAAATCCAGACCTGCTGACCATTTCGGAAGTCCAGACAAGATTCCCACCGGTCTTTGTGTGATTCCACAGCAGATGCAGTCTTCTGTGTTGCCTTTTATTTTATCAACATGGACTGAACCATTCCACTAACCCATACTGGAAATTTAACTACTTTCTAGTACTTTTTTTAAACTAACAAACAAACCTGTCGCTATGTTTGCATGCATGTATGTAAACGGGATCGAGAGGCAGTTTCTCTGGCATCAGTTACTTCCGTCCACTGGAAATTAATAGATTAATTCTTTGTGTCAAAGAGGAAAAGAATTAGGATGCCTGGCCAGGTTATCAGAAATTAGAAGCGATACAATCCTCCTTTTTCAATGTCAAAGTTACATTTTAACGTGGTTAAACCTTTCACTTGCACTGAGTGTACTGCTGTGTTCTGATGTTTTGTTTTTTTCCACTGCTCTCTTACTCAGTCTGATACACTAGACACGTATGGTGTCTCATGCTGAGAGCAACTGTAAGCAAAATGAAGCAGGATATGGTTTTATAATTAATATTACTTGTGTCTTCTAAAAGATTTTGTTTGAAGAAAAGGTTGGATCCGTGGGGCATCCTTGTTGTACATAAAGCTACCACATAAATCTAGAATCGGCCTCTTGTTACTGTCAGCTATTAGATGACAAAATCAAAACGATGAAAAAACGCTGAATGACGCAGTTTGAGCCGAGGCACCATGAATGGATAAGACGAGCAGTGATGCAAATGCTCCATATAAGTTTCAGCAGCTGCTGTTAAATTCTTCCGGCAGCACTAATTGTTGTGCGTGTGGTTTAGTATAAGGATATCTGGGGATTACACGGCATAGTCTTCATGCCTGCTGTCTAAGTGTGTTTTGCAGAGACAGGAGGTCATTCTGGAGCTGCTTCCCAGTACTGTCTTTCTTGGTCTGTCACATTATCTGCAGCCTCTCACAGACTTTGCCATTTTAAAAAATACATCTTTTGTTAACATAATTGGCTGAGTTAATGTCCAGGCAGTTGCAATTTTACGAGAGAATGAAACCAGTCAGCTTAACCTGAGGAAGTATGTATTTCTAAAATGTTAAACATTTATCAACTGAATGGAACTGTTTTGTTTGAATAAGTAGTTTGTTGTGAGGGGAACGGGTTCTGTAGGTGGGGGTGTTGTGTGATTTGCCATGAGTCAACAGTTGTTCTTACTCATGCTCAGACTAAGATAAGCTCTGCATGAATGTCAGACGCATCCACGCGAACTGCTCGTTCAGGCCTGCGGGATGAAAAAAGTCAGTTTGTTCCCCGTTTCTCAATAAATGTGACTAGAACGTCAATGATGCACTGTTTGGACTATGTCAGAATCTTTTATATGTATAATTTTAGACAGTTGATCAGATTTAATTTTATTGCATGTCCTGATTGTTAAAAAGCGTGGTATTAATCTTTATGCGCCGTATCACACCTCGCTGACATCGTAAAAAGAATACTAAAATTGTTAAATATTTGTTGTGGGTGGGGGAGGGGTGTTAGTAGCACAAAAGAAAAATCAAACCTGAACAAAAATGTTCAAATTCTAACAGATAAATGCTCGCTTGTTTCTGTCTCTGCAGCATGCTGCCTCTGTTCCTGAAAGATGGTCTTCTTGAGCCCTATGTTGTGACCTCTTTGGCCTTCCTCCTTCTTGGCATCTACCTGCTATCTGCACTCGATCGCTGCTCAGAGGACGACTTGAGACTGGATGCTTATAACAAGCTTTTCTTCTGCCTCACAAAAAGGGGCCTGACATGCACGGTGAATGCAGCCAAATGCAAAACAAATTAAAACAAAGCTCAGTGTTTGTCAGCTGGAACGGTTCTCAGAGATTAGGGATCTTGGCACGTCCTTGTCTCTGACCCTCTTCATTTTTCTGCAGGTAGAAAGGTGAAGAAAAAGTACCAAATAGATATTTTACTCCCCAAAGCAGCCCTGGTGGGGTGGTTGATCTTTTGAGACGTTCCAGTACTTTCAGGATGGGGGATAGAGCAAGGTGGCCCAGCCGTGACTGTTACGCGAATGTCCAAGAGTCACTATTACAATACAACTAAAATGGCTGCAGATTTTCTAATAACATCTTGGATCCACTAGTTTTTACTGCGAAACTGACAACAGTCAGTTATTGGCGTTCCCGCTGCTCCACTGCGTGACATTTTGGATGCCTGTTGTTGATGTTAGTCTGGTTGATGCCCCGACTACGTCAAAAGCCTAAATTCTCCGGCTGCTGGTCGTGGCTTTTCCAATGGCGCCCGGAGACAGTTTCTTCAGCACGTGTCCGAACCAGCGCCAAAAAAATCAAAGTCAGACCCAGAAGAACCAGACTCAGAGAAAACGAATTAGTATGTATGGGCAACAGCATATCTTTAGTAATTCATGTTATTCCAGTAGTCTGCACCAAAGCCTTTTTATTTTTTAATTCACTGTGGCTGTAACTCACTGCTGTAACTCTGAGTCAGCAGACTCGTTTTTCAAATTTACCAATTACAACACTCTAAATTTAGGTTTCTAAAAGAGAAACCAAGGGACAAAAGACTACTTTTGTCGAATTTGCATCATCACACTTCCAGGTATGCACAGATTACATTAGATGTATAATCCAACTAAAGATTGAAACTGTAATGAGCCATTTAAAGTATGGATATTCTGATCTGCAGATTTGTTTCAAATAAGGCACAATAGACAGTGAAAAAATATTTGTGCTGGATTAAATTAGGTTAATCTCTTGAAAGGGAGGAGGGGGGGTGATTGCAGGATCCCAGGTGCCCTGTGTTTTCAAAGTGGCATTAGACCTAAATTGCAACCGTGTCAGAAGATATACCCAACTGTATAAATAAATATCATGTGCTGCTGTAAGCTGTGTAAGCTGTCCGAGTATGAACGCCTCTGCCAGCCAAAAATTATTTATCACTTATTTAAGTTTCCACAGCGTCTGAAGTGGCTTCACCGCCAGCCCCTTAGCGACAGGGGCACCAGTAGGGTGTCAGAGATTAAGAGAAGGTGTCTTTTTATAGCACATGTCATTAACACAGGTTTGCCTAGATATATTTATTTACACAAGGAGCATAAATAGCGAGCCCCGATGATGCCGATAAGGTTTCATGGGTTTGGGGCGGCGCAGCGGGTGTAAGCATGAGGTCTTTCCTACATCATACTTGCAGAGTTATCTTCGGAGTCATAAAGCACAAACAGACACACAAACGATCTGAGTCTCAGCATCACATCTGTTATTAACTCTGTAACACGATAAAAATTAGTTACGTGGGCCAAAACATTTTAATTGGTGGTAATGTGATATTGCAAGCCTGAATCTTTTCTTTATAGCACCTCTCAAATGACCAGTTTGATGTCTGTCAGTCTGATAGATTTACAGTGTGATTGGAGAGCTTTTTTTAATTAAATTATTAATTGCGTTGATATTACGGTTGAAATTAAAATGAAGAGAAAAGCCAACAGTTTGTCCATGTCTTTAGGTACTCTGGCTTTTTACGGCTTCACTCGGAGTTCCCGACACAGAATATTATATGTGTAATAATCAGAATTCAGCTCACAAAAAGACCCACATAAAGATTTTCAACTTATCTCTTCAAATACAAGAGAGCGAATAGTTTATATGGCATGCTCTTTTGGGGAACCCGGGCTACTTTAGGTAGAATAATGTGGTGAGGTGCAGCTTCAGCAACAAAAACGGTAATTTAATCCTTACCCAAGCGTCAATTGACCTTAGCTGTTAATGAACATAGAGCTTGTTTTCGTTCATCTGCTGGTGTGTTGCGGTTGAAAGATCTGGCTCGTAAATGGACCCTGACTTTAATAACTTTGTAAGACAAAGAACGTGCTTCATCTTTTACTTTGGTTAACTCTGGAAGCAGAACGTTTCCATACTTGTTTTACTTTTGCTGACCTTGTTTTGCATTTTAGTGTTAACCTTTTAATCTTGTGTTTTGATTTTAACTCTTTACCATCTGTATTTTCATCGTGACAGTTCTACATCAGCATCGGAGTCATGGCTGGTTTGAGCATCGCGAGTGCAGTTCTGGACCCCCCACCGCACCTCCCTGACTTGTTTCCTGTCCTGGTGTCTGCGACCGCTTTCCTCCACTTTCTGGGAACGTTTATACATTTCAACATCATTCAGTTCAGCGGGGAACCTAGAAAAAGAAGCAGGAAGAAGGTCAACTAAACTATGTTTTACTCGAGCAAAGTCAGTGTTGGGAAACGAGGTATGTTTCCTCTTAAGGACACCACACTGGGTTTTCAGTTCTTAATGGATAAATGAAGATGACGCTTTTTCCCTGTGATGCTTCACATCAAAAACATATTAAAATTTACTTGCAGATATTGTTGGTTAAAAACATGCTGCAAGGGCTGAAAACATACTGCTGATTCAGATGAGACGTTAAAGAAAAGAGCTGTATTTTTTATGATATGGACCAAAACATTTATTCTGAGCTAAAGGTTTTCTGATTAAACATCTTAATTGAACTGTTTATGATGGGACAACTGGCAGAGGACACAGAAGGTGACCACGATATTAACACACTATAACAACACTTATTGTTGGAACCAAAGAGGTCTTTTTTTTTTTTTTTTTTACAGTAACGCTTTAGTCACATTGTCGTGGAGGAATTCTTTCATTCTAACCATCCTCATGGCGTATGATTAACAAGGCCGTCTCAACCGTTTTCTAGTCATACGAACTTTTCTTTGAGACTGTTTTCTGCTGTTGATTTTTACACATCATTAAACTTATTTTTGTACAAAGTTAGTTTTTGTAAAAATAAATCATATTGCTCACAGCCCTAAAGTGAATATCTATTTTCATTGCAGCATTATCCAATGATTTGATTCAAAGCAACTTCATATAAATTGTCTACATTAGCCAAGTCGTCTGCTAAATCACATCCACAGCTCCGGTAGAGACAGATCCAATAATTGGACCGAAATTATATCTCACCAAGCTTTTACTCAACATCATTAAATATTCATTACGAATCATCGATGCTACTGGGGTCCTCCACAAAAGACCTGTATATTTAAAACAAAACCAGTGACGGGAGAGGCCTTAAAAGGACTTGGTGGAAGGTGACATATCTGAACATAATGCTATAAACTTGAAATACCACAGAAAAAGGGTACAAGCAATTTCTTTCTCCAATCTCTCTGGGAGTTAATGACAGGCATAAAAAAAATCCATTACAACTATAAATGTTATCAGGTCAGCGAGGGATCCCCGAGCATCTGAGGCTCAGGCGGCAGCCGGTAATGTGCTACAGGGACAAACTGTTAATGCAGGGAGACACGGACACTGGGGGCCACTTTTGACATATCGTCAAGGACCCCGATTTGTCCTTCCTGTACTCCTAACGTGGCGACATTTCATTTTGAACCATTTTGCCTTTTAGAAAGAAAAAAAAAAAAAAGCTGTAACTCTTGGTTGAAATTATTAAAAGAAAATCATGCTAAAATACAGTGAGGAGATCCGAAACCTGCTGAGGTAGATTGTTGGATTCAGTCATACACTTCTACATAGGATCAATCAACAGCTTCGACACTTGATAGTTTGGTCACTTAATTCATTTTTTCAAACCCAAACCAAAGCATAATAATAATAATGTATCTGTTAACAGCTACCCAATGAATGTCTCTTCAGGAGGCTCTACATCTTGTTACTGTGGTGCCAAGTTTTGGTCTCCTAGAATGCAGGTGACATGCAGCAAGTAAATATTGTATCCTCACAGCTAAAACTTAAAATAATCATTTCATTAGCCCACATAGTTGTGTTTATTAAGATAAGAACTTAAATCTATGCTGCAGTTTAAAGTGAGTCACCGGTGTGGGAATGGGAATTTTTTTCAGTCATGCATCTGGGCGAGAAGAAGGTATTCAAAGCACGGGCCTGTCTATCAGTCTCAAGGGGACGTATATCAAAACATTAGTTTTGTTTATGGGCGTGCTTGCCTTGTCCTTCATGTGGCCTCTAAGGGCGATAAAGTGAGAGTTACACGATCTACCTTCAGCAGAAATAGGAAATGTTGCTGTGAACACCAGCTGTTGCTTAGGTCGACTGGGGCAGCGAGAGGGCTCGGCCTTCCCAGGCGCTGCCAAATAAAGAGACTACTGTGCTGTGTAAGACGGTTTGCATGCTCACACATTTACTTTTCAGAAGGTGTTAGACCACGCAGGTGGGGAGGATTGCATAGTTTTAGTCATAAAGGGGATAAGGCTTGCCATCTGAAAGAACATTATTTGCACAGCGTTGCAGCATTGTGGTTAATGTAGAATCAACATTTGTCAGCTGCCAGACCAAGGCTCTGGTGGAGAGACGATGTGCATCACATCAGAGCATTCGCTCCTGCCATTTCAGACACTTCTCCCACAAACGAATGACGTCTTCCATGACATCTCCGCCTCATAACTGACAGCACAGATTCCACCAGCATCTCCTGCCTAATCTCAGTGGGATCGTATGCACAAGAGGTGAAGAGCAATTCCATTAGCTGTCAACTGCCGAGATGCCTCGCTAACAAAAACCCGGGGAATATTAGAGAGGAAAACATGATTGTAACCCTTCTGGCACACATGATATTGCACACATTACAGATGCTGTCAAGACTGAGTATTCATGGAAAAAAAGCAATATTTTGCATAAACCACGGTCATCTGTTAACAAAGCAAGACATACAGACACCAGCAGAGGGCTTTATGTCAGTTTTTGCTTTTCACATCAAATCAAAATTGAGGCGGATTATTGCGCCTCAGATGACGGCAGTTACCTCCGTCTCCTGGACCCACAGACAAAGAGAAAAGATTCAATCTTGAGCCAATAATTTACAGATGGGTGAAGCTGAATTTCAGACATAGGAGAGTTTTTTGGGGGTTTTTTTTTGCTTTTTTTTTTGGGGGGGGGGTTGCTCTGCCTTTTACATTTCCTAGTAAAGACAGCTTCAGTAAGGAGGTTGTGCTAAAACTATTGAAAATTAAGTTCTTACTTTTCAGTATTCTGGGATGTAATAAAATTTGCAGATGTGGAGAAGCATATGCACAGTAAAACGATGTTTAAAAACGCCACCATCCCCAGAAGATCTTCTCCTTGAGCGGGCCTGTTAGTGTTTTAAACAGCACAAGCTTTACTTGCACACTTTACTATTTTGAAAAAAAAATAAAAAATGGAACCATATTTTTTGCACCCTAAGACAAAACACAATGACATTTAGTAAATCAGAAATCACATCTTAAAAGATTTCAAGGCTATCCGAGGTGTCGATCGAAGGCCACTGGGTTCAGTTGGACCCAAACAGTCTAATACACAAGTATACCCATTAATTGCAACCATATGTTCAATCAGAAGGCATAAAACTCCCCGGTGAGTAGGTGGCATCTGTCCATGAGCCCAACGTACGATTGATGTACCAGAGTCTGGAAGCTGCCTGGGCCGGCAGCCCACGACCCGCGACACAGTCCCATCACTTTTATGACATTTTAAGGAATCCTTTTAATACACTCCATTACGGCTGACATACAAATCTTCTCCAATGTGGCCCTATCTATGGCCTGATCAATTTTTACACTGCTGAGCTGTACCCTCTACTCTCATTTTGTCATCTCAAAATTCATATTAAATGGGATTTCCTTATGAGAGAAACTGTAATAAAACTATGTTACCACTCTGATGTGCACAAGTCTGCGCCTGACTGTTGCTTAAAAAATCTTCAGAGAAGATTGCATTTGTTTCTGCAGTAAGCAGAACTGTTTAAATGTTATTTATTTTTTACGTTCCTAAGAAAATATATTGTGAAGTGCAGCATTGATTTAGAACATAACCATGTCTCGATATGGGTTGGAAGGGCTGAATTTATGAATCCTTTGCACAACTCCTTTAATTGAATTTTCCAAATCTCTTACCACACACAAATAATCAATACCTACTGCTGAGGGAAACTTGCCTCAGAATTATTAGGGTCTTTCTTTTTCAATTTTGTAGTCATCAGCAAATACAGGCACTGCAGGTATTTCTAATGCTGTGAATACTCCCAGAAGATTTATGCTCGCCCCAAGCCTGATTGCTCACTGAAAGTGACTTCTTTAGAATGCTTACTGAAACTTTTGTTAACCTTAAAAGGACAGTCGTAAGCGCTTCTCGACGCTGCAGTCTCACTCTGAGGAAAGAAGTGGTTTTAACTCTTGCAGCGTAAAGGTGGAAAAGGGGATGACGAGGCAAAAAAAAAAGAGTGAGGGAAGCAGGAGGAAAAGTCCACGTAGATCTACTCGGCTGCCAGGATAGTTGTCCTCTAAAAGCACCAGAAAACGAGAGCAGTGTTTTTTTTGGGCCTTATTCTCAAGAGTAAAAGAATCTAGCAATTTCAAAAAATGATTAGAACGTCTTAAACTACATACATCTATGGAAAATATGTTGTATGTATGTTATGTTATTATTTACAGGGAGGATTAAGCTGTTCCATTACTGTATGTACAGGCAGTATACCGAGCAGGATATGACATTATGGGACCTATAAAGTGCAAAGTGAATGATTGATTTTGGAGTAATTCCACTTATGATGAGCATATAATCCTATGTCCTCAGTCTTTTCTCAAGACTTTCTTAGACATTCATTACATGGGCCTAAAGCTTAAATGCCGTATCTGCAAATCTGAAGAAACACTTTACACTAGTGGAGAATCATGTTTCAAGATAGCGTCAACATCATCTGTCTGGATTTCATGCTCCTAGCAGATATAGGCCAGAGTTCTCCAGCAGCTTTGAATAACAATTTGTTTACTTAAAATGTGTGTCTCAGTGCACATAGAGGGCCAATTCTCTCCCACTGCTATCTGCCTCGGCATTCTGAGCTCTGTTGTTGTAAGGAGGTTTATGCAAAACTGATAAATTTCACGGATCCACCATGTGACAAAAATGTGACATTCCTGGGGTGTGGATCCACAATGTATCATGTATATTTGACTCTTTTACTGGAACGAATTAAAATAATTTCTAACAACCCTATCGGAAAACAAGCTTGCATCCTGACAATACCCCCTATTCATTTTCCATAACTCCCCATTGTATGATAGAATCACAAGAATCGCTCTGCTGCAGGCATAATATGTGCCTAAAATAATCAAATTAATTCTTTTCCCCAGGAAATCTCCTCATTGACTTGTTTGTGTAACCATAACAAAATGTTGTTTTTCACTAAAGGTTGCAGAGCACACGGTTCAGACAAGCCTCCACTGATCTTAACATTATATAACAAATAAGACACAGGAAAAAAGCAAATCAAATAGATAAGTGGTAGCACACGGGGATGTTCCTACGAGTCAACCAGTCTTGTGACTACATTTGTTTTCCTTCTCATCCCTAATTCAACCAAACAATTGGGGCGGAAATAGTTTTTTTTTTTCTGTTTTCTAAATCTTTTGAAAGCACACAAACTCTCAGAAAGAATCAGTATTTCTTGTATTGTTTAGTCTTCACTTTCTCATATATACACATCAGTAAAGCCTCTCAATAATAACTGCTGTAAAACTGAAGTAATCTGTTGTTTAAAAACAAAGACTACATGAGCGTTAAATGCTAAACACTTCTTTACTTTAATAGTTTGTGTTGGGTTACTTTAAGTTGAATCGCATTCAAAACCGACTCTCATTAGTGGTTTAAAGGAGGGAAACGGTGTTTAACCTGCACAAACATTAATGCCAAATGTTTCCTTTGTCTTTTAAAGCCACCTATGTTACAAACTGATGTCAAATCTCAACCAGTCTTATCTATTCCAGATTAATTTAGGTCAATAAAGATTATAACAAATAACTCTCTTATCCTCAGTGGTGAACTAACCACATTTAACAGCGTGTATCTGGCTGAGACCTTAGTGTCTCTAAAGTTAAATTTCAAATTTACAAGATGTTCTTGTTCACTGCTGCCCTCTGCTGACTCATTAGAATACAGTAAAATGAGAAAGAGAGAGTTTGGCGCAGGAAAATAAATGAAAGTACACTTGGCCCTGGGAGCAGTTACTCTGAAAACAAAAAGCCACGTCAGACGTGAATATTCAGCATGTCATAAGAATCATTATCTTTCAGTCAAAGGAGATCATGCAGTGAGAGACATTTCCGCTAGAGATTTCTAAAGATTTAAAACCAGAGAAAAAGACTTTGTCACTCCTCCAGTTCTTCCCCGGTCCTGATGAATGGATCCTTTGGTTGTGGCTTGTTTGGACTGCAAGGAGTCCAGTTTGGACAAAGATAAAAGAATGACACAGATAATGGTGGCATCAAAGTGTGGAAAAAATCAAAAGATTTACTTTAAGGATCTGTTAAAATGTTATAAACCTGTAAGGCACGGCAAGTTTATTTGTATAGCGCATTTCATGTTCAAGACAATTCAAAGTGCTTTACATAAAAAGAGTTTAAAAAATGCATTAAAAAGTAAAAGAGTTTAAAGTCAGAAATTAAATACAGAAAATAAGTCAAGATAACATTATTAATGCAGCTGCTAGATGCTGTGAACTAGTCAAAGTCGGAACTGGCCATGTTGTGAGCCTGTTTTTCTTTGTTACCCAGCTCCATTTTTATTGTTATTTATCATACTTTCTGTGAACCGTGTAGGTGTCCAGTTTTTCACAAAAGACACGGAAATACATTCCAACATTTTATACCCAGTTATAGCCCGTGACCACCAAATGACCCAAATATGAAATGAGTGTTACAAATGTACTGTAGACTGAGCACATGTTGGTGAGCGCATTATAAAATTAAAATCTAATGATTGCCTTGATGAATAGGCCAGATACCAAATGTGTGCCTTGGATAAGGAAATGGTTCTTGTCTTAAGTGACTCTTATACAACTATTTTTAGTGCTATGTAAATCACTGATAATTTGGCCAGTGATGGATCTTTGCCATTCCGTGTCTCCTGTCATTAAATTCTGATATGTCATAATGACCATCAGGAAAGTGTGCCACTTGAAATATAGCAACTCATAAATGGAAGTTCACTGAAACTCTGTTTTAAAATGGGCTTTGGTTTTTAATGTGTTGGCATTTAGAGAACAACTTTAATTTGTTACATACATCTAAAGAGACTGGAAATCTTTTTCCTTTTTAACAAAAGTAGCCGCGTCACTTATCACTTTTCCAGTTGTGTGATTTACTGTTCACACTCAGTGACTGCTCTCATCTTAAGTAATTATCTCATACTTAACGACATAACTTGGACTACGCTGGTATGAACAGCATATAAAAGTAACCGTTGTGACAAATACACTGCATCATAAACACAAGGCTTCCATTGTAGGCTTAATATTTCAGATCAGCACTCAAATGGGAAATATGCTGTTTCTCTCTTTAGAAAGGCCTCAAATTTACTGTATAACATTATTTTGAGAGAATACATGTTGAAATGTGATTTTCTGTGGCTAAAAAATGAGTGGAAATTAAGTTGTCAGACGCATTACTTTATTAATTAAGAAGGTATGTATGTTAGAAAAACATGTTAAGAAAGTAAAAAGTAGATATAATGTCTTTTTTACAAACTATTGTAGAGTAATGTGTGATGCAGAAAGAGGCTTGTTGGAAGTCACCAAAGATCATCATCAACACATTGAAGTGTTTGTTGTCCATGGCAACAGCTGTGCGTATGATGTAACATGCAGCATCAACAGGTATTACAGCTTACAGTTCAACATCTGGGATGCAGAGGTGCTCCTTCACAGTAGCATGTTCAGTATTACTTCATCTTTTTAAAGTTTCATGTCTGCTTGCATCGTCCCAAAACCATGTTGAGGTACACTGCAGGTGCTGCAAAAACACGATTCTCCTGCTGTCCCCTTATCACCGCTACAAGCTTGTCCATTTTACTTCATTGGAATGTCAAACTCTCCATGGGGATCAAGGTAAAAAGAGTGGTTTTTACTCAGTGTTTTCTTTTAGTGTTATGTCTTTGACCTCTCCTCTTCAACTCGTCTCCATTTGGGGGGTGATTCAGATCATTGGCTGGACTTTTATCACCTGCCTCCACATACAAACAACTTTCTGGTGAAATGACAACTCTACAGGACCAAAAAAAAGGAATTACTAGCAGAACTCTTTTAAGCATAACACCATCCAAACCAGCCAAGAAAAGAAAGTATTTTTTTAAATAGTGATTTCAACAGAAAAATATGTTTATAAATATCCCCTGAAAGTTTGGCCAGAGCCACTGCAACAGGCTTCAATAATTTTCAATATAATTAAATAACATTTACTAACGTTACCACCCACGTAACACATTAATAACTCACAATCATTGTCTATAACTATATTTAAGTTTTCAGCAATGGGTTTATTGAAGTTTACTGAAGTGGCTCGTTACAGTATCACATGGCGCCAGGAACGTTTATGGGAAACCTACGTTTGTTTCCTCCGTGGCCCATTGAATGCGCACCACTGGGTTTTTTTGTTTACCTAGCAACACAGAAACGATGTGATCCAGATGTCGGATTAAAGCGGATGTGCAGATAAAAGAGAGATCACGACGTTGCATTTAAACTGGTAACGTGACGTTTTTGTTGGCGTTCACTGTGGGCTGGAGAGACGACAGCCAATGACGTCTTTTCAAGAGCCAGCTGGTCCCTCCGACGAGGACGAGCTTTTCTACGTGCGGTGTAGAGCTGCGTACCTGGCTGTGTTCAGGTCCAGTTTAACCAATATCACCTCAAAACAGCAGTTATGTCGCGGTAAGCAATGACGGCACTGTTAATCTGCTATCCGGCTGGCTGTCGGGTCCAACGTATCTGGCTTAAAAGCGCGCAGTTTGAGTTTAATTCACGTTTTAATAACATACAAGTTCAGTACAAAATGTCGATGTACGTATTTAAAATGACAAATGGCTTTAATTTAATGGCTTCCACCTTGATTAACTCAGGATTTCTGTAACTGCAGATATTGACATTCAGGGTTAGTTGTCTTAATCCAACTTTTCTTGTGGAAAAACTGGAAATGTTAAGTAAAAAGATGCCACGTTTCAGATTTATGGGAGATTGTTCACATTTAATTTAACTGCAGCCGATATACTTATCACATTGACGCCTTTATTTTCTTCTGAGATGGACTATATTATCCACAGGAACAAATGTGCTTAACATATCTAGTTTTGCAGCACAGGCTTTTATTTTGGTAAGATTTTACATTTTAATTGACATGCAATGCTGCTCACTTCCTACTAATTTCCTGACTTGAATTAAAAAATAAATTTGTAACTTAAGCAGCTATTATAGCCTTTTTTATGGAGTCCTCCATGTGGTGTCTAACGTTGAACCTCATGTTGTTTAAAAGTGTTATATATTTAGCATTGGTGTTTTAGCTGTCTTTGATGCAAGTTTTTTTTCCAATAAAGAGTCTTGCAAAAGCTGCGCTGTCAGCGTTGGAAATGTTTACCTACATTTGTGCCTTTGAAGTGGATTGCGCACATCCTCCACACCTCTTGTGCTCCCGTTGCTGGTTCTTGCAGTATTTTGCAACTTAAAAGATTTGATGCATGCTTTTGTTTTGTTACCATTTATCGCCTTCAGTTCTCCAGCAGGCTGGCAGAAATCCATCCTATGCTACTCTCAATAAATATTGGACCCCTAAAACATCTAAAATGAACTTTGATGACTTCTGTGAGATTCTTAAGTGTGAGAGGAAAACTGAGGGAGATGAGCTGATGGGAGCTTTCAAAAAGATGGATGTGAACGGTGATGGTTACATTACACACAGCGTACTGGAGAAGGCTCTTTCTACTGTAAGTACCCGGAACAGTGTTGCAACCAAGTGGCTACTGTGTGCTCTTTATTTTTGACTTAAAATTTAATATTTTTATTTTTACATTTGGTGTTGGAGATTACTTTGACAGTACAACCAGCCACGTTTAGAGCGTCTGGGTGCTGACAAATTACATCACTGGTGCAAAACACCTCAATATAAAATGTTAATACCAGTAAATGGCCTATGATGAAGCAAAGTACTTTTATTCCCCCTAAAATTTTGTCCAAATGAAGAGAACATGCTGAATCTTGCAGAGTGGAGAGAAAATGACAGCTGAGGAGGTGAATGCTGTCTTCGCATTAGCTGATATCAACAAGGACGGCAAACTGGACTATGCAGAGGTAAGTTCAACAAGCTGATGTCATTATATTATATTTATTTACATTTACCATTTATTGGTAATATTTTGTACTTGAATCAGTAAAATGGTGTATTAAAAATGCACAAATTGTTTGGACATTGTGCATCAAGTAATTGATATATTGACTTTACTTTAAAATCCAACTCGATTAATAAAACTGCAACAAAGCTGAGGTCAGGAATAAATGGACACCTGAGATTGATTAGAGAACTCAATATCCGAACTTAGTTAACCAGTCAGTGAACGCAACACAGAATATGACACAGAGGAGGTCATCACAAGCCCCGCTCATCTCACTCACGTTTCAGCAACAATTATAACACAACTAGCTGAAATAACCAAGAACCATATAGCTATATACTATTGCAAGACTTCTTACCCTTTTCAAATACTATTCAGTTAAAGATGCATCATCTACCTCTGTTTTATTGGAACTCTGTCTAGGTTTGATGTTCGTTTCAAACATTCTCTCCATCCAGAACTTATTCATTTAAACTTCTCTTTGTTTGCTCGTGTATCATGGCTTCACTCCTGCCTCCTCGTTGCTGTCAGTTCTGCAGGTTGTTTGTAACTACAGTGGAGCAGTGTCAGCAGGCTGCTTTGGAGAAGCTTGAGGCTGATGGCAGGCTGAAGAGACAGAACTTTGGCAGTCAGTCGTACAGCTCTCCTAAGAGCTCTGCGCTTGAAGCACCGGCAGCCGCACCAGCAGCCGCACCAGCAGCCGCACCAGCAGCCGCACCAGCAGCCGCACCAGCACAAGTGGCAGCAGCTCACCGGGCGGAGCCTGACTCCACACTTAAGAAAGGTTCAGCATGTGGATTCGTACAATGTCCTGACACAGAAAATAATACATGAATTTTAGCAATTTACAGTAGCTGTGATTTTATTTTTTAAAATCCCTGTGTGGTACTAACTAAAGGTCCACATTTTGTTGCTGTGCAGCAGTAGCCACAATGTTTGGATGTGATGCACACCAAAACGCTCCCGTTGCCCCAGTATGCCTTAACGATTGTTTTTGATGAATAAATAATAGCTCTGTTATTGATCAATTTTTCACCACCAGTGTGACAAATCACCTCACTGAGACAGTCCATTCATCATAACAGCCACACAATTAGGCCAGCTTGTTTAGAGGGAGGAGACATCAAAGTGTTTTGATTTAGGTCATCATTTCTGCCATTAGGAGATTGATAAAAGCTGCAAATGTCTATACTGAAGAAATGATTCTTTCTTTCAACGACTGTATTTGTTTTATTTGTCAAATGAGAAACCTGTGCCTCTTTTGCCAGTCTGCTCTACAGAGTGGATGCAAACCTCTTTTTTTTTTTTTTTTTTTTATCCTTCAGAACTAAAATGTGCAATGTTCATATCATAGACGATGTGAGTGAGGGATAAGCTCGCTGTGGGAAGACGGATGGGATTTGATTTAAGTGGTCAGTCCTGTACGTGTTATTGATTTGGAGGATGCCACCACTTCTCACTGGGGAGATGAGGGATTAGAGTCGAGCCGCCGTCACCACAGCCGCAGAAGGAAATTAGCTTCAACATATTTGTCTGGATTATCATATTATTGTGCCTCACTCATGTATTGATTTATCAATGTTATATTTTAACTGGGCTCTGCCATGAGATGATGTGTAATAGAAACTGTTGAATCAGATATTCCTAGAGCTCAAAAATGATTTGGACTTCTTATTTAATCTTACATTTAATCTTACATTTCACTATATACCAGGTATATACATTTTACACTTACATCCAGTATTGGTACTTTTGGCTTAGAAATAATTCCCAGATTATTAGACTGAAACCCATTTTGTTTTGCTTGCCCTTTGACACGGATGTGTCATTGCGTTTCTCTCAGTAATAATCTTAACATTCAGTATAATACATCAAAGTCTAAATTAGTCTGCATTTTATTGTGTTTTTCTCTACATTCACACTAGACCTACATTTTGACTCTCTTGATTAAAATACTGCAATCAATATAAAATGGATCCATGATTAAAGCCTATGACAGTGGATGTATTTATTTCTTTTCCACAGTAATTTATTTATAAGCCTGTCACATCGCTCTGCATCCTGATTTTCTACGCTTAGGAACAGTCAGACCCCTCATTAGTAAATTGATATTTTCTGGCTTCAATTAGTGCTCATGGAAGAAAGTTGTGGGAGATAATGGATTTAAAAGGGCGCTGTTGTGCCATTTGTGATTAGAAGGGCCAGTGTAATTAATTAAACAGAGCTGGAGCTTGAGATCATGCTTGCTTAGAAATCAAATCCAGAGTTGCGGCCCTCACATGAACTTAGTAAAAGAGTTACAAGAAGACCGGTTACAATGTAAATGATGTGACTGTCACTATTTCTCCTTTGAAAGTGTGTTTTGTGAACAGTTTGCTGGGAGGGGTGGCTGCACTTCATCTGTCAGGCATAAATCAAGCTTTTTCTAAATTTTGTCACATGTATTATGAGAGATCTGTCTGTCTGCATGCCTGCCTGTGTGTCTGCCTGTCTACGATTTAAATTTTTCATGACCGTCTGCGTCTTTCAGACAGCCGATCCTCTTCCCGTCCTCCCTCTGCTCGCAGCAGACGCTCATCCCTGTCAAACTCTGTCACAATGACATCAAGCAGCTCTAAGACCAACAAAATTCTGGAGCCTCTAGGTCTGCAGGTAACGCCACACTTCACAGCATCTATAGCTATATACTGATTATCCTGACACCAGTGCATGCCTATATTCTTCATCAACAAGATCCTATGCTATGAACGCGCCATCTGTGAATCACAGCGTATCTTTTTATGTGGGCTCCCATTATGAGGGAGCTTGCAGCATTGCTGTTCAGTGTCACAGTTGTGCCGTGGTTCTGATGGTTGAATTTAGCTCGGGGTGGAAAGATATATGCCGTATTGATCCCACAGCCTTTGTTTTCACTCTTTTTGGCTTAACCTTGGCTGTTTTGGTTTACATCAAGGAAAAAAAGTAAATTAATAAAAATAACTGCTCGTGCTCCATCTCTCAGGCCAGACATTGGAAAGGGCCAGACATCGTTGAGGTAAAAGAATGTGTGTCCAGAGATTACCGCGGACGGAAGTTCTGCTCGGTTTAATGACCCTTGTGTTGCCGCAGGCTATTAACTGGGAGGTTGTGGGTCGAAGGGGTAAAGATGTAAAGTTGTAACTATGTGTGTGTTTTGTAGGATGCAAAAAAATCTAAATTGGAAGGATTCATTTTAATAAGTCTTTTGATTTATTATGTCTAGATAAGAACAGTAAGAAAATGAAATTTGAATTGATTGTGTGTGTGTTTGGTTTGCTTTGGTGTCCAGTGACCGTCGGTGAAACAGTAAATCAGACCTGTGGCCAGAGCAGGTGACAGGCCTGTATTAGTCTGCAGCCTGACACACTCTCTGTGGAGACATTAATCCTGATATCCTTAAGCAACGGATGTGTGCCCATGGCATTTTTCCTAATTTAATATTGTCTGGACAAACCACTGAAGTGTTATGGTTTGATCTTTTATGTCTCTCACATCTCAAGATAAATACTTTGAGAAAATGGCTTTTCTCTAAAGAAGTACCATACTCTGCCTTTATGGTACTTTCTTTGTTTAACTAGGTGATTTATTTATCCGCTAAAAGGATATATAGCCTATTTCAGACTTGCTTGGTCCTCGATGTCCTCTTACTGTGTGTCCACACCAACTGTGTTTTCATTTAATGTGTCTCCAATGAGGGGAATAAAAACTTCCTTGTGTTGATGTTCCTGTTCAATTTCAAATTATTACTTCATTTTAGTTGCGCTGCCAGACAAAGGAACAACGGGGTTTCAGCATGAGAGAAAAATTAGGATTCATAAACATCACTAAAGGAGTCCTTTGACAGTTTACAGGGATCACTCACTCTAGATTTGAAAAGCTGAATTTATCAAAGTTAAATTGATTCCAGACTGTCACATCGGGTCTAAGAAGATTTACTTCAGTCTGCAACACAGTTCCAGCGTGACCAATCATTCGATCTCTGGTTCGGCTTGAGCATAATGTGTTTCCGCTCCACAGTACTCACACCAACCACGCAATTATGAATATACCCCCTGAAATTTTAGAGTTTTATTTATTTATTTATTTTTAAAATAATAGGGATTCTTGTTCATCAAGTGAACTGTTTTAAGTGACTGCTTAATTCACTTCTTCATGCCAAAATATACTTCCGCATCACAAGATCAATCCCCTTCTAAATAAAAAGTTCAAGTTAGTTTTGGTTTCTGTTGAATGAATGAGTGCATTTTGTTGCCGAATAGAAAACAGATTGTTGTAATTTTGGTGGGATGTGATCAGACTGCACATAGAAAAACACACGGAGATACATATATAACAAGGAATACAATATAGTATTTAAAGGCCTTAAAAATCTTAGTTTGGATATAAGATGATTGTTATTCGGGTTTTTATGCTGTTTAAAGCTGCATTTTATCAGTTTGTATGAATGCTTTGATTTTTATTCGTAAAGGAGAAATGTTTTTGTTGTTCCAGGAGTGGCATCACTGTTGTATGAAAGGATGTTTCTTTGTAGAGGACGATGGGAGTATCAGCTCTCTGCAGTACCAGCTCCACATTCCCCAGACCACCACCGTCTACCTAACCATCCACCCACTGAGTCTCAGCCACAGGCCTGGTTAGTTTATGCAATGTTATTATGACTGGAAAAAAATAAAAAATTCAACATTTTGATGACAAATAGAGGCTGTTATTTTCCAGCTGAACTAATACTGCACTACTGTCACGCCACAGTTTTAGTTGCATGCTTTTTGATGGTTTTTGTCACAGTGTAACAAATAATTAAGTACATTCCCAGTACTTTTCAAAACAAAAATCATAAATAAAAAGAAGACTGACTGACTGTTTTCAGTTTCACTGTATTTTGTGACTCATGTAGCATCATTTCAGTCAGTGGGACGGGGGTAATTTATGAAGAAGGTCCAATGTAGTTAAAAAAATCTAAGTAAGCAGTGTTAAACAGGATGGATGCAGTTTTTTTTTGTTTTGTAATATTTCAGTACAGTCATAATGGAGATGCCTTAAACTAGTATACATTAAACGTGTCTGATTCCTCTCCCCGGTTTTATCTGTACCATACATTACAATTGCCTTTATACTACTTGTTTTTTTGTATTACGGCAGTGTCTAGCTCTAACGTGTCACTTTTTTATATGCATTTTGTGAACTCGCTTGTTTTTGTCAGACAAGTCTTCCTCGTGGATGACGGTGGACACGGCTCTTTTTGTCATGTCAGCTGGTGAAACCAAAGAGGACACAACTTTAGTGTGCTTCACTGAATCAAAAGACAAGGAGGTGTGTTTGTGTGTCAAGAAAGGCACGTTTATTCTAACATTTCTTCATTTACTAACACAATTTTATGATCGTAATTCAAACAGTCATTGTTTTGACAAAAAAAAAAAAAAGATGACTGTCAGGTGAAAATGTTTGTCCACTGGGAATGTCCCACGGAGCGATGATTATAAACGGTGTAGCCATTTCAAATGCAATTTCATTTAAACTTACCTGTTGTGCTGTATATTCCTTAGTAAATTTACTGACAGGATTCATTTACTTGGTGACTCTTGTTTCTGCAGAAGTATGTTTGGAAAGGAGAACTGAGTGCTGGGACATACCACCTGCTTCCCTTCACCAGTGGCTGCAGATTAAAGAAACAAAACAAAAAGAGCTCGTTAAGTGACCCGATAGAACTGGTCTACAGGACTGACACCGGAGAACTAGACCTCACCAGCGACCTACGGTGAGTCTGGCTCAGTCTGTTATTAAAATCAAAACAACCCAGAGTAATGGTTCATTTGCCAAATGTCACCAAATTTACAATTTGAACTTGGATTAAAATCTGTTCGTGCTTGTTTTCCAAGTTACATTTGGGAACCTCGCTGTTTAAACTCAGTGGTGATGGTAAACTCACCCTTAACAGGCCACTTGTTGCTTCGGATAATAAGTGCCTGCTAAATCATGAAATGGAAATTTAAAAGAAAGGTAAATGTTGCATCCACAGAGATCTTTGCAATTCAATTAAATTCCGTTTAATTTTGCTTTCAGTTCAATCCAATTCTGCTTTAGTAATCTGAAGAGGAGTAAGGATGTTGCCATTTAAATAACTAAAAGTAAATAATGATTATAAGGACCAATAATCCAGAGTGGAACCTCTGAACCTGATTTCAAGTAGTCACCAGCACAGAGCCACCTGTCTGTATCATTTTCTTAAATTTGGTCGATTCACTCCAAAGCTGTTGCTGCAAAAGGTGATTGAAGATAAAACTGCAGATGGGTTACAAATATGCAAAATCTTGGATATGTTGAAAAGACAGTCTGCTCTGTTGCTCTTCGTGTTGCATCCTCTTGTCCAGTCTGCTTTCCAGCTAAACACCCAGATATACAATTCAACTTCCTGTCCCTTGATGGAAGTGGTGTTTGGCTTATTCCTTGTTCTTCTGAGAAAAGTCGGATAACGTATCTCGAGTCATTTGTAGTCATGTCTCTGTAATACTCTGTTTCGGCCACAGGGAGGTGCTATCTGACGTATTTGAGATGATAGACCTAGATGGAAACGGTTTACTCAGCCTGGAAGAATACAATTTCTTCGAACTAAGGGCCAGTGGAGAGAAGTGTGACAAGGATGCCTGGGCTGTCTGCAAAGGTAACGTGACACATGAAAGTTGTTTTCACAAAGTTAATGTGAAATGGCGTAAAGGTGACAGGTCCATCAAATATCTGGTAAGTTTCCGTTTTTTCTTTGTGGGGACAGAAAACTTTGATATGAGAAAGAACCAGCTTACTCGACAGGGTTTTATGGAGCTGAATCTGATGGAGGCCACGGAGAAAGATGGAGACCCTGCAGACCTGTGGGTAACGCTGGAATCCATGGGCTACAACCGCATGCTGGAGCTGTCAGAGGTGGGCTTCCACATCTGATTTAAGTAACGTAGCTGCATAATTACCTGCCTGCATAAGTCGCTCCCTTCCTGCTTCTCTCCTTAAAGGTTTTTACCTAATAAGTAATAAAAAATCCATCCTGTTGCGTCAGGCATGTCCATTTCAGATAGACGTGCACAGTGAAGGATCTCAGCCGTCCATGCAGCCAGTACATTTGGATTCAGGACCAAAGCTTCTAAACCAGGCCCTCCAGAAGTCCATCACAGCAAACAGAGGGGCCAAAGCACTGAGGGGGCAGGACAACGTCTTCCTCTTCACATACAGAGGAGAGCACAGGATTTCATCCCTCATAGCCAACAAGGTACACAGCATACATCTCACTGTCCAGCACCAGACTGGCTTTGCCTGCGCTCTAGACTAGGCGTAGCTGGCATCAAGTCTTCCCACAGCTCTGTTGTGGGTGCAAAGACAACAAGGTGCATGCGAGGCCAGTTGTGGTTCCTGTAGCAGCAAATGAGTTGTGGAAGCTCTGCTGTTTCAAGAGAGCTCTTCTTACAGAGCTAGTCTAGATCTGTGGTTTTTAAACCGTTAAAATCACAATACGCATCCATCATTTATGAAAATGGGTTTTTCAAAGGCACACCCCTGAAACTGTATAAGACTGCTTTTGTCAAACAGCACGATTAACTAAAAAGCAAGAAAACGGCAAGAAAAATACCACAAATGATTCACATTCACATATAATCACGTTGTTTGTGTAATCAAATAAATGGTAAAATGTATTATGCCGTGGAAACAAGAGCAAAGGGACCCAACAGAATGAACACTGCCACACTTGCACATACATGTAACTAATCGATTTACAAATATGCTAACTTGTGGTGTTTCCATGAGCTCTACATTGGATATTTATTATCGTGCTCGTCTAAAATATTATTTACATTGTAAACAAAGAGCATTACTTGGAGGTCTTCCTTATTTCAAAAGAACTTTTCCTCCTTTTTTTCCCGCAGGCATTCTGTTCATTTGGATGACGGCATTTAGTTCAGAGAAACCCTCATGTTGGAAAGCAACAAAATGCAATCTAGGATAAGAACAGGATGGCATAAGACATGCAGTTTTGGTCATGAGTAGTACGCCTCCCTCTTCCCCCAATTTAAAAGAAAAAAATACTTTCAGAAAACAATTTAGTGATCTGAACCAGTGACTCAGTGAATAATTCTGCATGATCATGAAGCACTGCTTCGTAATGGCCACTGGGGGGAGCAGTAACTCGTCTTTGAAAGGCTGTGTCATAAATTCCTGCTGTGCTTTTAAAGTGTGTTATTTGTATTAGTAGATCAGATGTATGTGTACATACAATTATTGAACTCCTAAACTTTGAAAATCTCCGATCAACTTCTTGAGTGTGAGGAGGCCAGTCCATTCAGTTCATTGTCATTGACATGCATCAGGAGTATCCTTTCTCCCGGCAACAGGAGCTACTTTAAAAGAATGACTTACTGAAACAAAGAAGCTGTTAAAAAGTGAAAACTTTTCTCCTGCTTATCAAGACAGTGTGTATGTTCATTTCCTTTCTCCCTTATTTTTTCTATTGTTACCTTTTTTTCCCCATTTTAAACAGAGTTTTGTAGAGACTTAACATTTCCTTATTCCGCCGTGCACTTGTTTAGTTGTTTATTTGATGTACTGATTTATTTAGTTAATATTTATTTACTTATTTCTGCGTTTTTCACAGACTTCACATGAATGGCGTTGACCATTGCTCTTTGTTTTGCAGACCAATCAGAAAGTTACTGTTCATGTAAACAATGAGCAAAGCAGGAACTGCAGCAGCAGCAGAGGCATGACCATGTTTGCTGTAGAAGTGCCAGCCAGGACCAAGATGGTAAAACGTTTCCCCCAGTTGAAGCTGGTCGAACCCAGTATTGTTTGTTGCAGTTATTCTTTGATTTCTGGTGTGTGTCATCGTGGCTGTAGGTGCTTTGGTGACACCTACTGTAAAAAGAGCTCCAAGAAAGGCAGATTAACTACTTTGGCAGATGCTTATATGTGTGGTGTTTGCCTGAAGTCTATAACCTCACAACCGTGATAGGATCAGGAAAATGTACACGTGTTCTTAAGGAGAAAGGTTGACTTTGAAAATCAAAGTGATGCAGCCTATAGCTGCAAAGTAAAGAGCACCAGATGTGGGGAGGCCAAAGTCGCTGTTAAATGTAACACAAAACATTTGCTGGAATAGGAAAACTCATCCAACTCAAGCCAGCACTTTGAGCCAACTTTGAAAAAGACTGGTTTTACATCTCGCTAGAAAAGTGAAAATATACGGTACACACCGATATTGTGGATAAACATGTGTTGATTCGGTCTGAGAAGTCACTGGAGTTGTGGCTATGAGTCCATGATCTGGTTTCTACAACATTCACATTCTAAATTCATCTGCATTTTCTTTTACACTTGCAATGCTTTTGCATTGACAACATCTTGTTGCGGACAGATATAAACTGCTCAAGCACCCGAATCTGCCTTTGTGCCAGCTCTTGCTACAGTTACTCGTCACCAGGAGCACTTTTTTACATTATGACACCCGCACACACACAAACGCGCCGTACAAACTTCGCTTGTAGTGGAAGGTAAATATAGTGACACTCTGTTTTCCCTTTAGGTGTGTCAACATGTGCTACCCATTACTGAGAAACAGGACTGGACTTATAACTGTGTGGAGAGCATTCTTCCCAGCACATAAAGCTCTACCTGCACACTCTCCTACGTAAGATAGGATGCATCATTTAAGGTTTTGTTGTATGAACACAAGGATACTGGCATGTTTTGTATTCATAAGAATTTACATGAATCTACAGTAAGTAAATAAGAATTGTTGTTTTGTGTTATGTTTTACTTCAGCTACTTGTGTTTCGTTATTTAGCAATGAATCACTGCCTAACGCCTGATGGTTTTCAACCTTTTCAACCTTGTCCAGGTTCTTCAAAGCGCTTTACAACCGACTCCACCCACTGAGCCTCACTGTACCTGAACGACTTTTATCAGGTCCCTCTGTAGACCGTCTATGACCTGATACAACCACACAAGATGCTTCATAGAGGATAAACTTACTGTTGTTGAACAATTTTATATATATATATATATATATCTATATCACTGCATTTACTGATTTGTTCTTTATTCGATGTGTCTTGACGCTGAATGTTTGATGGTTTACATTTCTACATGACACGGATGTTCAAACGATAGTTTAATTTGTTTTCTATGTTACAATGCAAAGTTTCAAAGTTTTTTTTCTATATGACCAAATTTTTATAATCTTTATTCTAACATTTCAGTTTCATTTCATGCATATTACATATATTGACCAATAATGCTATCACAGACTTTCATAGATTTACAATTGATTACAATTTGTTTTAGCAGAAAGTCGTGTGGGAATGTGACTTCTAAATGTGTTTCATGCTTATCATTAGATACACAGCAAGTAATTAAGATGAGAAATAAATGGAATAAAGGGTAGATTAAACATGGGATCAATGGGATCCGTTCCACTTTTGTGTGTTTTTCCTGTGTCTGTATGTTTGCTCCAGGTAGGCTCCCCCACCCACCCACTCCAAGAAAACATGCATCCAAGGTTAATTTCAGATTAGATTAAGGTTTAATTTGATCATACTCATAGATGTGATTAGATTTAAGATATAAATTGACCATACGTTTGAACGTGAGTTGGGTTGGTTTCTCATCTTGTTTGTTGTCTTTGTGGTCTTGTGATGGACTGTAGCCTTTGCAGGTGTATCCCACCGCAGGGATAGTCATTCCTGAACGGATAGATGGATACATGGACAGACAGCTAAGAGTCAACTAAAAGTAAATATTTTCAGACCTTTAGTTGACTTATATAGATAATGGTGGAGTAACTCATAGTTCATGTCAAACTCCTGTTGGACCTGTGAGGTTAGTTCTTGCTTCAAACACAAATATCAGTTTTTTAAACACCAAACGTAGCGCAAGAAAGCAACTTGATTCCAAACAAGATAACTCTGGGCCTCGAAAACGGAGCATGTCAGTCTGATGTCTGATGCTCACATTTAATACTGAAATCAAGAAGTGTAGTTAATTTCCTATGTTAGTTCAAGCTTGTTTTAGCACTGCATGAAAAACGCAGTACGTGGACCTACTGGTCTCCATGATATTAATCTGGACATGTCAGGATTTGGGTTTGGCAATGAAATGCATTCCTTTGCTTTACACTCGGGTCTAAACTTTACTTGCCCTTGGCCTTTGCAGTTGAGCACGATCTTGACCTCCTATTTATATCTCTCAGCCCATTATCTGCCCTTTGACTTTCACTGCTGAAACAGTAGAGCCAGCTAACTAAATGTCACATGGCATATGAGATGCATTTAATGTCCCGAGCCTGAGTCTTTGCTTCTTTTCCCAACAGTGACTCACTTGGGTGTCTGTATTTGGGGTTCAGGGTCGTAGATAGATTCTGTACGGATATTTATCAAATCATTATTCATAAATAATAATTTAGAAATAACAATTTAAAAATAAAATAATTCTAAACATTTGGTGATTTTTTTTTTTTTTTTTTTTTATTTGCCATTAAAACAAGAGTGAAATGATTTGCAGCTTGAGTATAAACTCAGTTTGCTTTTGTGTTGGAGATCAACCTCTGCACAGACAAGTATGCAGGCTGTCGCCGTGATGACGTGCCTGACGGTAAATATAGTGGTGATCAAACACAATGTGACGCAACAGGCAAATGCTCGTGGCCAGAAGTGAACTATTTGCCAATGCACTCCTTGCAAAATTCACCCTCTAAAACGGAGTCAAACAGTTGCTTTATTTAAACAACTTTTTTACATTTTTTTTTTTATAAGTAACGTTATGTGGTATTAATTGTTCTGATTCTTAAACGTTTACTTGCCTCTTGGTTGATAGGTTGCTACTGGTGGTTGTTCTTTGGACAACGAGCTTTGCACTGACTGAACCCTGTTTGTATAGAACTTGACCAGAAGGGTCAAGTCACTTAGATCACAAGCGATGCGTATTGGACTACATTAATAAAATAGCTGCATTCCTACATGAGAATTGTTCTTTTGCACTTAACTGTAATGCTTTGTGTGCACACAAGGGCTTCAAGCTGAGAAATTAATATCCTGTAGTGCTGGGACCAAATCTATCACCGAGATAGCTTTCTTTTCTTTTTTCTCAAGGTGGAGCTTTAAAAACCTGGTATGACTGAAGGTGGATTCAGACGGACACACTGGGAGGGCTCGCCTGGGTTTTTCCCTGCACCCTTGCAGGTTTAATGTTTTCCACTTTAGGCCTTTCAAATTGTAAATGCATATAATAATAATAATCGGATTTAAGCGGTTCTGCTTCTGTTGATGGTAAAACATTTTTCTGAGTGCAAAACAAACTCCAACAGAGGCAGATTCAGGTACTTTGGTAGACACGTACTGTATGATAGTGTGACTCTGGTGGGTGTTGCTGGTGTGATAGATTCCTTTAACAGAGCTCCGTTCAGAGAGGACACAGAGAAAACGTTTCCAAGCACGCTTTAACACTTTTATACGTATTGTTGTGTGTGTGTGTGTTTTTCGCCTATACACACACACACACACACAGCAGGCAGCCACCTCATAGAGACAGCTAAGACAGGAAGTGATATTGTTAATGTGTAGATTTCAAAATAAAGTAAACATAAGACTTTCTGACACAGCCGCCCCCCAAATTTAGCAGTAAATTTGAATTAAAAAGGAAAGTCTAACTTAAATGCCGTCCTCTTCATCCTCCCAGGCTGGCGGTCGCACCGGGCGCACGACTGGCCTCAGGTAGGTCCGCCCCATTATCTGGACTTCAGCGTCCCAGACTCATTCATCTGTGCCTGGACAGGTCTTTACCACTCTCCCTCGACCACTGTGCTCTGGGTAGCTGTAAATCAACCATCAGCACCGGACCAGTGGTTAAATTGTCAGTGTCCTTGTACCAGTTTGACCGCTTCTGAAGGTCCGGGAGGTGGCGACGGATAAAGTTGGGCCAGAAATGGTCCACCAGGATCTGACAATGGCGCCATCGTCTTCTGCTTAGCAGGTCGCCAGATGCATAGATGGCCTGCAGGAATGATGCGTCATGGCGTCCCACTAGCAGTAGACTTGGTGTGACTGGATCCGGGTCAGCAGCGTCTTCAGGAGATGTACCCAAGCGGCTTAACATTGACTATTCCCTCCACCTCAATCAGCACAGGTTCAGCAACAGTGGGGTCCTGGAGGACAACTTGGAGAGCTACAGTACCTCCTGCCAACTGTTCTTGGAGAGGAACTTCCAGGGCAGCAAAGCTGGTCTGGAGCTCCACAGCTCCACCTCTGGAATTGATCCCCCTGTCAGCCAGGATCTCAAATGGCTTGCTGCGACAGGCGATAAAGCGACAAAGGGCCATTAGGAAGGCGTTAGTATCTAAGCTCTCTAATAGGTCGAGGTGCAGACAACCCGTTGTCATGCACTTGAAAATAAGACCCCAGCGCTTGTTCGTGCGCCGGCCCACCTTAACATTATAAAGGCTGAGGCACTCGACCTCAGCTGTCCAGAAAGGTGGCTTGTACAAGCGGAGTTTGGAGGGGGGCAGATCTGCCATCTGAAGGACCACTGGAGTTGCACGCTACTCTGACATTCAACACAGCAGTGCTGTTGATGCTTTATGGGCTCTTGTACCCGGAGAATCCAGTATCTTCTCCTCAACTCTGCAAAAACCTGCTCAGGACCAGGATGTAGCAGTTGTCTTGTCATGGTTATGACCACCAGACCAACAACTTCATCATACTCTGGAGCAGGCGACTCTGCCTTGAAATGGACTTACCAGCAGCAAGAGTTTCCACTTCCTCAGGGACGGACTCTGATTGTCTGAGGACATGTAGCTCTGCTACTTGGACTGCTGTCATAGTGGGACTGCTTTGGTTGTAGTAAGGTCATCAGCTGGATTATCTGTGGTGCTGATGTATCACCAGGTTGAGCCCTCAGTGGTTCACGTCAAAACCGTTGTCAAGTCGGAGCATGCCCACTACACCCTGTACTGACAGGGCAAAGTTGTCGATGCCTCTGGATCTCCAGATCTTACAGGAGGTGAGTTTAGGATGGCACCCAACTCAGTTTGCATGAGCTGGTTGATGTGGTTGTACATATTTATCTTGGAGATCCTGGAGAGCTGAGGTGTACAGCCTGGGGTCATCCAGGCTTGGGCTAGCTCGTAAGCACTCGGCAGCTTCAAGTGATCAAGGAGGAGTTGATATTTTAACTGCTCTGTGGGGTGGGTATCTGTGTTGAGCAGACGGTCTGAAGCCATCTTTAGCAGGGCGAAGTCTGACTCTTTGCCTGAGGTGAAATGGGGTAGAGCAGGTCTAGGACGGCCAAAGGAAGTGGCAATAAGGAGCTCCATGAGGTCTAAGCTGGGAGCTTCCTCGTAACCTGGAGGTAGCGCTGTTGCCTGTTCCGGCAAAGGTGGCATTGTGGAGTATGGATAAAGCAGCCTATAACAGCCTGTAACACCGGCTGATAAGGTGGAACTGCTGGAGGCACATGCCGGCCCTGAGCTTGGCTGTAGACCATCTGTGGTTGCTGAAGTGGGGCCATATACTGTGCTATGGATGGTGGCAGAACACGTGATGTGAAGGCATCCACGTCTAGTCTAGGATGTGGCTGTGGAGTTGGGTTGAGTGCTGCAGGAAGAGTATGCATCGTCAGCTGTAACCCGGTGAGCGTAACGGTAGTACCAGGAGCTCTTGCTTGTGGAGCAGGATGGACTTGTAGTGATGAGAAGCTAGTTGAGATGGGTGGATTAATGATTGCATGGGAAACTGCTGGTGGAGAAAGGTCCAGGTACATCTTGTAAGTGAGGTGAAGGAGGCTGGTCTTTAGTTAGGGACCTTGGGTTAGTAATGGACTTCCTTGTAGGTGAGTCAGATCCAGCTTGGGTTCCCGATTTGCTACGACGAGAAGATACAGAGCAGCGTCTTGACTGTGATCTCATACGTGGTGGCAGGGAAAGCAGATCTAGGTCCGTTCTTGATGTGTTTAGTCATGTGTTCATAACTTGTTAAATCCCAATAAGAGACAAATTTCAGCTGCTCCTGCAATGGACAAAGTTTTTCTTACTGTTATTCTGATTAATGTGACTTGATGTGAACGTAAGTAATTGTGTTCAACCAACATGTATCATTTAATATCCCTTGCTGGCTGCTATATTGAATATATTTAAAAACCGTAAAGTGGCAGACTTTGTAATATCGGCAAAAATTGACTCACGATCCAGTAAATGAAACTACCCTATTATTTTGAAACCCCTGCAGTCGTTCCTTTAAGCCAAACTGGTTATTAAATGTATATAATAACAACCAGATTTGAGGGTTTATCCTGCATAAAGACATAGTAAAGTAGAGGGAAAGTTTCGGAAAAGTTTGTTCTGCTTTTATCATTAAAAGTCACTCGTGCTGTTGTCACTGCTGTGTGGGAGGAGCCAAGCTCCACGCGTCTTACTGGCCCTTTAAACGGAGTGGGCGGGTACGTGAGGGGGGAGTGTCTAGCGAGTACGCGCACCTTCTCGGCTGCTGTAGTCGCCTCCTCGTCGGACGACGCTGCGGACCACACCGGGGCGACCAGAGGTGGAGCACGGGGAGGTTTCAAAATGGTGAAGATCACGACAGTTAAGACGAAGCCGTACGCGGACCAGAAGCCTGGGACGAGTGGTCTGAGGAAGAGGGTGACCGTGTTCCAGCAGAACCAGCACTATGCGGAAAACTTCATCCAGAGCATTATTTCTGTCGTCGACCCGAACGAGCGCCAGACGGCCTGTCTGGTGGTGGGAGGAGACGGCAGGTTTTTCATGAAAGAGGCCATTCAGTTGATCGTGCAGATTGCTGCTGCCAACGGGGTCAGTAGAGGAGGAAACGTGGACGTTGTTCTAGATTAAAGTGGTTAGGTGATAAAAGTAAACGCCCCCTGCACTGTAGCGTGCAAGTCTGCAAGGTTAAACCGAGAATGTCATCTTAGTCAACTTTACATGTCAGTGCGTTTGTGGCGGGTTACTGGAGTGTCCGAGAAGGTGCAGGGGTCTACATTCTCACAATTAAAAAAAGTTAATTCGTTGTCTTACAATTTCTCCAAAAAAGAGGCAATTGGAGCGAATAAAACGTTCTTTTCTTAACATGCTTTGTTTTTATCCTGCACGCGGGGAACTGCTTGGTGATTCCCGTCAGGTTTAAAGCATTTAACCGACCCACAGTCAGGTGTCGTCGACACCCGCCTGACTTTTCCAGCAGTCTGAGCTGGTCTGCTCCTGCATAAAGTGCATCAAGGCCACTTGCATATCAGCCGGTTACCTTTGACATTTACACACTGACACGAAGGCGTCTCCGCGTCGAGGACTAAAACGCCTTTTTTTCTTGGTTCTCTCGCTCGTCGGTTTTAACGTGCACGTACGTTCTTGCAGAGATGAGAGAAATTGTGTTTAAAACGGTATTAAAAGGGTGTCTTGTGGCTTGACGCTGTTTCATAATGACCTGTGGCAAGATGCTGCTGCACGCAGGGGGCGTGGCTTCCAGCTTGTCACGTTCGCCTCCGTTTGTAGCTTTTCATAGGAATCGCAGCGATGCGCAAATAAGTGCCAAAGGCATAATAAACCTTTTGTTGTTGTTTTTTATTCATTTTTGGTTAATTTAAGCGTCTGTGCACTTGTTGCACAAAAATAAATGGGTATTTCAAGCATAAAACAGTCGCTGCTATGCAGGACACACTGGCTGCTGTTGTGTCGAAAAGAGCACCACTACCGTAAAGAGCCCCCTACGCGGGAACGCGCATTTCCTTTACGGCATGGGTCTTGTTTCGACAACACCAGACGTAATATGTGCCCCATCTGTATCTTATGCATCTTTTTTGTTGAGTTTAGTACACATTGATTAACATCTGTAGTACTTCTTTCTTTTTTCTTGGGTCAGAGTTTGCAGTGCATTTTAATTTTTCTAGTGAAGGTGTGCTCTAAGCGCATGTGCAGTTATGATTATTACTCTTTTCGCCCTGCAGATTAATCACCTTGTAATTGGTCAGAATGGCATCATGTCCACCCCAGCCGTCTCCTGTGTGATCCGCAAGTTAAAGGCAGTGGGTGGCATCATTCTCACAGCCAGTCACAATCCAGGAGGCCCCAATGGGGATTTTGGCATCAAATACAATATTTCAAGTGGAGGTAAGAGAAGTTTACAGACCCAACAGTCTGGTCAAAGCAATGACGAGAGCAGTGCATGGCGCCATAAAAAAAAAAAAAAAAAAAAAAAAAAAAACCCCAAAAAACGTTCAGTTGGTGCATCAACACTTACAGCTACTCCATTTGTCCCCAGGTCCTGCTCCTGAGGGCATAACAAACAAAATATTTGAGATTAGTAAAGGCCTTCAGGAGTATCACATCTGTCCAGAGCTCAAAGTGGATCTGTCCAAGATCGGCAAACAGACCTTTGAAGTGGACACTTTCAAGCAGTTTGTAGGTATGCCAGTATCCTTCCTTCTCTAGTAAGGAAAAACCTTTTTTTTTTAATGGTTTTATAAGCAATTTATTTCATAGTCATATCAAGTATTTAATGTAATTTGTCTTTTTTTTTCCCATTTCCTCATCTCAGTGGACATTGTTGATTCAGTTGAAGCCTATGCTGAGATGCTTCGGGACATCTTTGACTTTCCTGCGCTCAAGGATCTTCTCTCCGGAGCCAGTCACATTAATGTGCGACTGGATGCTATGCATGGAGGTATGGAGCTGAGTAGTTCCTCCTAAACGTCTCTGGTGCCATCCAGTGACCCTTTTCTAATGACACTCTTTTCCCCTCTAGTGGTTGGTCCTTACGTGAAGAAGATCGTGTGTGAGGAGCTGGGTTCTCCTGCCAACTCAGCAGTCAACTGTGTCCCCCAGGAAGACTTTGGTGGCCACCACCCTGACCCCAACTTGACCTATGCTGCCGACCTGGTCAACACCATGAAAGGTGGAGAATATGATTTTGGAGCCGCCTTTGATGGGGATGGAGTAAGTGCAAGGGAGATAATTTTTACAGCTTTTAAATCTCTAAAGAGGGCAGGTCAGAAAAAAGCCCACATATAACTTATAATTTGACTAAATGTTTATTGTCTTTCTTTTTTTCGTAAGTAACCAGAGCTGAATTGAGTGTTGAGGGTTATTACACAGACAGACTGTCAAGTTCTGATTGTGATTGATACCAGCCTCTCTGTGCTGCTCATTTCGCCCCATCTGCAGGATCGCAACATGGTGCTGGGTAAACACGGTTTCTTTGTGAACCCCTCAGATTCTGTGGCTGTCATCGCAGCCAACATTACTAGTATCCCATACTTTAAAAAGACTGGCGTTAAAGGCCTGGCCCGCAGTATGCCCACCAGTGGAGCTTTGGACAGGTAAGTAACAACAGAACGGATTTTCTTTTTCTTTTTTCTTTTTTTTTTTTGTTACCTGGCAGATTTAAAAATGCACTGAACTCACACCAGATCCATATGTATTTTTCCTTACCTGGTTAAATGTTTGTGTTCCAGTGTGGCTAAAGCTCTGCAGATGCAGCTGTACGAGACTCCAACAGGCTGGAAGTTCTTTGGGAATCTGATGGATGCTGGTAAACTCTCACTATGTGGAGAGGAGAGCTTCGGCACTGGTGAGAGCAGGACTTGCACTTTGCTTTCCCTCACTAGAGTACAAGCTGCACGATATCTGTTGCTCATCCACTCGTGTCTCTCTCTGCTAATTAACCAGGCTCAGATCATATCCGTGAGAAAGATGGCTTGTGGGCCGTGCTGGCGTGGTTATCCATCCTAGCCACCAGGAAACAAAGCGTGGAGGAGATCATGAAGGATCACTGGCAGAAATTTGGCAGGAACTTCTTCACCAGGTCAGGAATAATGGCTTTTCTTTATTACTTTTTTTATTACTACTACTACTGCAAAAGCCTTCAGAAAGCCTTGAATAGAAAATAAAAGTTGTCAAAGTCAACTTGTGTTTTGGCGCCATCAAGTGGCGAGTAAGAGAAGTTCAGCCGGTGACCCTAATGTACAGTTTATATAAACAGTTTATTTAAATGTAAAGTTTATAAAAACCACACAGTAGGTGGATTTTTAAGGAATCTCTTTACTTTTGTCTTTTAAACTGTAAATTGAATCTGTGATCATCAGAGTACAAATTACCAACCATCTGATGCCACGGAGAGCTAGATTTTGTACTTGTACCCACCTGGTCCCTTTTTTACGTCCAGGTACGACTATGAGGAGGTCGACTCAGATGCTGCTAATAAGATGATCAAGGATCTGGAGACTCAAATGTTTGACCCATCCTTTGTGGGAAAGAAGTTCTCATCCGGTGATAAGAGTTACGAGGTGGCTGTTGCCGACAACTTCGCCTACACAGACCCTGTAGATGGCAGTGTGTCAAAAAACCAGGTGAGAGTCTGCAAGACAGAGAGATTTTCTCACTGTTAGTAAATGCAGTCCCCTACTTGGACCGTAGCAGATCATCCGGCACCTCCTTCACTACACCTCTTTTTCACGTTCTGTTTTTTGTCGTCCATTTCTTTTGCTCTCTCTCAGGGCCTTCGGATCATCTTCTCTGATGGTTCTAGGATAATTTTCCGTCTCAGCGGCACGGGCAGCGCGGGAGCAACCATCCGGCTCTACATAGACAGCTATGAGAAAGATCCCCAGAAGATTTACCAGGACCCACAGGTCAGACAGTCACAAGTAATCCAAGCTTGCTGGGTGCAGTGAACAAAGGATTAGACAACTGAGTTCTCAGACGGGAAAATAAACGTAATTAGGATGAGGACCAGTATAAATGTTTGTTTTTTTTCCTTCTTTTCAAGTGTTTTTGCATGTGATTATGTGGGATTGTGAATGATAAATATCATCTATGATCAGCAGAGAACGGTTGTTCAATAGTCCTAAAAGAGTGCAGGACCATCTGCTTACACTAGTCTAGGTCGATAAAACGGGCTCTAAAAAGTTTGGTCAACGAGGGAGATGACGATAATGGAGGCGCTTAGCCAAGTTGTGAGTTATGACGGCTTATCAGGGCACGTGTGAAGAAAGTGAAAGCTACCACAGGGAAAAACACAGAGCATGTGTTCCCAGTAGACGCTTCATAAAGTGGTTCTGACTGGTGTGGACAGGAAGATGATGTAGCACAAAGGGGGGGGGGGGGGGGGGTGAATAAAAGTTATATCCAAGTCTTTTATCAGCCCAAGAGCTTAAGCACCGTGAATGAAGCGATAAACAGAAACATGTTGATTCAGAATCAGAACAGGCCTTCGGGGAGCGATTCAGTTTTTGATTTACGCATCCGGATTTAGAGAAGAAAAGAAAAGCAGTCCTTTAACGAACCACAAAGAGGCTAACGGTGTTATTCTATGTCCTGTCTGTACTCACTTAGTCAAAACATTCTCACTGTAGCGTATATGTGCTTGTAATGTAATATGTCGGGTCCAAACCTATTCCTGGAGCAAATTTAAAACTGTTTAAGTTACCAAAGAACATGATCAGTTTTTTCATGGTTGGAGATCCTAAAACTAAAAGTGGAGAAATATTTTATCAGCCGTGTTTTAAAACGATCAACCATCCGGGCATCTCTTACGTGGAACCTTATAACTTATCAAGTTTAAATAATCTGACAAACGGTTTAGTTGAGTTGCAGAAAGCAGCTTTCTGCCATATTTGCCTTGCAAACACTTCAAAACACTTTTTTTTTTTTTTTTTAAACTGGCTGGACCCATTCTGTGGAACCGTTCACCATAATGAGTTAGTTCTGCCACTGTGATCATTTTTTCTGTGACTTTGACCCACCTGAGCAGGAAGTCTAATCGTCCTGGGTCTTTGTGTGATGTCTTTGTCCAGGTGATGCTGGCTCCTCTGGTAGGCATCGCCCTGAAGGTCTCTCAGCTCCACGAGAAGACGGGCCGCACCGGCCCGACTGTGATCACATGAGTCCTCTGCCACGCCGCCTCCACTCATGATCAGCAACAGGAAACCTCCACTCTCTTGGGTTTTGAGCTGCTCCTAAATGCTGTTTTGGCTTCAGTTATCACTGCTACATATTCAGGTTTAATTAACAAAAGAGGTTAAAGAAAACTTCTTTTATTTCATCTTAGTAGCACATGTTGTCACTTGTGAAAAGGACAAAACTATTTTAAATTCCACAACAGACAACTTGAGTGTTCCTCCTGCAGTTTCTGCAGATCTGCGTACGTCATTGTCCGACTGTTGCAGATCTATGTGATGTAACACGAGAAGTGCAGGACTCACTGAACACAGAACACAAGCCAAACTGAGTATAAAGTATCATTTTGAGGCAACTTCAGCTAAAACCTGACTTCATCCTGTCGTGACCTGGTGCCTTTCCGTGTTTTTCTGATCTTCCAACCCTGTCGTCCTGAACCCAGCGAGTCTTGAGAACCGACACAGCCACCATGAATAAAAGAGCCTTACATAAAAGCACCGTGTTCAAGTTTCATGTTTTTTTTGTTTTTTTTTTCTTATCTTTTAATAATTAGCTGGTTTGCATTATAAATGCTTTTCAGGTGTTGAGCTGATTTCTGCGGCACACAGGTGTTTATACATAGATGCTAAATCTTCCCCGTAAATATCAGCTTGTGTTCAGACCAGCAGTAATTATTATAAATGGGATTTATGGCAACTAATCAAACCTTTTTACATTGTCGTAAACTTTCTCTAGATTAAACCCAGCGATCCTGTGTGATTGATCGATGCCTAAAATGCTTTAGCCTTTTTTTTTTTTTAGAAATGCAGATTTTTCAAAGGGACAATTGAGTTTATTTGACATTTCAGTCATAGAGTTGGTGGCAACTGTTTGCTCAGAGAATTGGGATATTTCAAGGTAAATTGGACACCGTTTGGTTCATTTGTAGGAGGGGTGACAAACATGCATAGCATAGGGAAAGCAACTTTTTTAAAATATAAAATGGAAAATTGAAGTCAATCACTGAAGGGCCATTATACACCAATTTCTGGGATGTTTGGCAGTGTAATTCAGTTAAATCGAGATGCCTAGGTCTACCAATTTTAACAAAACACGTGGTAAAGAGTTAAAATTTGGATCTGGAACTAATTTAGAATCGAGTTGGGTTTCGTTGCCGACCTCTGAAGGGTTTAGTGTATGATGACGGTATGTTACAGCCAGATCTTCAGCTTCCGGTCAGTTTAGTGACATGAGCTTGGAGACGTGTATTTTACATGGCATTGTTGACCAATAAATGTTAGATCTGAGTGAAAGGGTCCAATATTTATCTTTGTTTGCATCATGATTGCAGATATGGTTTTTTTTTCAGACCAATTGCCAGCCCTCAAAGGTGGAGTGTGTTGTATTTGGGCTCTAACCAGCCTAAACAGCTGCTCTATTCCATAAAGAGTAAGAAAAGAGTGGATTTCTTTTTCTTTTTTGCTGCATTGTTCAGACCCTGACAAGCTGGTTCGGCTCGTAATGGCTTGCAGGCCGTATTTGGATTGGCCGTCATTGCATCAGGTAATCAAGGAGAGACTTACATTCAATTGGCCTGGCCACCAGCTATTTGAAGTCCAAATGACTTTCTCTGGAGCCTGCACGGAGCCGCGTGTTTTAGAGCAGCCACTTCACTGCTTTCATGCCAGAAGAGGGTAATATACGGGACAAAGTTGTCATTCACGACAACCTCAAATAAGGCTAATGGAGATTTTACTCCATTAATGTCTCAATGAAACTCTAATGTTTGTGCACGAAGTCTGATAGGTGAAGTTGTATTCATTTTATCCAGGTCTGTCTCTTACTAAATAATTAAATTCCCATTACATTTGCACCATTTGCTGCACCAGTCTTGTTGCTCCTGGTCACTGGCGTATTCAGTCCCAATAAAACTGCATTATCTGTAAGACAGAACATAAAATGATTTAAAGTAATCACTGAGATAAGATGTTTCTTCACTCAACACTAGTCTGAAAGTCATATCTAGTTGTACACGTTGCGTATTGACTGGGGCGTTGCAGTAGCTTGGTGACACTGTTGCAGCAAGAAGGTTCCTGGTTCAAATCCCAGCAGGGGTCTTTCTGTGTGGATTTTGCATGTTCTGCCTGTGCTTGCAGGGTTCTTTCTCCAGGTTCTTTAGCTTCCTCCCTACTTCCCTCCTTCCTACTGGTGACATGTCAACAGTTGTACCCCTGCCCTTCCACCTCAGGAGAACTGGGCTCCAGCAGATCCACGTGAGCCTCTCTAGGAATAAACAGGTAGCCTATAGATGATAGATGGGGATTCATCATTCATGTTAGTGATGCACATTTCCAATTTATCAGCTCAGTCAACTGTCAAAGACTCTCAATAGCACTTCTGGACTGGCTACCACTACTTATTTAAACTTATTTAATTGTATCCAGGTTTGTATTCCAACCTGGACAACTAATGAATAATAATAATAATAATTTCACCAGTGATGAAGTAATCGTGTCTCTTCTGGAGAGACTGTAGCAATGGATGAATTCATCAATCCACAACAGCAATCTCTTAAGGAGAATTTTATGTCTTCTTTTTGGTGCATGGGTGTGTGGGAGTGTATATATATATATATATATATATATATATATATATATATATATATATATATATATATATATATATATATATATATATATATATATATACACACATGGTCTTGGCAGGTCTTGCTCTTATAGTTTTTCATTTAAGTATTATGATTACCGTATATTTAGTTTGTGTATTCATTCTAAACTCTGTGCATACAACTCAGGGTTACCAATAATCATGTTCAGGACTGTATTTACTCTTGGACAGTGTTGTTCATCACTTTCACGTAAAATATGACAATAAACCCATGCAGATGTATGAGAAGGCACACTACACCACTTTTAAACTTTTAAAACTTAAAAAGACGCATTGCTTTCTTGACCACGTCAGTTTCCTTGTGCTAATTGTAAAAGTGAATGATGTCAAGCCAGCAGGGTTGTCATTGTGAACTAGTCCGACTTGTTAAAGCATGACATCATCTCTCGCTGACCCACAAGCAGTGAACAAGGTCTGACGGGGTGTTTGAGGTTAACAAAGTCTCAGACAATCCAAAGAAAAAAGGGCTGACATTAATAGATACGGAGGCACCACATGAATCACTGCCACTTTTACTGTCTCAGTTTTCCGGCTCTGGAGCCAGAGTGTACAGGATGATGTGTGAGGCTGTAAAAACTGTTCAGTAACAGCACGAGATGAGTTGGAACATTTCTGACCATTCAGTAGTACAAAGCTGTGTGCAATAAAGGTTGGATATCATCCAGTCTTTCCCTCTGATTCCTTTTTCTGTCTCTAAATCAAAAAAGAAACAAAATCACCAGGGGACATCCCCACTTTAATGGTCCATTGTTCTGTCGAGTGATGGAGACGCTGCTGGAGTTTTTCTCCAATTGAAGCTTTACAGTGTAACACGAATACTCAACCCGACCGTTTACGCACTCAGGGAGCAGGTTTTTCTCCTTTTTGCTTGATTTGTCTCAAGCCGTTACCTCATCGCTCCACCTATCCCCACTCCATGAGTTCTGCATTACAAGTTTAAATAAAATAAAGAAAATGTGGTGCATATTTAAACACTATCTTATGTACAATCAGCCACAAGTTAATTTTTATTATCCTGCTGATTGAAACTTCACGTGATTTAGTCCTTTTAGAAAAGACAAGATCTTAACGAAGCTGCCTTATCGCCAACGTATTATCAATTTTCACAGGTTTTAGTAGGTTTTGGAAATACTTGCTAGAGATTTTTTTAATTATTATTATTTATATCAATGATTACTGCGTACTCTTTATGAAGATGTCAGTGTCTTTTTATGCAAGAAGATAAAAATACAAAAAGGTCCCAGTAATCCAGCTTCTGTTGCAGTATGTTTCAGATAAAGTTACGCACTCGTTTTGACAAAAATGCGTTTCAGACACTAGAAGATGTAATAAGGGCCAGTTTTGCTTCTTTCTTGACTCTGGAAGAGAATATACAATGTTATAAGTATTAAAAGTGATGCATGGAGGATGGGAAAAGGTTTGGGCCCAATTATAAAACAATGTGATTATAAAACATATACTGAAATGGTCACCGTCATCCCTGCGTTCTCTTTTAAAGGTTAATACATTATTGCCAGCACAACAACAAGAAGCCTCTCTGTCCGTATAGCAGGAAGTCTCTGGGATCTGGGCTTCAAACAGACCTTTTGAACCCTAATTCACTCCACCATTAAACCTAAATCACTTTCACCATGCATGGTTGCAATTTTAATAATCTTGCCTTACTTTAGGCAGAAGGACATTGATGCACATAGGAGGAGAAGCAGGCCGTTGTCAGAAATAATCTTTCAACTCTCAGAGCAACGATGAAGCCATCAGACTACAGATCCTCCTCTATGCCCACGAGGCTCCTTATTACAAAGAAAACCACCTAAACACATCTTTGCTTAGACCCACCTGGCTTCTTAAGCTGAGAATCATAAAGGGTGACTCAGAGTTAAACACAGCTTACACATGACTGTCGTTTCACAAGTTTCTTCAAACTGTAATCAGTCATGCCCAATTTATAGTAGTTTGACAGATATTATGTTTGAATTTGCTCATTGGAGCACAAAAGACCTTTGTTGTTCTAATTGAAATGTTATGGAAAATCGTCACATGGATATTCTTGGTATGCCTTTTTCCTATTCTTCTTCTCTTTCATAGTCCCTACGGCTCAGAACCATTAGAAGTAGGAGCTCAAAGTGGGGAAATGGCTTAAAACTTTGCGGACTGGAAAAACTATTCTTACAAACGTCACTTTTCACAATATAAAAATCTTACATGAAAGACTTGTTATAGTCAATGCTTTTAAGTGAGACCAAACACTCATCCCAGCCTGTATTTACATAGTAAATTAAACACAGCCCTGCTTTAGATCCCAGCTTTTGGCAGCCTGGTGTTTTGGTATCCCTCAACTCTTATAATCGCCACATGTTAAATGTTCTCATCTCTCATGTAATGGCAGACGAGGGTCGGCGCAAAGCTTTGCTGACACACTAAAGGATGACAGGAGGACTCCAGACTACAGCACCAATGCATAAAAAATCTTCTCGTCCTCTCTTTGTAGTCTAGTTCCTACCGTTCGCCTTTTCATCACATGCACGGGTTTACAAAATCAGGACACCAGAACTATTTGGGCAACAATAATTGAAACCAAAAAGTTTAGTCAACAATATCAACTGTGTTCACACAGCAGCTAGTCAATAAGTCATAAACATAAAAAAACAACACATTGTCATGTCTGCGCCGCGCCGTAAATCAGAAGAGCTTACACCATTTCACTTACAGAGCCTGTCTAGCATGGCCCTGGTTTATTCTGTGATGCTGCGTCATCTACTTTCTGCTTCCCAGTTTTCTGCTATCAGAGAGTAAGTAACTATAACTAAGAAAGTAAGTTATAGTTTGATGATTTTAGAATGATCTGCTAATAAGCTGAGCTAAGACACAGTCTGGGAAAACCAGAGATACTGAAATTGCTACCATTCTTTTCCTGCCTCCCAAAACAGAATCTGCGTGTGGACCGGACCTGCAGACACACATGCAGAAACAAAGTACGTGTCAAACTCCAGATGTGAGAAGAACTGAAACAGTATGTGATAAAAGGTTACAGAGAAACGAAATAGATCAACAATACCTTAAAGCCCTGCAGTGAGTGTGTTCAAGCGTACGTGTTGTTGCTCTGCGTGTCTGCTGCGTTACACAAGGTGCAGCAGACCTTCGTCTGTTCTCTGCTTCCTCTTCCCTCCACTCATCTGTGTCTGTCTTTGTGCATGCAATGCATGGATGCAAAGTAATTGGTTCTCCATGAGTTAAACATTTGGATGTGTTTAATGTGTTTGGTAAATTTATCTGATATAAACAGGTATACTAAACACCAGATGGGTCATTATCATATAACCCAGAGATGCAAACTCAGCAACAGTTTAGCCGTTCACATTACTCCAATATGAGAATGCATTTACTAGTAAACATCCTCCCATTTTAAAAGTTTTTGATACAGATGTTTAGTAGACGCACCATTTTCTGACCGTCCCTTTGAGGAACAGTGTTGCTTTTACATAAAAGTATGTAGGGGACACATGGACACACTCGGAGAAATGAAGGAATGCAAAGAAATATTATGAGTGATATGAAGAACATATCCATGGCCAAGTGAGAATTTATTATTCACACATAAATGTTCGGTCCTAATTGAAATGATTTGGTGGATTTTTCTCTTTAGAGAATAGCTCCTTCTTGTAAACAATGAAACTTGCAAGATTACAGCAGAAACAGCTGTATTCAGGTCACTTTATTATTTTAGGTCAGGATGTGGTCATTTGAAAATAAGCACCATGACTTTGTTCCAGTGTAAAGAGTATCTTTAAATACCATACAACAAATACATGATATTACTACACATATGAGCATTTCAGTAAGGGGTTACAGTTACATTACCTAATACCCTTTTCATAAAAACTAAGTGATTTGATTATTGGAACAGTTATAAATAGTGTAATTGCTAGTTAATTGCCGTAGTACATGTATTTTCTAGTGCCAACCGCTGGACTGGGACTGGGACTGGGACTGGGACTGGGACTGGGACTGGGAAAACGCAGGTTACAGCACTTAATGGTGCCTCAGATCCCAGAAGTTATCACTGTGAACCAGCCTGCACAAAAGCAGGATGTTCAGTTACTGCTCAGGTGTCGGACTGCAGTCCTGGAGGGCCGCTGTCCTGCATGTTTTAGACGTCTACCGGCATCGACACACCTGATGCAAATCAATAGTCGTCCCCAGCATGTCATCGGTGTTTTTACAACTCTGGTAATGACACCGCCATTCGTACCAGGGTGTGCTGAAGCGGGGAAACGTCTAAAACCAGGTGGGACAACGAATCTTAAATACTGGAGTCCGACACCCCTGAAAATTGGATCCCGTCGTAATTAATACACCTGTGATTTAAAAAAGGGAAAAAAAAAGTTTTTAGTTGAAATGTAAAAGAGCGTAAGAGTGTAAGAAACAACGTTTTAACAGCTTTTTGAATTCAAAAAAACATCCCTACATGAAATTAAAGCACGAACTGTGAAAACTCAGACGCACGGCATCAGCCTGCGTTCCTCCGACGGTTCCTGCAGCGAACACAAGGGGGCGACGCGCCTCTAGTGAGAGCCATGCGGCTGTTGAGGGCAGCGTCTTGAGCAGGAGTTTGTGGAAGGGATTCCGCTCATTTGGAGAGAAAGAGAGGCAGCCGGGAAAGTGAGCAGGGCTGGAGAGAAGAGGAAAAGAAACAACAGCCAGCAGGCACCGAGACGACTTCTTAAGACTCATATAATCTTGTATCCAGAGTTTCGTTGCCCTTTGAAACAGCGGCGGAAAGAGCGCACAGTTTATCAGCGCACTGAATCTTAGTTTTTCCTGGAAGGGCTCGAAATAAAATATTGCCCATTGTGGATGTGAAAAGCGCGCACGGGTTTGACACAGAGCCGGAGGGATGTATCCGACTTGGGCAGCTGTGCGCCAGCGTCTCTGGAGATGTCCAGCCTGCGCTCTCTGGATCACCCTGCTCCTCCAAAGCGCCTGGGACCTGAGCGCGTCTGGTAAGTATCGAGACCGCTTCCTTCCCTTTGGAAATTATCCGCGTTGGTTTCCCTGCCCTTCAGTTGGCTGCACTCACTTGCGGTTCATCCCCATTCAACTATGTGCCAGCTTTAAGGGGGGGAAAGATCCACGGATCTACTGGATTTCCAGTGTGTTCTTAATTTGTTGCTGTTCTTAATTGTTTTTGTTGACTCCATCGCTCTGTTAAGAAAGTATAACTCCATCCATCATCACGTTTGTATTTTTAAGAGGAGTCAGTTTGCTTTTCACTCCCAGGATCACCCTGTTAACATCAATTTGAGGCAGATCTGTTTACCATCACTCAGTCTCACTTCTTATGCAAATGATCTTTGGATTTTAGATTATCGTGCTATTGTCATTCTGGAGCCCAGGCACGGGGAAAGACTTGACTCCATTGATGGACAATAGGGGAGCTCTTAACATGTCAGCTGGATAGCCATTGTGCGCTTCAACAACCCCAAAACATGTATGGATTTAAAGATAAGACGTATTTATAGGTGATCAGCTACTACTTTTAACACCGGTGTTTGGCCGATGCTTGTTATAGTTGTCAAGGCAATAGGATGAGGATGCGCAGGGATGACCTTTGGAAAAACAGTCCAGCATGCGAGGTCATGGAAGAAAAAAAAATACTAAAATGAAATAAATATTTCTAAAATCCAAAACCTGTTTATCTGTTTGTGTGCTGTTCTGCAGACTAATAGGTACTTTTTTCTTTCTGTTCGGTCCTCAGTCATGCAGTTGCTTCTACCTGCACAGCCGGGGTTGTTTCTGTAATGTTCAAATCTTAAGGTTAATATGGTGGGATTTTTGTAGCTGGTTGATTAAATGATATCAGTTTGAATTCAATAAGGACCGCTTTTAAATCCTGGCATTTTAGTGTATAATAGACATGAACTTATCCTCAGATGGAGATAAGTTGTCATAAATGTTCTCAGGAAGTTCTTTCTGGATGTGTTTGGATTTTCTCTGTCCTCCCTAAATGCTTCTCGGTATTTACAGTAATGGTGTAAATCCTTCTATGACCGAATCTAAGTATATATTTCTTGTTCGGAGGCAGACGTGGTACTAATCCAGGATTAATCGCCTGCGGCTTTTTTTAAATTAAGCTTAATGGGAGAATATGGAGTGAAGAGTTGAATCTCTGCCTCTCCGTTTACTTCTAGTTTGGAAAATTCTATGTGAATATGGAGGCATCTTTATTATGTTAGCCACACAGTTTTAAAGTAAAGTCCACTTTGAAAATGTAATTTTATTTGGTAGTACTTTATGGCATGAAGAAACTGATTTGCTTTTCATTCCGTTGCAAACGATGAACCAATGAATCGCAAGCTTCCCTCCGTCTCCCAGCGATGGCCTGCTGCAGAAGGGAGCCTGCCTGTGTGCAGGGATTTTAATTCTGTTTCTCTACATCTAAACGGGTGTAGCTTCACAGTGTTTTTTTGTTGTCATTGTGTACACAAGCCTAACTGCTTTTTCACCGCCTGTGGAGCAGTTCCAGGATGATAACGCTGGAAGTCGTGTTTCTTCTCCGGCTTTCTGTAATGGGAATGGTCAGAGCAGGACAGCAGTGCACCTGAATTGTAATTAAATGTGTAGAGAATAGTGCAGCACCCTGTGATCAGTGGCCAGCGGCCGTAATAAGGCTGACGTGACAGAAAAGAAAGTGAAGAGTCTCGCTATTTTTATTTGCTTCTGTCTGGTCCGGTCTGTAAGCCTCCAGTCAGTGGTCAGATGTCACAGGTCTGAACCGTGGTTCAAACGGTCAAACGCGAGCATTTCCAGGAACAATCAGGGCTTCCCCGCTAAAGCCAGAGAATTCACTTAACTTGGCAAAACATGTTCAAGTTCATATTAAAACATAAACACCTGCATTGTTTATGTATTTTAGGGAGCCGTTTGCACTCTCAGAGATAATTCTTTGTGTTCACTTTAGTTCTGTTTTTTTTAATGATTTAAGTTGGAGCAGGTCAGGGAATAAATTCACATCCTAGTGTTTGCCAATTTACTGTAATTCCTGATTGGTTGCACGGTTTTGCCGAGCATAGTTGCTGGAAAAAAAAAATGGCATAAAAGAACTTTGTAGTTGCAAATCTAAACAAGGGAGGAATTCTGTGGAAGAGATCACAAGATTTTATTCTCATCGGCATTGCTCCACTTCCCAACGCTCCGTCCTTGGTGGTCTTTTTCGTGCACTTGCCAACTACTGAATAAACAGAAAATTTCAGCATTTTACACATCCTCCTTGTTGTTTTTCCTTCTTACTGCATGTGTCACAATAATTCTAACTAGTTAACCTGATGCTAAACTCAGGTTTTTTCAGCATGGAAATCAGATCTCCGGCGAAACTTGAGAACTTCTTTAGGGGTTTCCTTTGCAACCATAAAATGACTGCTGATTGTTCTGAAAATGGTCATAGTTAACTATCCCTGTGCTAAGTAAAAATCTGTGACTCGTTCATGAAAATAAAGAAATGGTCTCCATCGTGCTGCTTCTGCATAAACTGTTCAAATGCTCCTGATCATTGACCTTCACCTCCTGAACATAAAAGATCCTCTGCTCAGCAGCGACTATGGGATATTTGTTTGGAATTGCATTTAGCTCTTAATAATACTCAGAAAGGCTATAAATCATGTTAGGTGGAAGTGGTTTAGTGCAGGAGACACTGTTTACACTAAAAGCACTTCCCCTCTCTGAAGGGAAATTTGGTTAAATTGTCTGCCCATACAGTGTATTTTGTCTGACATTTTATTGAACTCGTATTTAACAACAAGAAGTAAAACAATGATTGCATTTCCTTTTTGGATTCTTTAATTTGTGCAGGTTTTAGTTAAGATCTCAGTTTTCCCTGTCTTTAATCTTTGCACCATCTCCTTTACGGGTGACTGTTTTTTTATTAGTATTTTATTGAGGCGCTCTATAGGACAGAGTTGCCCAACTCTGATCCTCCTGCATGTTTCTGATGCGTCCCTGCTTCAACACATCTGTTTCAAATGAATCAATCACCATCAGCTTGTCATCAAGGTGTGCACAAGTCTGTAATGAAACATTAATTCATATCAGATGTGTTGGAGCAGGGAAATGTTTAAAACATGCAGCACGGCGGTCCTGCAGGACCAGATTCGGGGAACCCTTGCTCTAGGAAAAGCTGGGCTCCATCGTGGCCTGAGTGGTACACCTCTTTTAGATCGATGACCACGCCGGGCTTTAAAATCTCCCTTCCACTCATCAAGCACAGTGCATCCTCAACAGCTTTTGGCAGACATGGAGGAATGTGGCCGGAGCTGTATGCGTGTAAAACGATGTATGACCTCTTTCATGGGAGGAGAGGTTATTTTTATTATTTTAAATTGTAGCTGTGACAGCTCAACTACATTTTGAGCATATGAAATTAAAATAAAGTGTAATCTAATCAGGACTTTGTGGTAAATCATACGCTTGGACTGTTTTATATCCTTAATTAAAAACGGTTGTGTGTAAACTATACATCAGGCTTTGGCAATTACCAGCTTCCCAGGCGTTATTAAGCACGTGTGTTGCCAGGTTTCAGTTCACTTCAGTGTGGCCGCAGGGCCAACTGCTCGGGGAATATTGTTTGGTAATTGTATGTATCATTGCTTTATAGACAGCAGGCAATTTGTTTTAAATGATATAGTGTCAAAATATCAAGTTTCTGTTTTCAGTTATTTCCGTTTCCCCTCTTATTATGTTTGGTGCTATATATAGTTGAATGACCGGTCCTGTCCTGATGATGATACACGCCTGACTCAGGATTTATTTTTGTTTTTATTTTTTTAGTTTAGCCAGATTTACTCTGTCTAAAGACGGTATGCCAACCGAGGCAAAAGCCCCTCTGTTAATGGTGAGACGGGTGGATTTCCAGGCAGAAGAATGCTGTTATTTCCACTAATCGAACTCTCTGGAGCATGCTTTTTTTTTCTTCTGTGGTTAGAGTTCCTTGGAGAGGCAGCGTTTAATCAAAAGGCTAAATGCACTTTATGCAGATACTTGTTGGAGACGTTTGATAAAATTTCTGCCACTGCAAACTGTAGCCAAGCGTGAAAACTTTTTTTCCTTACTGTCGGCTCACGAGGCCGGCCCTTTACAGAGAGGGAAAAAACCCAGAGTTCAAGGAAATGAAGTGCTGGATTAGGAAAAGGAACGCCACATCGCGGCTTGTGTTTTAACGCTGCTGTTAGAAGTCTGTGTGTATCACAGTGTCAAACCTGAGTGTTTTTAACCGAGTGTCCAAGCTGTACATCAGAGTATTTTTAACGGCTGTGACTGTAAGTGCCTTTTCCATCAGCTGAGTTGCACTGTGCATGTCCGACTACAAACTGAATGGCTTTTTATATTTCCGTTCAATACTCTCTGCGTTGTCGTCTTTCAACTACTGACTGGAAGACGAATCACTCCTGTTACATTAAAAAAATGTTCTTTGCTGTGTTTTATGCACAAATACAATGAGTCCTTTGCTGCTGGTGCTGGTGTACGTGCGAGAGCACGTTGACGACAAAGTGACACTTTAATGATTCTACGTCGCGCACGGACTCAGCGCTGTTTGAAGGTTTGGACCGAGGGAATAGCACCAGCTTTCAAAACTCTGAATTTCTTTTAACCCACTGTTGATGGGATTTTTTGTTTGTTTGTTTGTTTAATCAAATTACAACTTTTCTTAAGTCCTCCGAAGCAAAAGTTCCCCCAGCTTAATATGTTGAGCTCAAGCTACATTTCATCAAACAGGGGCAGGATGAAACATGGGTCTTTAAGCTCCCCCGCATGTGTCAGAGTAACTCTTTTTAACTCCTGTTTGCTTAGCATTAAGGACCTGAGAAACTCCCGCTGCAGCAGACGGGCAAATCACTGCTCACCCACAATTAGGTCTTTGTACAACACTGCACTCCTCCAAGGTATTAAATACCCCATACTTTCTCTGCCAAAAACATTAGTCCCCCCCCCAGAAATCTGTTTTCATTTTATAAGCTTTTTTACTCAAAGATATGGTTCTCTCTAATTTATTATTATATATCAAAAAAATTTTTTTTTTTACAAAGAACGATCAAGTTTAAAGGTGCAACTAATCAGTGTTTTCATTTCATCAGCAGCTTTTTGTGCAAGGATAAACTGATTAGTCTGTAATCGTCAGGGTCAGCATGAGACAGTATATTTGCGTTGAGTACCGTCACATCTCAAACACTTTGACCGCAACGCTCAATAGATACTCTAATTTTTACAGTGAGGAGGATGTGAAATCAATTTTGTATGAAGAAGAATTGATTTCACATGAGCTTTACTGACTCCGCAGGGTCATGTTGGCGTTGTAGCATACCTGTGGTTTCCAGGAAGTTTAACTGCAGATCGGATTCATCTGTTTGTCTTGCAGCCAGCTGCAGGTTGGGCTCCAGATGTTGCAGTGTAGGTAGCGCTGTGTTAAAGAGCAGGTAAGTTAGGCACATGCTGGCAGTGCAACCTGTGGACTGTTTAAAACTAAATGTGGAGTAGCAGGGCAAGTAGCGGATGTTAATTAGTTACTTTTCCTGCTGCCAAAATTAACTCTCAACTTTGAAAAGATGAATTTCAATGTACTGAAATGCATACTGATTCTAGATATCTGTTTTTGTCAGAAACGTCAATGAGGTCGGTGTGCTTTCAGCAGTAAGCACAGACCGGCTTCTCTGTTGGTGGAGAGTAGAGAAGAGTCCACGTCTCCGACGATCCACCTGTATTAAGATGACCTTGAAACTACCTGACATTCCTTTATCTAGCTGGCAAACCAATAGTAAGAGATATGCTGGCTCTCTCTAGTTTTCTTTTTTCTTTTGTCATGACTTTCACACCGTCCTGTCCATACTTTTGTCTCTCTCACACACACAGGGTCTATATCCCTCTCTGCCTCTACAGTTCATCTTGGCTGCGCTCCACTTGGCCCCTCTTACCCGTCTGACTGACATGCTGCTCTGCTCTTTGTGTTTATTCAACAGTGACTGAGAGCAGAGCGGCTCCTGCGCTCTAGAGGGACGCAAAGATAACGACTCACACAGGCTTCTGGCAAATGCTTGTCAGTATTAGGCATCTTTAAACTTAAAGTTGAAGCAACTCCCTATTCCTAAAGGATGATCATGAGAGGGATTTTTGGTAATTTCCTTACTGTATCCTGGAGGCTCAGTGTGGTTTTGCAGCATGAGCATTGAACCACTAACTCCAAAGTGACATTTGTATAAACACATCACTCTGCTGTTATTGATAAAACATAATTACATGTATTTTATTCACTTGTTCTTCCAAAATGATTCTTGGCATCTTTTTTTTAACACAACATAATCCAGCTCCACTAATGTGGAAGTTCACTCCTATTGTGATGGAAATTGTTAAACCAGAAATGTCTGAGGTCCAAATTGAATTTTACTGGAGCTCTAATGATTTTTATTCAAAGTGAACCAACTCGGTTCTTGTGGGTGGGTTTCTGATGTGCTTGTCAGGATCAGTATTGGTCAGTTTTGTTGTTTGCTCTCAGTTGCAGCTATTCGTGTTGGTGTAACATGAGTCTGTTTGGCTTTATTTTTTTATTGCTTTGTAATTACAGCTAGTAGCTACATAGAGTCGAGGAATTTTTCCTTTTGAAGATTAGTTCCCCTAAATAGGTTTTACTTGAAGGCTGGCAGATTAATAAGGCCAGTTGCCCACCAAACGGAGTGAGGGATCTGCTAAAACAATAATCTCAAAGCTTTTTCTCTCCCTCTATTATTTCAAAAGGGATACTCAAAGACATCTAATAAGCTATTTTTGAACACAGAATGATTAGTCAGTTTTTTTCTGTAAGTCAATACTACCTCATTAAAAAGGTATCTTGTATAAGGCCAAAGTGGCTGGTTTAGTTTTTAGTGATCTCCCTAATGTTTATACTTGTTTACCATGTTTGATAATCACTTAATGTTTAAAAAAAAAATCTCAACTTTTGATTCTTGTTTACTTGATCACCGGATTAAAAACATAACCAGTTTTGTTTTCTAATCAATTTCTTTTTCACTGGAAAGTGACAAACTCATTCATTTATCTCATTGCAGAAGTTGATTTACTGTGACAATTAACTGTATTATGGGAAATGTTTTATTTTATTTCTTCACTAAAAGAGAGTTTGGCTGGTTTATATCATGTGTGATGCGTACCAGTAACCTCTGTAGGCCCACAAAAGATATTAAAAGTACCAATACCACAAAAATATATATATACTTGCCGTTGCTTTAGATTGAACTCCGATTTTATCAATATAAAAAAAAAGAAAATCATACTTTGAACCCATTTACATCAAACTTGTAATGAAACTGTTTCCTGTGAAGTTACACAGCAAAAGCATCTAGTGCTTGACAGCATAAACAAAAACAGATGTCAATGGCAGCATCTACATGACATGATCAGCTACATAACAGTGCAAAGTGAACACAGATGCAAGAAAAAGCTTCCTTTTGTGGTGTGAAAGAAATCTGCTGGATTAGTGTGAACATGTTCTTGAATATTGTCTTTAAAATGATCAGCATTAGTAAAGATATGACGTGTGTCGGTTCAACCAAGCCTTTTATGGCTTTGTTGTCCATGCAAAGCAGCTTCTCACACCGATCGCCAGTGTTTACCCAACCACTTGATTCATACAAAAGACTTCATTCAGGGGGGCTGTCTACTGAACTGCTGCTGCAGCCTTGTTTTTCAAAGGATTTTAAGCTTTCACACAAGACTCAGGAGTACTGCATACTACTAAAATACAACTGACAGATCTAGTCTTTGTGTAGAACCGGCATTGGTCCAGCTTGCCAGAATCGTTTCTGTAAACAAGGTCTCTCTGGATATTCAGGATGCTTCTAAATTCTTTGTGGGAATGATGTTGTTGGAGTAAAGACTGTGATGAGAACACACAAGCTGTTAAATTGTTAAATGACTGTATAGAAAACCACTGATTAGTTGGTTGGGATCTGGTTGATGTCTGGGAACTTTGTTCCCGACTCTCTCTGGCATCAGGACACTTTGAACTTTCACTCCTGATACAGGACTGCGGTTTTTTCAGTCATGATCGAGCACATCCCCATCGCGCTGAACACTGGGCATCTGGCACATCTAAATTAACATGCAGTGCCTACGGGGCTCCATTGGGTTTTTTTAAAAAACTTTTTCCATAAAATGTTTTCATCCAACTGTCAAGCAAATCAAAAATGTGAAACCATTTCTCAAGTTACCTCTTTCACAAATCTGCAATGGTCTGATGACCTCACCATTTGGCAGCGTCCTTTCGGTGAAGTTAACACTGTCTTTGTAGTCTTACCATCCAGATTATTGGCCTGTTTTAAGGAGAATCAAGTGGATGAAAAAGATGGAAAGGTGCACGCGGTTGTTTGTTGCTACTGGATCTCCAGATGGATCAACCTCAGGTTTGCAGAATCTCTAAGGGCGCGTGCGATGCCAAAGTTAGTCTTTTGTGGTGAAGTCTGCAGGAATGATAATGGAAGGGTCTGAAACAGTCACGGCGCATGAATATTTCTTTCTATGTTACCAGGAATAAACTGATACTACCATCACTACTTTTGTTTTCCTCTCATTGATTTGTTTTCCTTCATTCATGAAGGCTGAACTTGATATATTTAACCGGGGTCAGGTGAAAAACAGTTTCCACAACCGAGCGGATCCTGACCAGGAATTCATGCATTTACTTTGTGGGATGCTGAATATTACCCTCTGCTAAGTCTTCACTAATTTGTATTGAATTAAAAAAAAAATGCGAGGAGTGTTGAGGGGAAAATTGAGTTTACTCATTAAAGCAGGCCTTCTGTTTTTCATATTTCCACTTGGTGTGGTTATTTCATTTCTCAGATGCTTATCAAAGCTGGCACTGACTTGGAACGCACACTACTTTTAAAATGTACGTGCTGGTATGACTGTTGTGCACGCCAACAGTCCTCTCACACCTAGCTCTTATTTTCCTGTCTCTCTGTGTATATGCCTCTGTCTTTCTCAGAGTTTTTACTCCACCCTGGCCCCCTCCTTTTCTCAGAGAGCATTGATTTCAGCAGGGCAGGAAATGAAACTACATTGGCCCTGCGACTCCCAGCAAGAGAGGGGGACCTGGGGAGGGAAGAGGAAGAAGTTCCTAGAGTATAAGAAGTCTAATAGTGTTTTATTCTTTCAAGAAAGGGATAAAAAGATTGATAGTCAGAAGAAAATGGTGAGGGTGGGAATGGACCTGGCACAGAGTGGAGAAAGCTGAGAAGGGTACAAATGTTACTGAGATGAGAAAACAATATTTTCATAGAGGTATTTGACTGACAGCAGGCTTAAATCAACTCTCAGCTATTTGTATCAGTCGAAAAGCTGAAAGAATGGGCCTACAAAGAAAAAAAGGATGGTTTTCTTCACCAAAGTGAAATAAACGGCATCGGAGTAACAGTGAAAGAGGGATCTCACGTTGGACTTGTGGTCCCATTACCTCTCGCAATTCCTTACCTTCATCCCTCAGTCTGAAGTCATTGATCTTCTCCTCAGAAGGGTCTTTATAAGAGGCTTAGACCCGCGTGATTTCACTGTGTGTTTGTTTAACCTCTGCGTCGCTCCCTCTGGAGTGTTCAGCTCTGCCCGCAAGAGCTCATTACCTCCTATCTGTCCATCTCGGACCCTTTCATCCAGCCCCTGCAGGAGCTTCAGCAATCGGGATGAAGCCCGCTTATGTACATCGTTAAAGTCCTTGTACAGAAATATGTTGTGACCCGTAAAATTGAGCATAATCATGCCTGTAAAATGGTGAGCAACACATACCAACGTTATTTCCCAACACTAGAAACTAGATTTCCTGTGTTTCGTTGTCCCACGCTAATTTTAAGTGGAATATAAAACCTGTCACCCCACTGCATCCATAACTGAAGCAAAATAGAGATGGCTCAGCTTCAAAATCTCTCCAGACATTCAGCCACAGTCTCAGCCCACTTGAGCTGAGTATTTATTGAGCTTTTCATTGAGACGTACAACTGTTTATACTGTTACATGCAATGTGCAGTGATGTTTTGCAACAAGGCTGTGGCCTCTCGGTGTGGATGCACACACCAAACCCTCGCTGAGAGCAGCGGTGCTTATTATTCCTGACATGCTCAGTTGGCACTGATTCAAAATGGACAGACGGATTGTTGTTGGTGTGATTCACGACTGTTTAAATGGGAATTTCAACAATAGTAGAGTCGGTCTGAAGGTTCCACTGCCGGTGCTGTTTGGCCTAATGTCGTCTAATGGCGAAGACGTCTCGTAGAGTTCGGCTCCAGCAAGAGTTTATCTACATTTATAATTGTTATTAGTTTTATTTGGCCGTGTTACGCCTGGTCTTGAAATATTCCTATCGTCCCACTTCTTTCAACAACCTCGCAAACAGAGACAGGTTGGTTCTTTCCCAGCGTTATTGTCATTTTGTCAGTTGTTTGCAGCCTCAAACGGACAGCGGTCACCTATTGTCCCCTGCTGCCCTCGCTTTGCCCCCTTGTTCGTTAATTTACTCTTCAATTTAAACCTGATTTAACTCCAGCCAGCTGGCCAGCTACAACTCCTCATGATAGCCAGGAGCAGGAGCTGACATTGTCCATTGTCCTGGTATTTGTTGTTTTTTTTTTGTTTGTTTTTATCGTGTGTGTGTGCATGTATGTAAGTGAACAGATGTGTCTCTCTAAACATTTTAGGACGCTAAAATTAACACATTTCCAAGCAACAAACGTCTGTTTATTATTGCTAAAATTAACTGCCGCTTTGCCGCTGAACTCTTCAGTTGACTTGGTGTCATGCAAACATTGTTGTCTTGATGGTCAAATGAGGTCAGTATTAAGGATTTTGCCTTTATATTTCAGCTCGGTGAAAGCAATTTGGAGCTTCTGTAGAAGATAACACACATTTGGAGTATGGGATTGCAGAGCAACTTGGTGCTCATTCATACTTATACTTAAGTAAAGAGACATTATTCAACCAATGACGTGTATCCAGAACGTGAAGCATTCAAGTAAGTTTTAGGATGTTGTACCACCATGGTTGGCCAGGATGGAACTGCCTAGTTGGTAGACTTTGTTTGATCATTGATCATTTTAAAGTGCTGCTCCACAGCTGAGGTCGGTATGCGTCCTCTTCACAGCCAAAGTTAACTTTAAGCGTTGTTCACAGCCACCAGTGACTGAGAGTGCTGTCTGCCTGTGGTCAAGCAGAGATATTATTATATTATTGTTTCCACATTTTAAAGTTCCAATAAAAATTCGAGCATCCTGACAAATGTATTTTACTATTGGACTGGTTGCAGAAGAAAAAAAAAAATCCAGATCCCAAAATGGAAAACGCAGATGTCCACCTAATGAATGGATATCCAAAAATAGGAAAGTGCAATCAATCCAATTCTGATTCATTCTAATTTCAGTTTTGGCTCCCAGTGATATTAAACACTGTGTGTAACATGACGTTTATTTATTTAAGTCATAACAAGGCCAAAAACTTTAAAGGGATTTTTTTTTGGTTTTAGCAGAAAATGTATTTAATTTTACAATGTAAATTTCAACCTTTTTAAGTCAGTGGATAGTAGTTTAAAATAATTGTGATTTCAGTGTTCTTCAAATTAATTGAAATGATTTAAATTACATTTTTTTTTTTTTTTTGTCAAGCATCCTTATTAAAACTACTACTACTCAAGTGCTGTGTACTCTGGCCACCTTTGGAGTTAGATGTTCAATGCAGGAATACATTTATTTAAATTTTTGTTCAATAACCTTTCTAAACATAGACTGTACTAAAACATTTTCTGTTGCATCACAATGGGATGAGAAGACTGGAAAGGTGGGACCATGGTTGAGTTAAAGCTGCCTCCGTGTTTGCTGTAGATGTGCTGGTTTATTTTAGGAAGTTCGTCCTTGTTAATTAGTGCAGCAGCCAGTAGCGAATGGCTGTACTGTAGACTGGTGCATGTGCTCCGGACGTCCCAGCGCTCCGGTGCTTGCTGAACGAGCTGCATCAATCTCGTTATATAAAGTGCTTCGGGAATCTGCAGAAAAAGAAAAACCCTTGTTATAAGAGTGTGAAAAAAAGTTTCCCATACAGTTGTAAGCGAGGATTTTCCTCCTGGTTACACAGCAGATGGGTGTGCATGGCCCGAGCAGTCAAGTCGCCAGTGAGATGGGTGTTATGCATTTTTTAAAGTGAACACCCTGTGTCCCAGTGTTGGTGGTCTTGGAAAGCCACCAAGATCCACGCGGCTGCTCTGTAATGTGAAAGCAATTAGCAGCCAGCAGTTTTACAGAGTGCCGATACGAGTGGAATAACAAAGGGGAATGTAGGTCAGCGGCGAGCCATAGGTGCAGCGTGTGGCAGCTGCATTACCTTCGAAATCCAGCTCATTTTCAAGCAAATTTAACAGTAATTTATCACCCATATGTACATTAATGTTAGTTTTTTATTGTGTCTAGGAATCCCATGTAAAATCCTTAAAGAAAGCAAATACAACATATATATATAAATAACAGCATAGATACTTTTGAGCCTCCACGAGAGAGGATTTTTGAATTCTTGTGAGCGTTCGTAGTCAAACCTCTGACACATGTGGGTTGTAGTGAGTTTAAACCCAGATTTGCAAGGCTCCTTGCAGACCCCTTTGATGTATCCCCCCTCCCTTTACATCATCTAACTTTCATTTTAGTGAGACAGACGTGCCCTCGATAGAGATCTGACTCCAAGGAGGAACATGTTGATCTGAGCCACACACATTTTCACATCAAGTTAGCGCGAGAGCCTATTGCGTGTGAAATTTTTGTTTGCATTTGTTTGTTTACAGTGTGTTATCAGGGTCCATGCCCTCTGTCACATCTGGAAACATGCAGTTTGTTTTATGAACTGCTTAATAGGTGGAAAACACTCGCAGCTGCACGGAGAAAAGCCTACCTTTGCTGCTGCCTTTGTGTTTCCTCTCTCACAATCTGTTGCTCACATTGTTGTTGACAATATGTGCAGATTCACACAATTACACACTGAGAAACACTCAAAGTAACTTGATGTGTTTCTCCAGTTTTTCCCTCCTCTTTTCTGTTCTTTCTTGAGCTACAGGAATACAATCTTTAAAACATACGTGGGACCTCGTCCCGAAGACAAATATGCTCCTAATACTCTGTAGTTACTTTCAACATAACCTTAAAGGTCAGATTAAGATGGGACAAGAAGGAGAACCTCGTAAAGTTACGAGCAGAGGAAGAAGGTCCAAAGCCTCCTCATATGGCAAAGTAAGGGAAGCAAAGTCCTGGAGGAGCATCCACCCCACCCACACCTTACTTCAAACCTCCACGCAGCATATTTGGGCTATTTGAAGGTCCTGGAGCTGGGACAAATCAACTCTGAGAGCTGAAAAACAGCTCTTGTTTTAAATGGCCCTCCAAGACGTCTGCTTACATGCTCTATCAGAATATCATAAACTATACAGTACCAGAAGAAAAAAGAAGGCAAAAAATTTGATGAAAGACGCACAATGAAACGTAAATAAGGCAGAGTTGTCGCCAGCGGTTGCTCAGACTAACATTTTTCTGAATGCTTGCACTTCAAATTGTAGATTTAATATGACCTTGGCTAATGAGAAAAGTCATTAGGAGTTTGCCTGCACGTGCAGTACATTGGAGAGTTTAATTTAATCAAAGTCATGCTGCATTTAACATCTAAGTTATTTCTGAACTGCGTATAAAGAAAGTAGAGATGCATATTTAATGAAAACGACTCACAAGTGTCTCGCCTGTAAACCAAACGCCACCATTCAGCTGAATTCACCCAACATTCATCTGTTCTGTCATTCGTGATTCACACTTTTGCAGTTTTTTCTTTTTTTTAGTCACCTCGCCAGATAACTCAATTATCCTGACTGTTTCGTTGTTTCTTTTCAGACCACCCCTACTATTTTTCTTGCCCAGACAAGACACAAAACCACATTAGCAATGGAGTAATTTTAGGCACTGTGTCTATCAAAACAAGGCCCACGCTTTCCGGAGTTTCGTAGGCTTACAGCCTTTCACTCTTAACCCATCATTTCAGGATTGCCAAGTTTAACACTTGTTGTGTATTGGACAAACAATGACTGACTGCTCCAACAGATGCACAGTGACAGTTTAAACCCCACTGACTGCATGTACAGTTAGTTTGTGTAAATCACAGATTGTAATGTAAACAAAATCTACACCATTTTGTATGAGATGTAACAGTCCGTGAGGATGCAGTTCCCTGTAGAGGAGCTTCTCATTACTCTAACTTTTCTCTTCTTTTGGGACCTTTTTTCATTCACCTATTTTCACATTAAAATGATACAGAGCAAACAGTCCGGATGCTTCTGAAGGACCAGGGAGATTAGAAAACGCTTGGATCTGATGCAGAAATTTATTATTAGGTGTTGTGATGCATGCAGCACCTACATACTTGATGTCCATGTAATCTATAGTTTAAATGGACCCAAAGGACACAGTCTATTTCTGAAATGATGGTTTGAGCTCCCCCTCCCCTCTTCGCATCTCTCACATCCTGGCTAGGAGGACCTAAGACCAGGCAAATGCAAGGAGAGATACTGACATAATGAAATGCATAGCCTCAGCAAACCAATACGTGGAAAAAAAAATTACCCTTTTTTTTTAAAGCTGTGTTTCATATGCACTAACTTTGTCGTCTCTGTATCACCCTGATGTCATGTACCCTGACATGCAAAAGGTCATAAATCTAGTGTCGTTTTTTGTTCCAGTAGGCATGTTTGACTTTTGCACAGTTAGGAGCTTGAACCATATTTTTATCTGGGTGGCGTCGTGTAGGAAGAAGGAAAACCTTTGTTTAACCACCAACCTGGCTGAAGAACTTGTACTGGTGAGCCCGCGTGCCATTCTTGGGTCCAGAGTTAAAACTGTGAACGCCTACCGGCCCTCTGAGAGATCGTTATTAACTGACGCTGCACTTTGATGTCCTCACACGGTGCAGAAAATGAAAAGAGAGTATCTCCACTGGGATACGTAAAGTAGTCCATGCAAATCGGTGCACTTCCTTGAAATCTCTTGGCCTAGTCCCACAAGTACCACTGGACCACCAAGATTTCTGTCGGACCTGCCTCTTGACCAGCTGATATTTAAAAAAAAAAAAAAAAAAAGAGGAAAAGGAAAAGGAAAGAAGAAATACAGTGCAGATGAGGGGAAATGCCAAGACTGGGTATCACTCATTTATTTGGAGTGCACACGGAGTAAAAAGGCAGTAGAAAGACATTTTACTCAAAGTTATTCTCAATTTATTTGATATTTCACACATGCATAATTTCTGTGGGACACAAACTGTGTTGATTGACAAGTCCTCTATGTATTTTTGATGTGTGTTTTGAACATTTCATTTCAATATGTATTTCAATAGACAAAATTCAGGAGGAGCCAAAGGATCAGAGAAAACAACATTTTATTTTTTTATATCAAAGACAACTGAAACAAACAGCGACAACAAAAAAAAAAACAATGGGAAATGTCTGTCTGCACTGTCTCAGGATCCGTGCTGGTCTTTCTAGCAGATGACCACAGAGTATTTCTCGTACTTGAAGAGACTGTATTTACAGATGAAAATGTTTTTAACTTGATATCTCTGTTGTTTATAGCTCCCCGGCTTCTACTTATTCCAGTTCACTTGGCAGCCGTTTTGTCTGTTTTGGTGAAGTATGAATTTAAAGGGAAGAAGTGAGAAATTCACAGCACATTGAAAGCTACTGGACCTTCAGCTGGGCAATGAGGCTTTCAAACAGGAAAAAAAGACGAGAGACAGAGTTTGGATGCATTGCTTGATCGCTGTGTTGAATAAAGCTCCTCTGGGAGACCTTTTAAAATACAGTTTTTAAGACTCGTAGTATTCTCCAGCATACAGGACATGCATTCATGTTAGACACTTCCTATTTTTTTTCAGTTTAAACTTGAAAGTAAACAACGGGGGAGGATGTGCAGAGCAGTTCAGCAGGTGTAGGACTAACATTAGACTTTCCAGTTTGATCTTTGGGTTTACTGTTCATTCATAAAAAGTAAAGCGATTAGACCAGCAGAGGATAAGACGGTGAAAAGATGGAAACAACCAAGAAAAGAGAGGGAAAGGTAGAGGAGTGCAGTGGTAAAACAGCTGGTTGAGAATGAAAAAGAATGAGACAACGAATGAAAGAGAGGCGGCAGATATTTTATGGGGCATGGAGAATGTGTGAAAAGAGGAGAGGGTGAGAGTTAATGCCTGTGGTTGGTTTGAATAGAAGAACCCCATGTCCTCTGTAATGTTAAACGAATAACTCCTGACCTGACAGAGGCTGTAATTGGTGGAAACACCAGTTAGATGGAGGACTTGCTTGATTGCATTGTGGGATCATGAGAAAATGCACACGCTGCTGTCACTGTATGAACTGTTGACACGTTGCTGCGGTGACATGATGAAACACTTGTGCTTTACCTTCCAGACCTGGAGCGATGCATATTATACTTCAGGTTTTTTAAGAAACACTAGCATTTATCATTTCATAAATAACAATAAATATCAGGGAAAAGACAGAGCAGAAGACGTAAACTCTCAAATACATTTTTAAAATTTCATGTCTCCTGGTTCTTCATAGGCAGTGAAATAAGAGACTAGCAGAGGCCTTATATTGTGGTAGTGGTAGTCGTAGCATTTTGTTTTTTTAACGTAAAGCCTTAGGTCAGAATGGGTTAAGATGGTTGAGATGGCTGTCTTTCAAATATACAGCCAAAATAAATGAGCAGAAGTTTATTTATTTGTCTACTCAGAGACATCCATGGTTTTATTAAGGAGAAGTGCTTGATCAGTGTGGTTTTAGCTGCCATAAGACTGACTTCTGTTTGTGTTCCTGCTCAGTCATTTGGTCATTTTCCATTTCAACGTGAGTTTCCTCAGCCTCTGTCATGTCCGTTGTAGTTCCGCGAGGTAGTTTCATGGTTGTTTCCTTTTGACATAATGCCATAAAGTACACAGTTGTCCCAAAAGTCGACCGGGATGCGACTCCAAAGATGTCCAGTAGATGTCCATAGACGGGTAACTAGAAAGCACTTCCTAAAAGTGGCCAAATATTTCTACAAATTAAACTGAAACTAATCATTTAAAACGGGGAAGTGAATTAATCACTGCCAGAACAAAGCCAGCTGTTTTAAAATTGTATTTTACCAAATATGTTCTACTTCTTTTTGTCAGACTTAATTGGTAACTCCCTATTTGTACTTTGCGTAGCGCAGCCATTGTAATTTAATATTTGTTGTTGGACAAACCTTGACTATTTGTGCCAACGCTTCATTAAACCCTATTTAGTGTCCCCTTAGTCGCTTGATGTTTTTTTTTTTTTTCACACCAATTTATTTTCACTGCACTGTTGGGTATGCAACATCTGTCGGGGTTTGTAAGCACTGTGAGGACCTCTGGGACAAAACTATCAGGACCCTTGAACCTAAACAGTCACTCCAGAGCCCATAAAAGGGGAAACACATCCCTGACTTGTTGATTCCCAGAGGGATTAGTAGTTAAAAACAATTCCTTCCCAATACCAAAATGTACTTGGACCAACCTTAATATATGCTGCTCACAGGAGCGTCACGACGTCTCTGTTCTCTGTATGGGTGGCTGGATTAAAAGGCCCCCATCTTTGACGAAGGGGCCTTCTGTGTTTTGGGTTAGAAAAAGCCCTGGTCCTGTGACCATGTGCGTGAATGATGGGGCAGAAAGGCTGCTGGGTAGGTGCCGAGGAGATGGCTGAAAAAGGCAGCTCAAGCAGAAAGAGAGGGAAAGGGGTTAAGTGGACGCAGGTGTTCCATGACAAACCCTACAACCCCCCACCTCTCCATTTACTTCAGTTCTCTCCAGCGACAGACGTCCACTGAGAGTTCAGAAAACCAGCCCAAGAACAGACACTTGTTAGTCACTTCCTTCTCTCTCTTTTACCTTCTTTTGTTAGTCCTTATTCAATCACCTTATCCTCCTGATCTAATCTATCCCACCAAATTGCATCCTTTTCGTTTCATCCCGGGTTGCTTTCCACGGTCTCCCCTGTGTGCCCTCCCAGTCCCCGCAGGACCACCTGGCATTGCGGTTTCAAATCGTATATAACTCCCATTGCCGTAAGTAGATGAATGGTGTTCCCACTGCTTCACACTGCGTGACCCAGCTGGCAAATTAATTTACTTTGGATTGACTTAAAAAGTGTGCTCTCTCATTGTGTTCCAGGGGTTATTCAAATAAAGCTAAAGACTTGAGCAGAGTAGTACACAAATCCAATTCTGATGGCTGGAAAAATGGAGAGCGCATGATTTATGTCATTTTGTTAAATGAAATCAGTCTTTCATTATACATTTGACCATTTTAGACAGTATCTCTTCAAATAGTCTCCGTTTTATTGACACAACACTGTCAGCTTTTGTGCATTGGGTGCTCAACAAGTATCTCTTAAACTGTATTATAGACATGAGTTATTGGATTTGAGGAAATAATGTAGAAGGATGTGGTGTGGTCTCAAAATCGTACTGCTTGGCCTGAGTGTGAACAATATGCGGTTATACCTCATGCATAGGTAACTGGACGTCTGTGAAGTTTCCTAACTAAGGTGGAGGTTGTAAAGTTTATGACATGGAAATATTCACAACTTTTCCTGCACCGATGTATCGAGAGGTATTGCAGACGTGGCAGCTTTCATTTGACCCTTCTCCTTAAAGCAGGACTCACAGAGCCTCCGTTGTGCGAGTGACGTGTTGATTCTTTAAGTGTCATTGGAATGCTGTCGCTTATCATGTGTGTCTGCCTGCGCGGACAGAGAGGATGACGTTTTAATCCGCAGAACTCTGTTCTCCTCCCTCAGAGGCAGATTCTCATGTCCTTGAACGGCGTCTGACAGAGTCGGTGTCAGCAAAACATCTGGACACAAAACGGGAGCCGAGCGTCCCGTCGTGGCGTTGGAGCGTGTGCGAGTCACCTTGCGCTTGTGTTCGTCTCTCAGAATGTGTTTAAAATGACATAAAGGAAATGCGTTCCCAGGCATCAGCCAGTTGCTGATCCAGAAGTGTTTGGGGCTCCAGTCTCCTCCACTGGTGAGCAGCGCTGGTTTAAACAAAAGGATAAGAGGCAGACCAGAATAGAAACAGCCACAACAGTTCACAACACTGGTACTGACTAAATCTTAAAGAATGCAGGGCGTCCCATAAATGACAAACACCATTGTCTGCCAGCATGTATTTTTGCTTTGATGATTTGATAATGCTTTAAGGCTAATTTCAATTAGTGGTTCAATGTGATTATCAACTTATTTAATTTTATTACTCTGCTGTGGTAATGTAATTTAATATATTTTGTTTTATATAGTTGTACCACTCTCTGTTTCACATCTATCTCTACACAGACACACATGCAGACACTCCTGAAACAGAAAACAGACCACGATAACAAGGTCGCCACTTCGCAGCTGCTGCACTACTTTAACTGGTGTTCGTTCATGATAAAGACACGATATCAGCCAGACGAAAAGAGGTGCATGCCAGCAGCAGTTAGAGAGGGAAGGGTATCGCTGGTATTAGAAATGACCAGCTATAACGCAGTCACAGACCTGCTATATTTTGTATTTATTGTACTTTATAAGACCCGTGGTGTCCTGAATGTTATTACAGGTCTGATGTGAGGTCATTTTTCTGGTATGACTCATATGACCTTGCACCATTTTAAATGGGTAAATGGATAACTGAGCAAGCGGAAACTTGTGTTCTTATTCCTGTCGTGATCACAGTTATGATCAAACTTAAATAGCCTAGTTTATTTACAAAAGTCCAGGCTCAAGGCAAAGGAATAAATCCAGTTAAACCGCCTCTTAGCTCATGACTCTCACATTAGACAACATGCCATCATTTGTTGGACCGTAGGCTCAAACCCAAGACATATTTTTGTATCGTTATTTTAAGCCTCTAATATTGTGGGCCAGTCTGAAAACTATATAGCCTTATTTTAGATGAAGCAAGGGAATAAGTTTAGCCAGAAAAAAAGGTTATACACATGAGAACACCAAGCTGGTTGTGATACAGAGATGTAGAAAGGCAGAGAAGTTGTGCAGGAGAGCAGGAGGTTACTGGGTTGCCTTGGTCAACTCCAAAAGTGACTCTTCCACCTTTTCAGGTATATGACCCAGACTGAGCTCAGGAATATCCTCTGTTCCTGCCCCAGCAAAGACCCGCAGATTCAGTGGCCTGGAATTCACCTGATTAAAATGACCATCTTGTGTAAACTAATCTGGTGGTTTCAGAGCCGTGTGCACGCATGTGCTCTTTTAGGACCTGGACACTGTATGTCAGTGTAATTAACACACACACACACACACACACACACACACACACACACACACACACACACACACACACACACACACACACACACACACACACACTGTTTTCTGCAGTAAAGCCACTTTGCTTTGGAAATGAAGTGAAAGCCTGTGAAAGAAATACTATTCTTCAAAGAACTAACATTTATTTTATCCTTTACATTGAATACCAGGATACTATAACATGTTTTTCTGTTAAATAGTTGCTTACATTTGTTTCTATGCTGAGTGTATATACAGTTAAGACCAGGTCAAAGGGATTACTCACCGACTGGTCGAGGCCCATGGCTGCATATACTTTTTTTCGGGAGAGATACTCCATCAGTCTCCTGTCCTTCCTGCCTCTTCTCCGGTTTCCCTTTGTCATCTCATTTCTTTCCCTTTTAGTTTCCCCCTCATTGGCCGCCTTCTGTCTTTCTCCCTGCTGTGTTTTTCTTTTCTTTTCTTTTTTTAATATTTGTTTTATGTGATAAGGTCAAGAAACGTTGATGCACATAGAGTTCATCCTTGATTTCGATACAAGACTCGCCCCCTCCCTGCTTTCAACATTTGCTTTTCAGGTTTATGTTCAAGTATGTGCACTTGCATGCAGAGCCTGAGTGTATCCTGTGTTTGATAAATCACTGCTGACACTGTCATATTGTTGTAATGCAGCGAGAGCAGCTGGTTCTTATACCTGTAGTATCCCCGTCTCCCTTGCTGCTGTAAATCCTTCTCATCTGAAACTTAGTATGTCTCAGCTGCTGATGACACCAGTTACACAAATATATTCCATGGAAAGCATACCTGGCTTAAACGTAGCTGCATTTGTCCAAATTGTGCTTAAAAAGTAAATGGACTCATTATAGTTATCTGAGCAGTGTTTAAGTAGGCTTAGCGTTTGCAGTCAGCAATTACAACAAAGGCGAAGAAAAATTAGCTAATGGTTACAGTAGCTGTGTGATGCAAGAAATCCTCTGGAAAATATCACCGTATCATGTGTGAGGAAAACCAGATGCCCTTGATAAACAGTTTTCCTGCTCTCAGCTGTGTCTTTCACTTACAGACATTAAAAATTGCGCCGTTTGGCTGAATCAGACAGTAATTTTACAGTAATCTGAAAAAGAAATCATTTGAGACTTTGACTACAGCCAAAATGCAGGAAGGTTTAGATGTGAGATGAAAATATGCAGCAATGAAAATTAGACCTCTGGAATTCACTGGAATGGATTTTTTTTTTGTTTTGTTCTGGCGTGCTACTTCTTTTTAGGGGAGCAGTTAACTATGAAACTTAATGAAAGATTGCGGATGTTGCCTAAACTTTGACTCTAAGTAAATGGTAAACACAGAAATTGGAGTAATAGGATTAGCACATGTCTGTAACAAAATGCTGACCTTCCCTGCAGAGGCCCACCAGTGTGCATACGGATACTCCCTCCATCTGTGAATGTGTATCAGTTATCTTACCTTCTTACAAAACCTCACAACAGGTAGTCGGTAGTGTGGACCCGGGATCAAAGTCCCGCCAAGGCGACCCCCGACCCAGAGTCTGAATAAAGCAGGAGTGGAGCACTGTAGGCATGGTCCCGTCTAGATGTTAGTGCAGATCTATCCACTGCTTTAACATGTGGCATGACAGTGTTTTAAACCTCTTGTAGGATCAAGCAACTGAGTAGCTGAACACTGGTTGCAGTGCTGAAAGAAAACGTTGTCACCATGTTGAGCAGTTGGTTTTGTTCGCTGGCCACAGGGCTGTAGAGGACACTGGGAGGAGTGGGAATGTCGAGACAAAGACTACCAGTAGAGAAGGAATGCTGATGTCCTGCTGAGCTAATCCTCACTTGAAGAAAGAAGAAAATGTGGAAAGCGAGGGACAGTGGGAGGAGACGAAAAGATGGGAAAAGAAGGTCCCGGGGTCTGGATAGCAATGGAAAGCATTGCTTGAGGGGGGAAAAAAGTCCATTTCCCATTCGCTAGTTTCTCACTAACTTTCACCTGCTTTGTCTCTGACACTCAGGGGTCTTCTCTTCTGCTGGTGGTCCAACTGGACTCTGTTCAGTTATTGGAGCAATTGGAGTTAATGAGACAGCCGTGCTATTAGAGAGGTGGCGTCCTTTAGATCGGCTTTGCTCAGTCTGCGTGGCCCAGCACTAACTTGTCTTTTTAGCCTTGAGGGGAGTGAGTAATGCCACTTTCACCTTCAAGGGCCTTTTCTGTCGAAACAAACACCCACCTCGGCTCACTTTGTCCGTGACTGCACAGATGATGCCAGACAATGAGGTTTTCTTTTAAACTAGTAAAGGTTCCTTGTCCATTACAATTAGACTGATGGACTATTTTAAATCAGGTCTGAGGCATCTGTTACTTTTTTTTTTTTTTTTTTTGCCCTTCTTTGTGAAATCTTTACCTTTCTTGCATATGGTCATGGAGTTTATTAATCTTTTTGTAGGCAGCTGTGCTGCCAGCCTAGTGAGTGTGCAAGAGCAATTATGTTTTCAACCCAAGCATGAGAAGAGACGATAAGAGCCTGAGCTTTTTGATAAAAAACAGATCTTCCAAAGCCCGTGCATGAGCTGCAGCATCGGATTGACCTCCCAGATAGGAACCAGACCACTAGGAGCTTAGGGAACATGGACTGAGGACTTAAAAATGACCCTGGAAAGCCAGTTGCATACCAAAATTGAACCTGTCCAAAAGACAATATCATAAATCTCATGCAAATTGCAGGAGATGTCTCTAAGTTTACTTAGTCTTCATATGTTTATTCTAAATATTAGCACTGTCTGGCAGCTGACATCAGGATGGCATTGTTCTGATACACCTATGCAGTCCACTTCTATGAGAAACCAGCACGTTGCCTCATGGGCTGAATCCAAACTATTTCCTGTCCAGCTTCCTCCGCCAGGCCTCCTGGTTTTGTCCTGTCTGGTCCAAGCTTGAAGCAATTACAAGAGGCTCAAGGGAAATCACCTTCCTTTACTATGGGTTCTGGCTCATTTTTCACAACACTGCAACTCTTTTAAAGTGTTGACAGAGACATTAAACACGAAGGCCTCCATCACTGACAAGTAGTTTTGGGATGAAGAGAAATTCAGATAACTCAGAAAAGGAGTAGCCTTTAAAATGTGGATGAATTCTGTCTTTAAATGTTGAGCTACAGATATTTGCTGCCGAGCAGGATTGGGAGAAAAAAAAAAAACTGTTGATTTTTGTCCAGTGTTTGGTCATTATATTGATAATAATGACATCAGTTGTGTTTAATTTGAGCTGTCAGCATGTCTGCTGCTCTTTTTCTTTTTTTTTTTAACCATATGTTTTGTTTCGAAATACATAGAGTAAATTATATTCTTATGGAGGATAATTTGAAGACTTTCAACAACTGGGAAGAAGAGGAATGGTGGCTGCTCCAGACAGATTCCCACAGCAGATGGAGATTGTAAACAGGATTTTATTTATTTTTTTCTTTTAGGATTCCACCAATTTTTACTCCTCACAACTCATCACACACACACTGATGTTACCATTTCCTTTTTTTCTCTCCTTCTGCTTTTCTTCTTTCTTTTCTCTCTTCATCATCTCCACCATCTCCCGCTTTTGCATAATAGCTCAGGATATGTGATTATTCACTTGCAGAAGGCCAGATGATTTAAAATGTTTTACTTTTTTTATGCCAACAGCAGCTGCATTCAGGAGAAGGACGCCGGAAAGTGTTCATCATTTGCTCGATTTATAAAGAAACAGTTACTTGTAAGAGTTTGCTGTATGGTGTAGCCTCCAAGTGTGAAGTGCACAGGCTTCGGCCCTAAATATTATGTTTTCAGAAATCAATTCTTTGACAAAACATATTTCAGCAGCAGGAAATATCAGAAGAGACAGCCAAGAAATGTTGGAAAAATAAGAAGGGTTGTTAAAAGTTGGGAAAGCCTGTAGAGACATGGATTTCATTAGAGCCCCCTGTGTGAGCATGCCTCCTCCAGGAGAGAGGGCATTGTTCTGCTCTCTGCCCCCAGCTCGGAGTCCCTGCCCTGGGCAAAACGTGTTAGAGAGACAGCCTCCTGTAGAGGCGGCTGGACAAGGGTTATCAAAGGACAATGGAGGCTTTTGGTGTGCTGACAGGCGGATAGGTCAGACGCCATGGTGTGTGTGTCAGTCATGGAGGAGGTGTTTGATGATGTGTGGGTTGGTGCTCTGCCTCAAGAATCTTCCTCTGGTGCGTTTTTTACATGTTTGTTCACAGCAGGGTCAGTGTGGATGGATGGGTGCTGATGGGTAGCTGACGGACTGGTTTCCTGCTCTGCTGGTGTGTCACCATGGGGCTCTGATCAGAACTGCATGTGATAAGATCCAGAGTAGGAAATGTAAGAGAAGATCTTTATTTGCTGCGATTGCGGTACGCGATACATATCTACTACAGAAAAAACAAAAAAAAAGATTTTGAAATGTTCACTTTTTTTACCTTACCTTCCAATTTACATGCAGGATTAGCTCGACTCCTTAACTCAGCGACGTTGGTGTGTTACTCTGACTATGAGAACTTTGATTTGCTTTATTCATTCAGAATTAGATGTTTAGATGCATTTTAAACCTGATTTTATATTTATACCTGATTTTAAACATGATTTCAGTTGTACTACTGCAGTAGTTCTTTCTTTCTTTTTTATTTTAATCTAACTAGACTCATGAGTTTACCTAAGAAACCCTTTATCTTATTTAATCATGAGTAATCGTGGCCTAAAATTCAGACTCAGATCAAATATCTAATGAGATATGTGATCGTTTTCTTTTTCGTTTTTCGTTCTTTGTATTTAGTGCATAAAACATCTGGCAAGTTTGTTGAAAATTCAGGCCAATTGAATCATGTTTTAAGTAGTTATTGTGTCTCTAATAATCTGCCACATTTACGTAAAATATTCATCTAATTTTTTACTAATAAGCCTTAACCGTACTGAGGAATTTATGTTGTAAGTCTCAAAATGCATCACATTTCCTCTGTTGTGTCTAAATTTCACAAGCTATTATTTCCTTATTTTGCTCATTTGGTCCGTAAAGACAACTGTTCTTGTTTCCATCTAACAAAAATGGGACTCGGCAGCCTTACATGAATGCTGTCATACGAAACTTGCTCATGTGTAAATTTCCTTTACTCTGCTCATCATCTTCCCCCGTCCCCCCTGCCGCTTGGATCCTGCTGCTCTACAGATCCAAGTCCAGCTGCCTGACCCTGCAGAACTCGGCCACATTCCACAAAGTGAGCACACTTTTAGTAATCTCATTTGTTTTTAATCATGCAGGCAATGTTTAGTTTTGTTTTTGCGAAAAATTCTTTTCTGGAAGAGAGTTTTTCCATAATATGATTAAGCCTCAAAATGTTTTCCCTCCTATGATATGATTAAGTCTCAAAAAGGTTTTCCATTTCAAATTCATGTGTGCTATTTGTCAGAAAGACTGGCCTTTGTACTAAGTATTTGAATTATAGAGTGTGTGACAGTAATGGGATTATATACGATAATCATGGGTGAAACCTTCTATGTTCCCAGCACTCTATATGTGCGTTAATGCACAAACCCTTCATTTGCCCAGAGCAGCTTTATTAAACCAGCTGTGCTCCAGAGGTTGCAGCCCTCAGAGCCTGATGCTGGGGCACCTTGATGGATTCGGTATGTTATTAGGGGAGACACGGGGTGTTACACCCCCACCCCCGCCTCTGCGTGTGTGCATGCCCTTATGTATATGTATAAGAAAGACCATGACTTTGTGTGGCAGAACAGGGCATAAAATACGGTATGACAGAGTCTGTGCTTGATGTGTGTCTGGAAATATCAAGCAGATCTGAGGAAGTTTGATGCATTTGAAGTTATAATGAATTCTGCTAGTTTCTATACTGCTATTCTTGTATTAAAATTTCTCTGGCATGTCCCATAGCCTGTCTCGTTTTCTTCAACATACTTTAATGTGTCATACAATATAATGTAAACACGATGTTTCTGTCATCAAAGTGTGAAAGACTGCACAAGAAATCCAGATCTTGAGTCACACCTACATATAATCTAATTTTCAATAAACAACGATTCTTCTCCATTTTATTTCACAAGTTGCATCACAAAGAACTGCTTTTATTTTCTGTGCAGTTTGTCAAACCCTTTTATTGCCTCTTTGTTTATTTTATATTGTGAATAAATAAATGCCCATCTAGATAAAAAAAAAAGTCTTTTAGAGGCAGTTGAAGATTTTCGGTTGTTCTCATTTATTGCTTAAATTTTCACTTATTTTGAGAGTAGCTGGACATACTTTAATCTTTAGTTTGTTTATTAATAGTTTTGTGCTTAATGCCTGTATCCGCAACAGTCGGTAGTAATTCTGATTGATCAGTTTGATGAGGTATGAACAGGCCCAGCTCCTAGAACATTGTTGTTGTTTTTTCTTCCTGCCACGGCATAAAAAAAAAAAAACGGAGAAAAAAAAAAATCAAAGTAAACCACTTGTGTATTTGGAGGTTTGGAGGTTAAGAGTGCTGTATGTTGGCAGATGTTTAGTTCGAGGGTGAACGCCTGTCGTAATGTGAGCTGAACTTAAAGTAAAGGTTGACGTCCTTCCTGTAGTCCATCTATGTAGTTTTACTAACCCAAAGAAAAATATTTGACTGATCCGCAGAGGCACATGCATCAGAAGCATGTTGACATGTTTCGTACAAGTCCATTTTTTTATTTTTCTTTCCTCTCTTTAAGAGAGAGGAATTATAAACCTCTAGTGGGAGAATAACTGAAACAAAAAAAGACCACCCATAGTCTTAACGCCCACTCTGTCTGTCTGTCTCAGTGGGGCCATGCAAAGGCTCTTCTCTTTTGGCTGCCGTGTACACAAACTCTTCAACTGTCACCAATTTAGACCAGCATATACAAGCTCTGATAAGTTAGGTCGTGTCTCATGTGTTCTCACAGACGTATGCAATATGTCTGTTAACACGTGCACGATACGCGAAACCCAAATACAACATCTTACATTCAAACATACAATCCCTTGCAAAGCACCTTGTTCCATATTTGTCAATCGGCTGACCGCGGATCTCTAGCGACTGCTTGGCTCCCATGTGTTTGGCAGAGTAAGTGCACAGTGTTGCAGCATGGCTCTAAATGCAGACGTGTGGTTTTGGGGTGCATTTCAGTTGCAAAGCATTCAACCATCACCAAATTTCACTGGAATCATGAAAAACAAAAAGCTTTGGTCACATCACAGCAGCCCACAAAAAAAAGCCAATGTCTGAGCTTTATGAAGGAATGATGTATGCCAAGTGTTTGTGTGTATGTGATGAATGCTGAATAAGGAGAAACCTTTTTCACGAGGTTTCGAGGGGAGTTGCATCTAATAACTTTTTCATTACAAGTCTCTCTACTACTTATTAACATTGTTGCTGTAAAATAGTACACAAGGATGATTTTTTTTTTAATGAAAAATTTGCTTTTAGTTTTTAGGAATGACATTTGTCCTAAACCCAAATATATAGTTGATCTGGCATCATGCAGTAAGGAAAAAAGCAAAATTTCATCAACAAATGATGAGAATAATGAATGACCACCAAAATTATTGATGCCCGCAAAATAATGTAAATATGAGTTTGTTGCTACCTGTCCTGTCCACGCAAACAGATATTTACATGAACCTTCAGTCAGTCAGTTAAACCTGGTATTAACTACTATTCCCTTGAACTTCAGGGAAAAATATCAGGCAGAAGAGAGGTGAAGGCAGCGCCTTGTGTCCGTACAGCTTTTTTCTCAAGTGCTTTACAGAAACTTATATTCATATGCTAATGATGTATTCGTCTATATTTTTGGCTCTGCTTTGTTCTTCCTGCAGCCTCCCGTCCTTGTAGCTATAATCATTACAGAGATGTGGTTTTTTGCAGTCAAGCAGAGCTGGAATATCACCACACTGGTGAGCAAACATAATGCATCAGCATGTGGACCTCGCGTGAGCCAGTAATACCTTTTTGTTTCATCTTGCCTCTAAATCTCCCTCTTTTTGTGTCTCTTTTCCCATCTTGGCCCCTCTTTTCATCTTTGTTTAAGGCCTCCGTTTTCTGGGGTTCTTTCTTCAAAACGGGCATTATGATCATGTAAGCCCTAATCAAGCGCATGGGTTTCTGGTTAATGTAAACCGTGGGAGGAGGGATATATGTGGAGACAATGATGAGGGGTTTCCATCAGTAACAAAGGGAATAAAATTCTTGCACATGGGGCAGTTACACTTCAAATACGTGACTGTTTTCAATTAGAGAGGCGTTGTATATCCCTATTAGGATCAGTGGACCTGTGGGAGGGAAAAGTCAATCTGTCAGGGCTTGAAAGGCTAGAGAAAGATTTTTCACATTCCAGAATATTTAGTTAATTTAAAAGTTTTACTAGCAAAGCTAAATGTGTATGATGTTTATCGGCATTGTGTGCACGTTTTGTTGTGAGTCTCTGGCCTCCGTTTCTACAACCTTCCCGAAAAGATTTAAGGACATTCTGGGAACTACTTCAAAATTGTGAAATTGGTCAGATTTGAGCTGCGTTCAACATGCTGCTCCAGCCTCACTTATCTTCATCTAGTGTGCACTGCATTTTTAGGTGGGATCCATTCCTTCATATTTTAATGTTTGGCGTTCCGCGTAAGCGGTGAGTTAGTTGCACATTGTGGTAAAGAAATGTTCATACATTTCTAAATGTAGCTTTTCTTTTAGTTCGTATTGATAGAAAATATAAAACTAAAATAAATGACAATAAAGATGTAAAAAAAAAAAAAAATCCATATGAGAAATTTTTGTCTGTTTCCATGGCGATCAAAAACCAAAACAGCAAATAAATGCTTAACCACCAAAGCCCAAAACAGTCTATAAAATGCACGTTCTTTCAGCATTATTCTTTATGTATTGGCATTACGTATTGTACGTTGTTTTCATTTATTCTGTCAGCATCAACACCACCGTCACAGTTTCAAATTATGTTGTGAGAGGTTGCTACAATATTAATAAGACAGTAGAAAAGTGAATCATCTTGGAGAAGTTTAATGACAAAGTGTAACACTGGGAATATTATCACCAAATCTTGTTTGGGACACTCAGGACAAGCCATGCGGACTTTCAGACCCGGCAGCTTATGCATGCCCGTTACTTGTGTTGCCAACTGTGGTCTAGTTTTAAATCCCTTCTTTCTCATTTATGTCAAGTTTCATCTCGGGAAGCAACTGGGCCATCTTTAGATCTTGAAGGACAGACATGGCTCAATAAAACTTGCATACAAGCTATTTTCTGTCATACGCGGTAAACTATTTATACTCTTTTGCTTACTGTTTTGACATTGAAGCAAAAAAATTGCTATATTACAACATGGAAAATGCGATCGTGGGGGATTTGCCGAAGCGTTAAAGAAGCCCAGTCCTGTGAAGAAGCTCAAAGAGTGGTGGGCGTACCAAAGTGTAGATTCAGTCTCGGCTCTGTTTGGTTTTGCATCGTCTTGGTTTATTGACATTTGCTGTGCATGCCTTACACAGCGCAGCATGCTGCTCATAAACACACACACTGCTGTTTTTGTTGGACTCTGGGGTCTTAGACCTGCAGTGTGTCACTGTGACCGTTGGGGGGGTAGCGGGAGAGACCAGGTGCATTGTGTCCTTGTGTGTTTGAGTGGGAGAGAGGCAGAGAGGGAGATAGGCTTGACCTTGTATATAAATGCGGTATTTTTCCCATAGTCCCCATTCCCGTCCTGGCCAGAGAGCGTGCCAAGGCCTCCCACATTCTTGGAACTTGTTTACTGGCCAAAACTGTAGAAAATAAGACTGGCATTAATTTAATGTCATGGCATTTTGTTTTTTGTCATTCTCAATCTCCACCCACGGGTCATAAGGTGGGTTAGACCTCGGAGAAGTCCACAGCACATCTTATTCTGCTAAACTTAAACGTGGCCTCAGCCTTTGGGGTGGAAACCTCACTCACATAAAAACCACATAAGACCACATTTACAACCCACTTCAAAAAAAGTTTAGAACCTCCAGGAATTAGATGATGTGCTATTTATTACTACATACAAACAGTTGTTATTTAAGCCGTCCTTTTTGTTGTGTGTGTGTGTGTGTGTTCTTCGAGGCATGTTGCCCCGAGCCTCGATTGTTTTCTGGGTTTGTAACGAGACTTAAACTTTTTACTTTTCAAACTCAGGAAATGAGTGTGAGTGAGTTGTAGCTCTGGGTTTAAATGACAGAGTGGCAGCGCCGGATGATGGCAAAGCCTTTGACAGATGGGTTGTTAATGAGAGGAGAGCAGGACTAACGCTAAGGAGCAAACCTCTCATGCTTGCATGAGAAAAGACCTTCAAGAAAGCTCCTCTGCCTGTGGGAACTACTGCAGCGCACAGAAGTGTATAAAAATTCACAAATGTTACAAACCAGGAAGGAGATTTTTTTTTCATACATTTTTTAAAAATTTAGGACGTGTATATATATATATATATATATATATATATATATATATATATATATATATATATATATATATATATATATATATATATATATATATATATATATATATATATATGATATAGAGGTCTTGTAAAGAGAGGGATACTGTCACATGACAAAATATTTTCTTAAGTCATTAGAACCTGATGTGAAATGTATGCTTTTGCCTCTGAGCCCTCGAGCAGTGCATATGTCACATCAATTATTTTAATTTGGAAAAAATACTAACATACTTGAGTCAAAACTCAGTAATTTACATTGCAAGGTTACCCTCTTAGATGGTTTAATGTTTCTACTTTCTTAAAAGGTTTTATGATGTAGGTTTTTCAGAAAACTCGTTTTTGTTTTTTTTTATTAATCAAGACCCTTAGTCTGAAATGCATGAATGCATTTACATTTCTAAAAAAAACTGCAGTGTACTTCAGTGTGTACTTCAAATGTTTCACAACAATGCAAAGCGAAGTGTAATGCTTTCTACTGGTTGCTGTCTGCCATGGCCACTGCAAGCATTAATGCACGTTTTTGTTCTTTATAATGTAAGAAATTTGATGAATTCGTGGTCTTAAAAAGATATTTTGTTCTGCAGACAGATTTCTCACCAGAAGTGACTTAGATTTGACCACAAATACATTAAAAAGTTTCAAAAGTTTGATTGTAAAACAGGATTGCAGGTGTTAAATTGTCCACTATGTTTCTGCAGACGTCTTTTTTTTTTGTTAATTTATTATGACCATAAACATGCGTTGACGCTTGATTAATTTCTGAAAATATTCACAACTAATCCAAAGCCAGTTTACTCTTTTTTAGTGATGGAACGAAGGCCAGGGACAATCCCAGATGTTTAACATTCACGTGTGACCAAAAGAGGCATAAAGCCCATCGTTGTTTCTGGGGGCTTGAGTTTAGATCACGAAGAAAAGCAGGGATTTTATCTAAATTTTGCCACACCTGGTGGTTTTTAAAAAAAGAACAATGTGCCATAACAGGTTAGAGAGCTGTGCTTGTCCTTAGGACTTACCAGGCTGAGGTGCCTTTTCTCCTAATGACGCGAGGAGAAATACTTCATGATTCTAGATCAGAAGTAAGAGACTTGGTGTCTCTGTGTTGTGTCTGGCTAAAAAGAATTTACAGCTCCAACGTTAAAGAAATGAAAGCTGTGTTTTAGTATGACGAGAATCCGACTGGCGCTTACATCCTCCCTTTATAACAGTAAAGGGAGGATGTTGTAGTACTGCTGTAGTACTGCTGTAGTACTGCTGTAAGAAGAACTCAACTCACAAGTATCTTTTTAATGTTCCTCCATTTGCTGTATGTTGATGTTTTTAAAAAAAATACAACCTATAAACATATTTTGGACTTTACTTCATAATCTGTTTTTAACAACAAAACAGCTTGTCAATTCTCGACCTGTAAAACTTTCTTAAATCTATAATATCTTAGAACAGCTTTCATTATTTGTTATTTCCCTCTGGACATTACTGTACATGTAACCACAGAGCCTCTTATTCACCCCTGAAGCCCACTATTTTCTCTTCTCTGTGTTGTATGAGGTTGTGAGATGTGGACTCGCAATCAAGTTTATGTTTTCCATCTTTGCAGAGAAATATAATACAGTTGAGAGAAGCAGTCCCAATAATCCTAATAGGTTCCATATCTATTTTCTAATGATCGTTGCTCAGTGTGGCGCAAAGCAGCACAGATGTTATAGTCAGAAGCAGTAACCCTTTAGATTTAATGGTGTTGGTGGTTTTAGCTGTTACAGGAGTGTCATCTGTCCCTCTGGCCTTCAGAGATCTCCTGACTGTTGGTCACAAATGTGTTCATTGTTCGGCCCAATGAGGGTGAGCAACTGTTATCTGTCAGTGAAACTGTTTGTTAGAAACTAGACTGGTAGTCTGCTGCAGAAATCTTCCACGTTGAAAAATAAACAATTGAGCTTAAGTATAAGGTCTGTGTGTTCAGTTGATCCTTTCCTGTAACCTTCATGAAAAGAAAGTATAGTCATCCAAAAAGTCAAAGCTGAACCGTGGGTGCAGTGTAGTGCAGTTTTAAACAACGATAAGATAAAAGTGGATCTACTTAGTATTTATTTAGTTTCATATATTATGTGAAACCATTTCACATCAAGCATTGCATGGATTAAGAGTGGCGTTTTTTTTTTTACCTGGCTTTTCACACCTGCATTGACGGACAGCTAAAGTAGGGGCAAAGCAAATGAAGGATATTTATCTTCTCATTTTGTGGCCTAGACCTTGTATTTGCATGTTATTACTAACCCTGCACTCCACAAAGTGTTCATTCATGTCTGCCATCCCATTCCTTGCTGCACTGTTTCTCTTCTACACCACTGCCTTCCTTTAAGACCCAATTCCTAAAACCACCAAGCCCAAAAGCAATTAGCCTTTTTACTTATCTGCTTGTTGTACGTGGGTTTAGATTAAGAACTCCCTGATGTAAGTCACTGGATATATGCTATTAATATTTTTTTTAATTATTTTTAACTATAGAAGGAAAATTTTAAGATGAAGATTATGGTTCCCAGTGCATGTTGGACTTCGTCAGGACTGCCCTTTGTCACCGGTTCTGTTCACAATTTTATGGACAGGATTTCTAGGAGAAGCCGGAGGGGGTAACCGCAGGATTTCAGCTCTTCTTTTTGCAGATGATGTTGTCCTGTTGGCTTCATCTGGCCAGGACCTTCAGCATGTGCTGGGGTGGCACCTCCAAATCTGAGGCCTTGGTTCTCGACCGGAAAAGGTTGATGTGCCCTCCCTGGGTAGGTGGAGAGGTTCTGCCTCATTGGAAGAGTTTAAGTATCTCAGGGTCCTGTTCAGGAGGGAGAGAAGATGGAGCGTGAGATTGACAGACGGATTAGTGCAGCATCTGCAGTCATGCAGTCGCTGTACTGAACCGTTGAAAGCAAAGCTCTCAATTTACCAGTCAATCTATGCTCCCACCCTCACCTATGGTCATGAATTTTGGGTACTGACAAAAAGGACAAGATCACGGATACAAGCGGCCAAAATAAGTTTCCTCTGCCGGGAGGCTGGGCGCTCCCTTAGAGATAAGGTGGGAAGCTCAGTCACTCAGGAAGAGCTCAGGGTAGAGCTGCTGCTCCTTCACTTTGAGTGGAGTCAGCTGAGGTGGCTTTGGCATCTATATCCGATGCCCCCTGGACACCTCCGTAGGAAGGTGATAGGGAAGACCCAGGACACGCTGGAGAGAGTATGTCTCAGCTGGCCTGGGAAAGCCTCGGAATCCCCCCGGAAGAGCTGGAGGAAGTGTCTGGGGTGAGGGAAGTCTGGGCATCTCTGCTCAGACTGCTGCCCCCGCGACCTGGTCCCGGATAAGAGGATGAAAATGGATGGATGGATGCATTGCCAGCTGGAAACGGCCACACCCTAAAACCTAAATGCCTTCTGAACCATGCACTCATCCCTTCATCCAGCTTTATATTAGATCTCCTTCAGCTTTTCTTGCAGGACATCTGTGTTCATCAATGACTGCCATCTCTGTTTCACTCCATCTCTCGGCTGATGGTGTATGTAACAGCTGTCATTAATGAGGCTAAATCTGGCAGCGGGCTGGCCCCTCTTAGCAACTGCCTGTTGGCAGAAAGAGTAAAATGTAAGAGTATCTAGTTAACATGTTGGATTTAAAGTGCTGAAAACAAGATGGCGTAGAAATGCTGCCCTAAATGAAACTCAACCCATACATACAAATACGGACAGGTCGAAGACAGACGTGCACACGCCAGTGGGTGGCTTTGTTCGGGAGTTAGTAATAAGAGTGCAAAGAGTGTGTGTGTGTGTGTGTGTATGTATGTGAATGTGTGTATGTATGTGAATGTGTGTATGTATGTGAATGTGTGTATGTGTGTGAATGTGTGTATGTGTGTGTGTCTAACCCAACTTTATTTCTATTCATAAACCAACTCGTTTAAAATCATTTTTGAGGGTTAAGACTTGGCACTAGAGTTAGGTTGTGGTTAGGTTTAGGGTCAGGGTGCTGGGGAAGATGATGTTAAGGGGCTACGCAGTGAACTGTGTCAATAGTGTCAATAGTACGTCCCCACAGGGACAATGAAACAAGCGTGTGTGTGTGTGTGTGTGTGTGTGTGTGTGTGCGTGCGTGCGTGTGTGTGGTAAGGCCTGCGTACTGACTTGCATCATGTGCAACCCACATTCCTCAGTGGTTGGCTCATTCACACGCACTGCTATTTAGCAGTTAGGGTTAGCACAGATGCAATACTTCAACACTTAATGATTCACACGAGTCAAACTAACATCTGAGGAACTGTTTAAGTGTATTAAAATACCATATTGGCATCTGTGTCCACAGTTGCGTGTGTTAGAGCCGACCCCTGGGATTTCCAGTAGGCACAAAACATTAGCTAGAGAAACCAGGACGGTGCTCAAATCATACGTTCTATTAAACTATTCTATTCTATTAAACATGTAACTCATTTATTTCTTTTATTTAATCCATGTGCTTGAAAGGGTTAAATGAAACGCTTTTTGACGTTTTCTCATTGTTACATTGGGTACGAGCACATTGCATAATGTATATTCCACATGATTTTTTTGAAGTTGTTTTTTTAATAATTAACACTTAATATTGGAGGCTATACTTCGTAAGTTGAATTTTCATTATTTAATCTTTGTTTCAAACACCTGGGGTTTTGTAGTGTTTATTCAGTGTTTGCTTGACACCTTCAGGAATATTGTTTTTAGATCCATCCAGCTTTAATGTTTGTTTTTTTTAAACTTCATGATTTGATTCATGAAAACAAAGAAATTTGTTAAATACTCAGAGTTGAGCAATTGAGGTGTCATTTAAAAAGCAAAAATGATGATGATGAATTTGTTTCTCTGACCTGTTTCCAAGTGTGATTATTAGGATTTTGATGCTTAAATGAAAAGTTTCACAATTTACCAACAAAAGCAAATAAAACAAAAAAATAATGAGACAGTCGGTTATCGGGTTACTTATAAATAAGTAACCATGTAAATGACATTCTTAGTCCAAATATGGTTGTAATCTCATTAAGAGTGGAGTATGAAAGTCATAGTTTCATTATTGGAGTCATTTTAACATCTTAATTGCAATGTAACAAGCATTTAAATTGTAGGCATTTAAACTCCAAAAGGTCTGAACATGTAGGGCTTTTTGACCAAAGTGGTTTCGGTGGTAGTTTGGTGCTTTTGCCAGACTCAGCAACAGTTTTTTGATTTTTTTGACCGCAGGCTGCTGGAAAAAACACCAACCTTGTGTCAAGAAAACTGGTGCTATGCTGATGTAAGATGCAAGAGCCACAACGCCATGGGCAGGGGGGCGTGATTGTTGTAACCAGCCAAAACACTGCGACCACCAAATTTAAACAACCTCATAGATATAAAACGATTATCACAGAAATTCTGAATGCAACCATGCAATCAAAAATATGTGTACTGTAGGGCCAGGATCAGTTTCTGCACCTACTGAAATTCCTATTCCTTTTTTGTTGTTTTGAGGAATTTCACGCTCAATTTACAGTTTTCCTGCTCCCCCTTTGGTGACCTAATAAACAACACAGGGTCCTGTCTCTCTGATGCACTCCAGCCAGTGGAAAACCAAGCCAGGTCTTGGTAGAACCTGTTTGGAACTGGCTCTAGCACCCGCCGAGCGCCAACACAGATTTAGAGTTGTTCAAAAAGCCCTAATATGGATGATGCATGCAGAGCAAAACTGTAAGCTACTCGATTTTTAAGCTGCTGTTCAGAAGGCATTACAGTGTTTATCCCCAAGAGAGAGGATGCAAGGAATGTGCCATTAATCCAATTATAGATATTCTGCTAACTACTACATATTTAGAACAAGGTCAGTAACTACAATACTGCTACCAATTTAGAAGTAATTTAGGCTCTCAACAGAATAAAATACTGTAATACTAAGCCCATAGTTAAAAAGGGAAAAAAATCTCTTCATATCATTGTCTTGCAGACAGTTTGACTATCATCAGTACCTTTCAGTTCAAACGGGCAGGCAGCCACTGCTTGACCCTGCCAGGTCACGGGCGAGTAGCGCCTAGGAACTAATGAGATTTCCGTCACCCACACAGAAGTCTGTACAGTCAATTAGAGTTCTCAACAAGTCAGCCTTAGCTGCTGCATGCCAACTAAAGGGCTTCCGCTGCATGCATGATCATTACAATTACAGCTGGCTTCAGGGTTTATCAGAAACTCCCACCGCTGTGTGAAATGTACCAGGCCAAAGTAGGCAAGCATTACTCGAGTCCTGTGTTAGATCTTTAGTCTGTCAGATGCCAGATTTACCTGGATAGCAATTATCGTAAAATGCTGTTATTTTGAGTTATGAATCTTGTTTTTTATTAGCTCTCTCTTTTTATAACGGTATGAATTCTCATTAATTGTTAAAAAATCCTTCCAGTTGGTGCTTCAAAATTGTGAGTTAGTAGTGAGGTTTTCATTCTGGTTTGGAGCGTTTGAGGTCATGTTATTTGTTGTTTCTTGCTGTTGTGCTCGGGAACAAACAGGACATTTATTCATCTCCCTGAAAATCCGTTGCGACCATTAAATTAATTGTCTTACAGAGGGTGCATAACTCAACACTTTCCAGTTTCATATCTTGAAACATGAGCTGCTACAGGCACATATGGCAAACTGTGAGTGTTTATTAAAGATGTGGGATTGTGCAATTTTGGCAGTGTGATGTAATACAATGCAAAACTGTCAGAGTCAGCACTTAGTTGAGCCAACAGAGAAAATCACTGTGGAACGACGCCCAGGTAGATTATTTGGACAACCAAGGGTGTCTGGAAAAAATGGTAGGTAATTGTGGAATCATAAAAAGAATGACAGGGGAAATAAATGAAGTGGAACTTACCAAATCCACATAAGAACATATACAGACATGCACACGCTCACAGCACAACTCATCCAGGCCTGTAGGAACATCCAAGAACTGTCCATGGCATGATTCGAGTTAGGCTTAACTCCCCTGGCATCTTTATACCTTTTTATCTTGATATAACGCCAAATCACTATTCATCAGCGTGAACTTTAGAGAGCGTTATGCCCAACACAGCCCACACATCATCTGTAGGGTGGAGGGAGCAAGATGGATTATGGGTAATCAGAGCAGGCCCCATTACAGAGACCAAAGATGCACAGGAAAGGAATGCAGAAGGGAGGAATGAAAAGGGAAAGGACGGAGAAAGGGCTGTCAGGGATAACGGAGTAGTAGCATTCATCAGTCTCTCGATCGACTCGGGGGTAGAAACGACAGCGCGGGGGGGCAGCTAATGTCGATGGGTGGGTGAGTCGTCCACACAGAGGTCAGAATTCACGGTGGGATTTCGAAGACAAAGAAAACAACCATGATATAAATTACTTTACTATAAATTACACTAAGACAGACGCTGCCAGTCTTAGTGCTCCATGAGAAGACTTCTTTCATCCACTGATTATTTTGTATAATTTACTCTGTTTATTTCGACTTTTATGTGCTAAAGTCCACCTGTCTTTGGTTCCCATTATCAATCAACTTCATTCAAATGATCAATAATATGTAAAAAGTAAAAACTTGGACTATAGAGTACCTGGAGAAATCTCAGCGAAGGATAATCACCCCCAAACCTCAGCTTTGCCCTTTGCTTCAACACTTACAACAATTTTTATTGCATTGTAATTTTAATAGATCTTTATTTAATAATTTAATTCTACTTTCAATTATTTAAATTAAGTAATTGTTTTACACCGTGAGTGTGGTTTTTGAAATCCTGACTACTCAGCTGATCAACTAATTTAATTGTGATTCATTAATATTTCAATAAAAACAATTTTCACAACATATTTAGTAAGCTTAAATATCTTAGTTTTGTTTACATTTAAATAGTCTATTATAATATACAGTCTGTTTTTATGTATAAAAAGTATTCATTTATGTATATGTATATATGTATGTATTGATAAATGATTATTGGCAATTCTCTCTTTAAATGCATGTCTTTTATGAGTCTTTATAGTGTAATTCGTAAACTGAGCAAAAATAGGTAGTTGGCTAATGTTCTTTGAGTTAAACTGAAAAAAACAAACTGTCTGAAAGCCTTAGATTTAAATGACTGTAAAGCAAACAGTAATATGGCAAAGTGAAATCAAAGGGAACGTGTGTACAGATGAGTGCAGAAAGTTTGGAAACAGCAGGATGAGATGATGATGGATCTGGTGATAAAGAGGACAGACTGTGTAGGAATGTGGATGAATGAAAGGACAAGTGAAGGAAGGACTGAGGGATGCTGAGTGTGTTGAGGTGTGTTTTTCTCCAGACCCTTGAATGTCCCCTCTGTTCGACCCCATTTTATGGCTCTTTTACAGCTCCTGCATTCTGCAGCCGCCCAGATTCGCTTCTCCGGGGCTCCGCTCACCTCGTCAACCCCAGCTTCATGCCTCAGGCTGGGTCAGCTGGACTCGAACACTCAACACCCTCCCACTCCTCCACCTAACAAACACACACACTCACACACACTCACAAACACCAGCTTTCTGATTCTTTTCCAATTCACTACAGATCAAACATCACCTTTTAGACTCTGTCTCAGTTATTCCCAGCAAACTATCTGCACAACGTACTTCCACGCAGTCATTAATCAAGACTCTTTCTTGTCTCAGGTCTCTTAAAGAGGGAGGAGCAAGTGTTTCTCACATTTGTATCATTTTTATTATTGAATTTGTTCATTTTACACTTTTGTAATTAAACTGCTGTGCTGAAGGAGGACACCTTTCTTTTTGTCATTACTTACTAAGAACCATTTCTCATTTTTCTTCCATTTATTTTATGTATGCACACTTTTTTCCTCAGTTCAGCTCAGCCTTTGCTTATTTACTGTGCATAATTTTTTTCTCTCCCTCTTATTTACTGAAACCTGTGACGGAGCAAACTTGAATCACTATTTTCTTTCAGACATCTTCAGATTGGAACAGTGATAACTATATCAGCTTGCAGCCTAATTTGATCTGGCACAGATCTTTGCACAGCACATGTGCATGCGGATGCATGTGTAAGACTCTAGGCGTATATATCCCTGCAATTTTTCAGAGAAATCCCAGCACTCCATTTTAAGTTATAGCTGCTCATTTTGACTGGTACAGTCTGCTCTGGTCAATCATCCACACACTCACAGGGGAGGATTATATAGGCATTGCAGTCTGACTGAAGTCACTGCCTGAAACTTACCCATTTCACTTCATTCACAGGTCCAAAAGAGGATGTTCTTTGTTAAAAAACAAAAACCACCTTCATGCTTTTTACAACAAAATGGAAACATAGCAGCAAATAAACTCCACTAGTGCAAGATTTTCACTTTAGAAATCTGATTTTATCCCAAATGATCTTTGTCATGCAATAACACAAGAGGTTGGCAGAAAAAAACTTGTCTCTTAAAACAAAAAAACAATCACTTCCCGAAAAACATGGGGAGTAAATTGTGTTGCAAGGTGATACCATCCTCTTGTCCTGCTTTAAATCACTGCAGGCTATGTTGGTAGATCCTGTTCTGCTCTGGGAACTCGGTGCAGAATTTCACCTCCACAAACTCTGAGACCGGAGCAACAAACCAATGCAGGTCCCTGGGAAGATAACAGGACGGGTAGATGTACAAGAGCCTCTTGGCCTCCGTGTATGTAGGTTTACGTACAGAGACTTGTGGTTTAGAGCACTTCTAATATATTACAGACATTTAAAAAGAGAAAAGGTATTTTTGATCCATATATATATATCACATGCATGTTTCATATGTGTGTGTGTGTGTGTGTGTGTGTGTGTGTGTGTGTGTGTGTGTGTATATATATATATATATATATATATATCCATCTATTATCTATACCCGCTTAATCCATCTCTGGGTCACGGGGGTCTGTCGGAGCCTATACCGACCCATAGTAGGCGAAAGGCAGGGGTACATCTGGACAGGTCGCCAGTCAATCGCAGGGCCACATAGAAAGACAGACAAACATGCACACTCACATTCACACCTATGGGCAATTTAGTGTGATTAATTAACCTACCCTGCATGTTTTTGGACTGTGGGAGGAAGCCGGAGTACCCGGAGGGAACCCACGCAAGCACGGGGAGAACATGCAAACTCCACACAGAAAGACCCACCGGGCCGGGACTCGAACCAGGAACCTTCAATATTGTCTCTGTACATAAACCTACATACACGGAGGCCAAGAGGCTCTTGCACATCTACCCATCCTGTTATCTTCCCAGTGACCTGCATTTGTTTGTTGCTCTGGTATCAGAATTTGTGGAGGTGAAATTCTGCACTGACAATATGTATGTATGTATGTATGTATGTATGTATGTATGTATGTATGTATGTATGTATGTATGTATGTATGTATGTATGTATGCATGTATGTATGTATGTATGTATGTATGTATGTATGTATGTATGAGGAGATACCGTAAATGCTTCTTTTTTTCTTTCCATACAGTAGAAGAGCTGTCATATGGTTTCTTTTTTTTTCAAAAGTGCTTTCCGGGCACTACGAGAAGCATATGTGATGCAGCTGTACAGTAATGGATCAAAACCATGCAATCATACTGTGATAGGTTGAATTCACTGGCGCAAAATGCGAACCTGCTATTAGAAAGGCGGGGAAATAAAATGTCTTGTTTTGGTTAAAGGTCAGCCATAAAAGCAACAGTTTTTAACATTAGCCTTTAGCTCAGCTTGTAAAGCAGGCACCCCACAGACAGAGGCCGAAGGTCCTCATCGCAGCCGGTCTGGGTACAAGTCCTGACCCGTAACCCCTCGCTGCTTGTCTTTCCCTCTGTTTCTCCCAATACCTCTTTCTCCTCTGCCTAATGAAAAGCACTGGAGTTCCACAAAAACAAAACAGAAGGACAGTCAGAAGTCTAGTTCAATGTCTAAAATCAGTTAATTCAGTCACTTCACTCATGTAATCAGGTCAGGTGTCTCTTTGGCTCTTTCTGAAACTCTGATTCAACGTGTCATTCTTTTTTCTGGTTTATCTCTCGAGTCGCTGCCACTGCCTTGATCTTCTCTAACCAGTGAACTGCTGCTGACCCCAGTTATCATGTCGGTGATTAACGCCACCCTCCCAAAGAACTACCATCCCATTCAGAAATAGGACTGATGTTAGTCTCCTCCACAGCAGCTGAGAGACATGTAAGTGAAAAAGATTTTGTTTTTTATATTCACGAAGTCACCTGAACATATTCCTAATAAGTCCTGTCACTCACTCCTATATTTTAATGCAGTGTAGTTGGTTTTTCACCCTGAGGTTTGGCATGCAGGCATGGAGACACATGCATATCTGCCGATTTTTAACAGAGGACGCAAGTGAGCAGCAGGCAAGAGACCAAACATGAATCAAATCATAAAAGTAACTTAATCTCTGAGCTAAACATTTTTAAAGTGTTCCATTGTGCCACTTTAATTAAAAAAAAAAAAAAAAGGACCATTAACAGTAAAAATAACATTGTACAGTCAAAGTCTTAGTGGTACACATCCCCTTTCTTTGACATTTGCTCTTGTGCATTTGACCAGATGTCTGGTTGCTGATTTTGTTAATTATCTACCAGCACTCAAATCAGCACAAGTAACACTTGATGGGTCACGTTTTTCTTTCCTTGGATCTGTTTTTTTTTTTTTTACTATTTGATCTTTTTTGTTTTTGTCTTGCTGCTTTTCCTTTTTCTCACGTATTTACATATACATGCACACATTGATAAAGTAACAACAGCTTTACTAATATGACAAATAGACAGTTTGAAAAAAAAAAAAACACGAGAAGGGAGTTTGCACACCTTTTTCTTCTCATTAAAAGATCAGCAGGCCTTCCCTGGAGGTTGGAGCTGCCTCAGGCAAAGGTTTTCTTTTTCTGAGTTAATCCCATTATAAGTATAGTTTCATACAGGCTTGAGATTTTACAGTGGAGGTTTGGCATCTGCTCCTCAGAAAATATGGGATAAAACATTAGCAAATTTGATCTTCAGTGGTAACGGCACCAGTCATTTTTTGTGTGAAAAGAAGTTGAATGTGAAGGAAATCCGCCAAAGAAAGGAAAAGAAGAAAATCCTGTTAAGTATCATTATTTGTGGAATTGGTTGCAAGGAGATAGAAATCTAACAGTTTAGTGTTTGTTATTCATACTTTTCAACATCAGCCAAATCTTTTTCCTCTGTCTCTTTTCTTTTACTATACAAATTGAAAATGAGCATAGCAGCTGCTGGATGGGAACACACACGTGCTTGGACCCACATCTCTGGACTCTGTAGTCTAAAATCCCCGCGCATAACACGCTATCCCCATAATCAATCCGACCACATAAATTATATTATAACCAAAACAAACAAAAAAAAAATCCCAACAATATCCACTAATCCTCAATAATAGCAAAAACACCCACTCGTTCATTCATGGCTCCTACAGACTCGTTCAATGAATAAAACAATCGCATAACAGCCCGTTCTGATGAGCTGTTTAAGTTTGTGTGAGCAGCCCTGGACAAACCGGACTACGGATGTGTTCTGTAAAAAAAAGATGACGTTACCTGGTTTTAAAGGCTTCGTCTCAACCACTCAATCAGCTCACATTCACGAGTGATTTAAAGTGTTTGTGCAGCTGCACATCTTGAAGGTGACCAAGAAGGTTTTACGGTGTAAACTAAGTTCAAAACGAGTTTTACAGTGTGATGGCGCGAGGACAGGACTCTAAAGGTGAGCAAAATGAATTTGCTCTCAGAGGGGGATTGCTTAATATGAGAAATATTACATTTATTCGCACACTTACACACGCGCTGCATGTGCATACAGTAGAGGTGCCGATGGTGAAAGAATGTGGATTTGAGTACACGCACGCATGTAACATCCATCTCCATCCCTCACTCCCTCCGTCTTTCTGTGTCTGTCACCACCAGAGGATTACATGTACACAGTAGGATACCTTATACCACGATTGCAAAAAAAAAAAAAAAAAAAAGAGCCTGGAAAAGCTCTCCTTAAAGCAGAAACATAGCCATTTATATCTCCCTGCTCCCTGGTTGCTCACGCTCTCCTCTTTTTACATTTTTCTTTTTTGCCACACGTTTCCTGCTGCCAAGATAAAACAATAGAAAACCTTTTTTATGCGCACCTCTTCAGTCACATGACCAGTTAGGAACTTAAAGCCAAGTTAATAAAGTATCTGGCAGAATGCAACAGAGGAACAGTGCCACAGCTCCTTTTTCAACCACATCTTTACGGTTCTGTTCATGCCTGCCTTTTTTTTAGGGATTGGAGTCAATCACCCAGCTTTGTTTTGCTCTTTTTCTTGGAACAGCAGTTGCATCATTATGTGAGGTTGGTTGGAGGTAAAGGTGGAGAAGCTGGACAAAGCTGTTTTGTCTTTGGTCTGCAGTGTCGCAGTAACCTGCAAAACAGCTGCTGCAGCTCCAAAAGCAAAAGGATGGGTTATATGCAGGAATTTGAGATTTGTTAGTCACTTCAGACATGCAGATATGTGTGGTGAGGCACAGCAACGTAAATGCCTCTTTGTCAACTTTGAACTTTTAGTACAATAAAGGCTAGTCATATTTTCAGAACATAAGTTAAAAAAAAAGCAGGGGGTGGGAGAGTGGTGGGCAAAATGTAGCATGTAATGCTGCTCCAGGAACTAATTTCCTAACATCTAGTCACAATGCAACAAGTTACCGTTACAATACAAAGTAATTTGAGTACTTTGAAAATGAGTGGTGCCTGTGTTCACACAGGCCTGGAAGACATTTGTCTGTTCTAAGGACACACTTCCTAAACATCTGCAGCATCTGAAATCCCAAACACCATGCTGGATATCTGGCATGTGTTCCTGGCCCAGAGCGCCCGAGGAGCCTCCACTTTCCTGCTGCTCATGAGATCTGTGACATTGTCTTCTGCTCTCACTCACTGAAGTCTGCTTTAAAAAAAACAATAACAACAAATAACAACCTCCAGGGAACATTTGGACGCTTTTCTGTTTGATGTTTCTACATATTGACTGCTTTTGGATACCAAAGTAAGCAGCTCCACTTCTCCCCTCGCTGTGCATGCTCACAGACACACACACACACACACACACACACACACACACACACACACACACACACACACACACACACACACACACACACACACACACACACACACACACACACACACACACAGAGGAATGCCAGGTATTTTGCACCCATGCAGGTTAGAAAGGAAGAGCTGTGTGTGTGATTGAAGCTGTCCTGCTGCTCTGGGCTGTGATATGATGAGCAGATAACGGTCTCCCAGATGAAAGCTTTGAAATGTCTTTATCTGTCCTGCTTGCTGTCAGCCTAAAAGTCTTTGTTTTTCACTCCAGCAGCATTCTTAAATATTTGCCATGTCAGGACTTAATTTTTGATGCAATGGAGGTTTATTTTTTTTCATTTTAGTGTTCATTTTACATATGCAACTAAATTTGGTCTTTTAATTGCTGCATGACTAGACAGCTTAGTTCAGCAAATAAGACTAAAACACTAAACAGTGTTATTCTGTTTTTGTGGGTATGGGGGCAAAGATGTCTTTTTATGCAACAGAGTAGGGAATTACATCATTCATTCTGAAATGGCTGAGTATAAATTACCTTTTCACTCGTTCTTCAAACAAATCATTGACGCTCCAGTCTGAAGTGAACTCGCATGAGAAAGAAGTTCTCTCATGGTTGTTGGCTATGGCTTTGCATGGAGACTCCTCTATACATCATTTATAAATCTCACTTGAGCCATCCTTCCAAGTCCACTCATAAGGTTATCCCAAATTCCCAGAAACTTGTGCGATTTTTTTTCATATGAGTGGAAAACCCATTTTCACACGTTCATCAATATACGCTCTTCGTCAAGGGCCTGGCTGCCTGTTCCCTTGTTTCTCCAAAGCTTGACCAGAGGGAGAGATCCGGTGACAATTACCATTTAATTAATTGAACATCATTTTTGTGCTCAAATGCTCCCATGGCTTGTTTTTCTGCCTCCTTGCAACCAGATGCTCTTTGACCACAGCCAGCTGCAGAGAGAAAACTTCATTTCCTGAGCTGCTTTGTCCGACCAAATAATGCTGTAGGTGGCCCCTGTTTGAACCCGACAAACACTTTATTTTGTGTCCACTCAGGCTGTTTTTGCTTAGATAGTTTTAGTGGAGAAATAGGTAGTAAAACTGTAAGCACTGAAACTATTTATGAGCTCTTTGCTTTAAGAGAATTGGTATCCACTTTATTAGGTATATATATATATGTATATATATGTGTGTGTGTGTGTGTGTGTGTGTGTGTGTGTGTGTGTGTGTGTGTGTGTGTGTGTGTGTGTGTGTGTGTGTGTGTGTGTGTGTGTGTGTGTGTGTGTGATAATTGATAATTGAAGAGTATGTTTTTAATATGTAATCATACAACTGGATAAAACCGATCACAACTTGAAAACTGCACTCTGCTAATTGAACTCAGGGGCAACTGTAAATTATAAAGTTCATTTTGGATGACTTTTCTTTTTATTTATTTATGTATTCATTTTAATTCCCCAAATCCCAAATGTTGAAGCCTGCCATTTAAAACCTCTGAGAGTAATTTTCAAGCTGAGTGAGTTTCCCGTGGAAGTTCAACAGCAGGGTCAACTAGTACTAGTACTTTCCTCTATTCGCTGTCCTCACTCTCTGTTCACCCCTCTTCACATCACATCTTCCCAGTTCACTGTGGCATTTAAAAATACTAACAGTTTGCTCTGGCTTTCCTATCATGTCAACCACTGGCATCATTTTTTGATGCTTCAGTCTGATGAAAAGCAAAAATGGGAGTCAGGGATGTAAAGGGGTTATCCGGTAGAGTGGCGAGTCAACACACATGGATCATGTGTGCTTGTTGCGTGATGACCTCAGTTCTCCACCTGTTCTTCTGCTGCCTCCTTGGTCCAACACTACAAGAAAGCTTGTGGTACTTTGAGATCAGCAGCGTTTACATATTATTTCATGGACCGATTCTAAAATAATCTCATGACTAACCTAAAAGAAGATGGGACATTTGCGATTCCTCACCAGTAATACTGTACATGTGACTGTTGGATTAAAGCAACATCTCTTCCCATTTTTCAGAGAAAATACTGGACCAGTCCATGTGAGGATCACATGAAGATCCATGTGCCCCTAATAGATCCATATCTCCTGTCAGACCTTGGCAAAGAGATCAGCGTAATACAACCAATGCAGAAACTTTATACTCTACATCAGGTTGTTTTTGTGGATATGTGAGTAAATTGGTGATAAATATGGCAGTAATTTAACAGAACATCAGGAGGTGTAAAACATGTCAAATGCATCGTGGCACAAAATTACCACCAATCACACTTACATATAATACATGCACGTGTGCACAATTGTCTATATGATACTGCGTTGCTTTAATTTACTGTGTACAGCTTAATCCTAACCTTAAAATGACTTGATGTAACCCTAACCATATCATGCCAACAATGACCAAAGACCAAACTTTAAGTACAAGCCCAGTGATTATATATATTAAAAAAGGTCCAAACTGGATAACAAAAAGACAAATGCACACACATGTATGCTGAGAGGTAAGTAAATAATATTTTAATGCTGTCCTTATTAAAGGGCACTAAGGAATGCACCATGTTGGTGTGAGAGCAGAGTAACTGTGGGAATAATGACACCACCATCTTTGATCACGCCCATCTGTCTGAGGTTGACCCATTAGGGGTGACCTTTCAACTAGCTGGATGCACGGATGCAAGTCGGCTGTTTTATTAGAAGGTATCAATGTCACATCTCAAGCAAAAAAGCTTCTCAAGCAGCTATCAGATGTCCAGATTCATGAAGACTTTGGACCTGGCTGTGTGCTTTCTTTTTCAGTCTGCTCCAGCTTGCCTTTATTATAAAAGGATGTCAACACGGCACTCAATGGGCCCTTTGTCTTGTGTATGTGTGTGTGCGTGCATGCGTGTGTGGGTCTAAGTGTGATTTAGTGTATTTGTTAGAATAAATCCATGTCATTTGATTTTTTTTATTTATTTATTTTTTACTCCAGACATAAAAACAAGCCAAAAGAAGGAAAAAAAAACAGCTCTGAATTGGTTGTCCTAATGTGCTGCTGGTTCTTTTCCTGTCGAGTTTCATTAGATTTTTCCTAAAGCCTCAAAGGAACTCTTAATGGCACTTAACTTATGAATTAAGAGGGGACGTCTGTGTTTTTTGGGGGGGTATTTGTTTTTTTTCAGTCTCTTTTTTGGTTTTATGGCTATGGCTAAAAAGTTATTCTTGATTAGTGTGCCAACAGTTTACATAGTTAAACAAGTAAAATGTCACTGTGTACACATATTCAGGAAATATTTGTTAAAAAATAACAATGTGGACAATAGGGCTAAATCTGGATCTTCGGTAGAATATTACAATAAATTAGAAGTTTTACAATAAATTACAATACATTAGTAGCAAGCTGTTTTTCGATATCATCAGCAAGGCGACCAATAATACTTTTATCCAGGTCGGTTTCGATGGCAGTTGGTGCACCACGGCAGGCCAGATTGCAGCTCCATAACCAGCAAAGCTTCTTCATCTTGTCGTCACTGTAATTCAAATTGTTGCCACATAGCTGATGTCTTCAGCATGCTGTCTTATTTCTAATAGCCGGAGTGAACTGACCTATTGTTGTGTGTGTTGAGTTCACAGCCGTTGGCGAGCGTTATCCAAATGATGCCAGATGGAGATTGTATTATCTCGTACGGTATCTCCACATTTTAACGTGCAGTAGAAACTATAACATGCTGATAAATGTGCAGTTCCACTTTGAAAGTTATCAAAGTTTAAAAACTGAGACAGAGACCCCTCACAGGGTACCCTTACTTCTGGTAAAAGCAGTAGGGAAACACATGGACACTAAAGGAAAGCTGTCTCCATCTTAATGGGCAAATGACTTTACATGGCATTGTGATTTTCATGAAACTGGATCCATTACATAGTGGTATTGTCACTTTTTAGCTAAATGCCTCCTCCATCTGTGACAATGGTGCACAGAATCAGGAGCAGATTGTTTGGACAGAGTGAGTCTTTAGACCCTGGTGTTTGGAATTTAAAGATCCATTACTTGAACATCAGCTTAACTTAATTAGATTCGAGTTGACGTCACAAAAACGGCATTCGTCTCCAGTCCTGCTGTCACCAGTCTAGAGAAACTTGTTTTTTTATCATTATGACTCACCCTCAACCACCCAGATGTGAAACTCCATCTTGTTTTTGTGGATTCCTTCTGCATCTAAATGAAAAAGACAATCCACATCGACAATTATTAATACGTTGCTTTACCAATATGAATATTGGAGAAGCGATACACAGGCAGACAATGCAATGGTGTCTGATTTCTCTTGCGTTTGTACAGCATGTTCTTAAGTGGCAGCAGTCAGAGTGGAAAGGACGGAGGCTTAATTTGGAAACAGCTGGATGCTGAGCTGTTAGTAGACAGAAGGTTGTAAAACAAGGCAGGAATTCTGCTGCTGGGTCCTGTGAAGTTTTCGTCAGGGTGGGAGATGTCATGACAGTGAATGGGGTTCTTCCCAAAGGAAAACCTTGAGGGAGGAGGAGAGGAAGAGGATATGGAAAGCAGATGAAAGTAAGAGAACAATAGCGTGACACTTGAGAGAATGTGTAGATGTATGATTATATGCAGTTAACAGTTGGTCAACAGAGGTCATCACATTTGGTCTGAATTTTCAGATAAGTAGATGCACATGCAAAGTGTGGTGGAAACACTTAAAGATGTGATGAACAGATCTTTGAAAGGAAGACACCGTGTGCAGAATTATTAGGGAAGTTAGTATTTTGGCCACATCATCATTTTTATGCATATTTTCTAACTCTAAGCTGTATAAACTTGAATGCTTATTGGATTTAAAAATATTAGGTGTGCATAATTGTGCTTCTTTTCCTCAGGCAAAATGGGCCAAAAAGAGATTTAACTGACTCTGAAAAGAGTCAAAAATTGTAAAAAGTGTTTTAGAGGGATGAGAGAATTATGAACCATCAAACGTTTTATTGCAAATAATCAACAGGGTCACAAGGTACATGTTGGGGAAAAAAGACACAAATGAACTGCCAAAGATTTGAGAAGAATCAGCTGTGAAGCTACCAGGAACAGAGAAACTGACAGACTCCATGAATGAAAGGCTTATTGTTTGTTTATTAGTCTCATATTAACAGGTTAAAATTAACATTTTATTTCTCATTTAGTTGCATAATAATTCTGCACATTAATAGTTTCCCAATAGTTGTGCACACATACCACTCTCATACCTCACTTTTGCCTTCTTACTTATTCAGGTTTGAGGGTTTATTAACATTTTGAATTTACCAAGAGCACTGTAGTTGTTCAATAATAAAATGAATCCTTAAAAATACAACTTGCTTAACAATTGAGCACATGGTGTAGAATGAGTGAGTGGATGGGAAGAAAACAGAAAGAAGTACCTTGAGCTCTTGGAAAACTTTAATCTGGACCATCAGCCATGGGTTCCCTCAAGGTGTTTTAAGTTCTGCATAAAATAAAGTGATAGAAGATGATAAAAAGATAGGTGTACATGAATACCTATCACCCCAGTTTATTATCCAAATTAAAATCTACCCTTTGACAGGAATTGTGGAGGTCATTTTGAGGTCTGAATGATGTGCGAAGAGAGACGTGCTTGTACGATTGTTGGAGAGGTAACTGAAAACCCCTGTTTGACTGCAGAGGACCGTCAGGGATATTTAGTAGCCTCTGGAGTGCGGCCGCACTGCTCTACTTTGTAACAACAGCTCCACAAATATGACCTCCACTGAGGCGTCAAACAGAACTTTGTAAGGACATTTAGAAAGGATAAGTTTGGAGAAAACAGGAGCAGAAATCCACAGAAAAAAAACTGTTAAGCACATGGGAGGATCAATCATGGTATGGGATTGTGCTGTGAAAGATTGAGCAGGTTGACGGAAGAAGAGATTTATTTAAATAACAGAGAGATCATTTGGATAAATGTTTGTTTTATTGCAAAACACACGCAAGTGGTTAGACTTAATCAGCAGCATAATATGAGCAGTGGAGTCCTTTGAACAGTGTGTGGGTTAAGGGGTGATTGGCTCAGAGAAGTCAGGAAAAGAGATCAGTGATGTGGAAACTTAGTTCGGAATTACTCGGTGTGGAAGTGATGAAGAGATATACCTGCAGGAGTTGTCGGGATTCATTAAAGAGGATTAGTGGAGCGAGAAGTGATCTGATCAAATTTGCATTTAAGCTTGGTTTAAATACTGGCAATTCTGGAGCAAAATGTCTCAATGCCTGCAAAAAAGAAAAAAAAAGCTGAAGACTGAAAGGAAGATGACCTCACAACAGGATGATGACACTGAAATACTCCCACCCACCAGCTGTTGAAAGTCTGAGTTAGAATGATTGATCATGACATGCCTTTCATGTCCAATCACTATTGTTTTGCTCAATTTTGAGATCATAGTTATTTAGTACAACTTCTGATTCACTATGAAAACATGATATATTTATTAATTATTAAAATAAAACTCATATGTACACTTCTGGATCTATGCTTTGCTCACCGATTCCACAGAGGTGAATAAAGGATTTTTGCTGTCATCTTGGTTCACGTTCAACGAAAAATCTGCAACCCTGCCAGTAAGTGAGTAAGTGAGCCAAAGACGCATCACTGTAAAGGAAAGGGTTGCACGCTATTATGTACAGAAGGTGTACTTTAACTCATGCATCTTTTCAAAACCCCAGTTTTCCATCTCATCATGGTTGGAAGCCAAAATCTGCTGGATCTTTAATGTGGACGGACCTCAGAAGTGCAGGGCATTAGCCGGATGGACCAGATCCATCTAGAAAGATCTAGGGTCTGCAAATGATCCATAGGGCCTCCACCAACGGCTGCTGATCAAACTGCCTTCACACGCAGCTGGTTGGTGTATTTAAAGCGACAGAAAGAAGTCAACTGGAGTGTTGTGGGGAAGAGTAAATTAAACTTTTGCTGCAGCCTGTCAACAAATCAGCAGATGCATTCACCTTCCAAAGAAATGTTTTGAGTGGAGAAAAAACATGGGTCTCAAAGAGTAGAGGACTTTAAGAGATATAAAAACAAATCTTACTTAAATATTGAAGAAATGCTTCAGTTTTGACAGCTTTATTTTCTATAAAAATGGTTCTGCTCTCAGGGACAGAAATCTGATCAGAGAGGCATGCCACTCTTCGTGCACCAAACTTTAATGGGGTCCTTGACCTGAACTCTTACACAGCCAGACTAAAAAGAGGAGTGGAAGAAAATAGCAACGCTAGAAGACACAGTGTACCCTGCAGTTAGTAAAGACAGTGGGAGAAGATAAAAGATACCTTCTTTACTACACTTATCAAAGTAGGGAGTGGCCACCAGTCCAGCAAGGCAGTAAATAACTCTGGCTGGCCTTCGTCTGTCAGACTGCTTGGCCACCAAAAGGATGCTTGACATGTGTAAGCTTTGTAAAAAAACATAGGAGGCTTACTGAAATCTTGAAAAGATTATTTTTTCAAGAAGGTTTTATCATCCAGATCACATAAAATGTCTTAGTTTGACAAGATAACCAGCATTTTCTGTGTCATCTGGGTTGTATTTTCCTGTAGTACTGAAAAGGCATTCAGAGAATTGCACTTTGAGGTAATGGAGACTCAAAGTTGGCTCATGTAGAAGAGGTAATTATCTTGTTAATTATGTCATGTCTGCCTGAAAACTCACCAAGAGAAACTTTGTGTTTTACCAACCAGCTGCCAATCCCACAAAGAAAAGAAGGAAAAATCATTCTGGGGAATGTTTTATTCGGACTATTAAGTAAATTTGAATTTTGGTTAAAAGTGTCTTCTGCTAGCAGGAACTGGAATGATAAAAACAAAAAAGGTGAGGCCTGCTCCCGTTTGTATACAGCACCTGAACAGCAGATACACGGTAAAAGTAGGCAAATTAGTTGCATGCCAGGCAGAACAAATGCCTGAGGGAGAACGTGCACAGGGTGGAGGTAAAGTCAACTCTCCAGCTGTTACCGCATCATGTTTGACATCAGCTGCTTATCGTCCTTCCACCAAAGCGTCTTGAGATTGACACTCATTGCCAAAAAACACACACACACTAGTTTATTAACTCCGAATTACCTCGGGGCCTTTTTCCTAGATGTACGTATTGTCTTCCACTCACAAAAAGTTAGTAGCACATGTGCAGCCAAATATAATCACTGCTATGTGACCTTTTTACCAACTGACTCCTTTTATTTCTTTGACATGCAGGATGCACATCTATCCAGTGTCACTCCCCCTACAGTTAAGGAGTTTCCATTACCACAAGAGTTGCGCATGTATTGGAAACATCTACAGTTTCAAAAAACGTGTATGCGGTAAAGAACACTTTTACGCTTTCCTGAGGTGGTTTTTCAGACGTGTCAATAGTCCAGTTTAGCGCACAAGTGCAGTTTTTACATCTCCGGCATCACTGGATGTGAAGTAGTCAATCATATGACCATGCCATTTGACCATTTGAATGATCATCCGCTGCCTTTGTCTACCGCTGTTGTATTTTGGCATCTTCTGCAAAGTCGAGATCTTCGAGATTTTCTTTGTTGAAGTCTCGCAGAAAGAGGTTCTAGGAGAGTTACGCTCTTACACGGACGTCTTGTGGGACAACATTTCACAAGAATTACATTCATCTGCAAAATGGCATTTAATGGAAGCATTAATTGCCCCCCCACACATTCACACACACACACACACACCTCCTTTTGTTTTGCAACAAAGGTGTAATGGAAATCCACCTAGTGATCTCATCTTAAAAGAATGAAATTATAGTTCACCAGTGAAGCAAAGCAACTACAAAGATGACTGTTTTTTTTTTTATCTGAATATCACCTGTGCATCTAAGAGAGTAATTTCCTAGTTGCGTGTGCACACATGCACACACACAGACACACACACACACACACACACACATGCACATGCACATGCCTGATTACAAATGCACTTCAACAACTAATGCTGCCTGGTCCTGCTGGGTTGTCACACCCTCCTCTTTAAATACCCTTCACCTCACAAGCTTCCTTTCAAAAAATATACTTACCCTGACACGTCTCCCAAACCACACACGCAGCTGCAAGCATCAGCACACTCCGCTCATGAATGCCTGCTTATTGTGGAAGCATGTCCTATTTGAAGATGACATGGCATTAAAAGATGAGTCAGGTTTTTGTGGGTCCCATTTCCTTCTGTTGTTCTCCAAACATACATACACATACTGTAAGCAGACGTCTTTACGCAGATGTATTAGAAGTAAAACTTGGTGCAACCTTTGCTTGATTTTTCCTCAGGATAGCTCCTGGCCCACCTATGATTTCATTATGGACTGAGCATGTTTGTGTGCTGCAGTTCGATGTGAGTGCCCGGGGCATGCCCCGCTTACTCACGGGCCTCCCTACTCTACTGCAGCAGGTAATAAAAGTCAAGGCAAGTGTGAAAATTCAAGAGACGTATGCTGCTTTTATGAGCTTTCTCTTTTTTCTCTCTCTCAGGTCCCTCTTTTAGACTTTGCTTTTTCCATTTCCTGCAGTGCTGATAACATCACTTTAAGAGGAATAGTTTGGTCTGATTCGTCATAACAAATTGTATACAGTCTCTCACTCTGTTTCTCTTCTGTCGGATCGTTCAAGAAATGGTTAACGGTTTTTGATGGACCGCCAGTGTGAAGTACAGGCTCTTCCAAGTTATGCAAAAAGATCCCATCAAAGCGCTACACTAAAGTTGATTTTACACTGGATAAAAATATAGAAAGCTTGTGCTGTAAGTGACAGAAGCATGGTTATAAATGCAGATTTACAGTTACCATCAGGCAGTAACACAGTCAGCCAGTATTAATAAAACGTTACAGGAGTGACAAGCCATGATTATTCTGCCAGTCGACTAATCCCTTTGATATTTTCTTGACGAGTCAACGATGTTGTGCCCTCAACATGCCTCAAGGCAATCCTGCATTAAAATGACTATTGCAGCATGCAACTCGCCACAAGGTCACAGAAACTGGAATCCTTCAGCGGCATCACCTGTGTCACATGAGCCGCTGCAGGATATCCCGCCGTCTGGTAACGCTTCTTGGTATAACTTTCTCTACGGCGCTATGTTCAGTTTACTCCTCTGACTTTTGCACAGAATAACAGGGACTGTTTTGGCAGGTGGTAGAGGCAAGGCTGTTGTCAGCCTGTAAAAGTTTAGGAGGCCTGTCTTTATGGGGCTGCACTGAGGACTGGGACCATCCATGTTGGGAGCAGCAGTTAGTTTGTTGCTTTCACACCTCGCTACATGAGGGAAAATGGAAAATGACAAAGTTCGTGGGTTCCAAGACTCGGAGCAGTTGTATGGAGTCTGTGCGCTTGAAGATTTAAGAATGCAGTGGTCTGATAGACAGAAAAATGTGCACGAGTTACAATGTCTGCCAGCATCACCAGAAAACATCCAGGGCAAACTCAGGGGTTGGTAAGAGGGTAAAAGGGTCCATTGAGTAACATTAACAGCCTACGACATGCTCGATAGTCAGAAAGTCTACAGTTTTATAGTCTTACTACTTGTGTAGCCCTTCCACAAATCTACATTATCCAAGATCGTGCAGAGAGACAAACCTTTCTTAAGGACGACGTAACATCTGGCACCAGTAAAGATACATAAATAGTGAGATCAGTGTCTAGCTATTTAAGTGGACTAGGTTTTCCAGCGTTGCTGGATGAAGAGTTATGGGTGGATGAACAATTGGGTGTAGATTTCAGCAGCACTCTCTCTCCAGTTTCAACTACCCACTTTGCCATTTAGGAGGAAAGACGCAGAGCTGTGCTGTTCGGACCTGGTTGAGATTTTCTCTCCTAAGTCTCGTCTCGCTGTTGTTTTAATTCAGACAAATCCTGATCTTTTCCATATTTAATTTCACTTTTTTAAAACTTTTTTTTAAAGCTTTAAAACTTTTAAAGTTTGTTCCAGGCTTTGGCTATTTTTGGTAATTGAAATTACTATATCAATTAAACATTGCTTTTTTCATATTATTCTAAATCATCTTTTATTTTCACAGCTATGGTCAAGTTTTGACTCCATTTGATTTTCTGATTGGTAGAAAGCTTAACATTTTATGCACATCAGGCGAATGTATGGACTAAAGAAACATAATGAAAATATGGAAACTCTTCATATAACATTTAAGAAAAGGATCAGGACAAAATGTGTTTTTTTTGTAGACATAAGTACACACGTAAGAGACAGATGATCGTAGAGTTGGTCGCAGAGTGTATGACGCGTCGGTACGGTTTAAGTGATCGAGAAAATGGCCTGTTGTATTAAGTACAATATTAATAGAGCACTAATGTAGCACAGATGGGTGATGTAGACCGTGACCATCATAAGGGCTTTGCGTTTAAAATCCACCATACAAAATATAGGTGGACCTTATGATATAGAGAATCAGCAGAGAGACCGAGTCTGATTACTTTTCAGTAATGCTGGCTGAACATGTTTGCATTCTTGGCCATTTCATTATTGTTTTTACTCGATGGGTGTTAATTGTGCAAATCTGGCATTATTATAATGACCCCTGCTCTCGGCGCTGGTCAGAAGCCTAATTTGGCCCCTGGATGGCTATGATGCATTTTGTTTCCTGGAACGTCTTAGATTTAGAGATGGCAGAGATGTTGGAGTTTTCTCAAACTCAAATAAACATGAGGTGCATTGGCACAAACTGTTTATTCAGTGGCCCTTCATAAAAGTCTTTGAGCAGGAGCATTGGTGGTAGACTTCTGCTCTTATTTCAGCTGCTCATTAAATACATTTACTTTCATTACCTGCCATTCAGCTATCTTTCAACAGCGGGTGATTTATTGGCAACGTCTTATCCAGCCTAGCACTGAAGGCAGCAGGGTTTTAGTTTTAGTAAAAGCGGCTAAAACGGCCTGAGACTGTCACACTATCAATTACATGTGAAAGGTGAGGTGGCATGCTGCATTGGAAATGGTTTATGTGCTTTTGAGAGACACAAAACTGACGAACATTATATACAGGGATTGTTAACATTTTCTGAAGTCATAAACATGTTGAGCAAAATGTTTGTGGTGTCTACGTACGGTACATCCTTACATCAATTAACAACCCCTGTGTGGTAAGCCCATAGAAAACAATAAGTGTTAGTTACCTATTTATGACAGTTTTAGAAAGGTTTAAGCCTGTTAACTTAATTAGTTCTGTCATCTACCTCATGTTGCTCATTGCTTCGCTCTCAGGCCTGGGGTAGGGGCACATTTTAGCCTTCAGCTACGTTATGTCTGCAGAGGAAGTCAGCTGGATTTTAACTTCTCTCACTTGAATTTAACAGGCCGAGTGGCAGGCAACACTGGACTGTACTGATAGACATTAAATAACAATGTGAGGACCTCTCAGGGAAGCTTTCCATGTCCAATGAAATTTCACTTTGTTCCTGGTTAAAACCTTAGTACCTTAGTAGTCAGCATGAAAGGTACTCTTTGTAAGTGCAATTATAGTTCGTATAACTCAACATACGAGCTTGAATGAAACCTGAAGCATACGCATACAGGATTACCACTGTGCTTCGCCTCTCAAAGAACAACATACAACAGGTTACTGTGGCATGGTTGCCATCAATGAAATAAAACACACTAAAGTGTGTGCATGCAACGGAAATCAAGTCCAAGCGTACGAGAAATGTCATGTGTCCACATGTGTAGAGGTGTTGAAAATCATTTCGTGAGCTTCAGCTGAAGTCTCTTAGGTACTCATGCAGAATTCATAGCTGTGGCTCATGTCTTTATGTTTAGACGGGTGTCATAAATGAAAGCTTTGCATTTCCAGTATTTCAAGTAAGGTGAAGATTTGCACAAGTGCTAAGTGAAATGTCCAATATAGCCAAATAGTAGTAAAAAGAAGAGAAGAGATCTCTCTTTAGTGAATTGCTGCGTTGAGAAGGGAAGCACAGCAGACACGCAAAATATAAAATAGGGTATTAAAAGTGCTTGGAGGATCCTGAAACATAATATAGTTATAACTCCTTCCAACATCTGCGCTGCTTGGCTTCCACTAACTGCAGTATTTAAGCATATTTTATAGTGCAACACTACACAGTTTTACTCCATCAACTGTGCTTTTTAACATACATTAAATTACACCACATTTTCACCATCTTTTACAGCCGGCAGTAGTTGTTTCCTGAACGCAAATTCATAAAAGCAGATCCCCATCTGCTTTGTTAGGTTTACTCAATCATCTTATCTGTCAGGCGTAACATCGCAAGCGGGCTAATGTAGATATCAGATTTACCCATCAGTTGGAGACATCACAAAACAAACATTACGCTCTGTTTGGAGACTTTGCAGATGATATTAATCCACTTCATTAATGACGTAATGTCATCGTTTTGTCATGACAAAGAATGATGAAACTTGGCTCTGTGTGCCGGCGTGCTGATAGATGTTGAATTACCATTAAACAAAACAGGCTCACAAGCACAAGAAGATGGTATGTTTGTAAAAATGTGATGAAATTAACTGAGATTCTGAAGCACGAACCTGATATTCAAGAGTGTTCCTGTTTTTCTTTGCTTATTGTTTTCTTATTGTTATTCTTGGTCAGAAACTTGTGGAGCGAGCCAAGACAGAGTTTAACAGATGAGTTATATGCCACAGAGGCGGAAAAAAAAAATCTCCTGGGTTAGGCTGCATTTATAGTGTAGTCTGCCGTGTACGGGGATCATTGTCAGATTTTATGTAGACAAGTTCTCTATTTAAGGAAGTGAAGGGGTATCGCTTGTTGGTTTTTATTTTAAATAAGCTGTATTGTGTGAGGACAGTGTTTGAACTCCGGTTATGGAGAAGCATGTGGGGAGGCTTTATGGTCAAGCTGATAGTCATGTGATTCTCACTCATAGCCGAAAGGGAGATGGTATCTTCAAAGGTCCTAATCGATCATCATCCAAGTCAAGAGATTTGTCTATAAACAAAGCTGATCTGAACCACGTTTTTCATGTTTCTCATCTTTTTCCTTACATTTTCTTGCACAACCATCTTCTTGGGGTCTTTTTTGTTGTCTGTTCATGCTGTGATGCTTTGGTTGCCTTCTGAGTCTTCCTCAACTGTTGGAAATCTTCAAAGACGGAGAGGGCATCAAAGGCTTCGGCCCTGAGTGGCCTCATCTCCTCATCCCAGTGCTTCCCCTCTTCTCTGTCTTTCAGTCTCTGCAGTTCCAGCTTTGTTGATCCTCCCCTCATATGCAAGTGATTAGATGACAGGGCCGAACGAAAACACAAGCTTTGTTTTCCAGGCGGCGGGCACGCTCAGAATTCCTGTGGATTTATAGCAGTGAGGATCTTTCAGATCCTAGCTGGTTAAATGTTCCTCTGGAGAACCTTCTTGCTATCTGCTAACACCCTCCAGGTCACTCCTAAGCATCTGTTTGCCTCCCTTCTTGACTACATAGTATTCTTTCATCTCCCTCAATTTATCTCCATATCTCAAACATTTTAGTCTTCATTTTTTTCCCCAGTAATCATCAAACTAATTTAGCTCTTCTTTCTTCTCTTTTAGATGTAGAAGATGACATAAAGCTCTATTCATAGTCTGAGTGACTGCTCATTTTCTCATTTCTGCCCAGCTGTCTTGTCTCACTGGCGCTCTGATCCTAATAAAAGGTCGGATAGTCATTTCTGGTATAATTACTTCTATTGTCTCTTTATGGACAAGGGTCCTGTTATATCATGTGCTCTGAAACTACCAAGTATCTTAGTATTTAATGGTTTGTCTGTGTAGTGACCTTGACAAGGACTGCATTTTCCCTCCAGCTGGACTCAGAAATGTTCGCCATCTAAATGAAGAAGAGTTGAGTGCTTTTGTTACACATATGCTCAATATTACTGCACTGACACAAGTTAGAAGATGGAGGCTTTGATCTCCACACTGGATTGAAAACATTTTGTAGAGGCTTTCTACATTAACACAGAATAAGCAGAGGCTCCAACCTGGGACGTTTGCTGGATATCGTCAGCCATCCCTCCTTCTGACCACTTTTTAAAATGGTCTTTTTCTAATAAAAGCAAACCCCCAAGTTAAAACTTTAACAAAAATGAATCTGGAATATGCTTGAGTTCGACAAAACTAAGAATAAACCAACTGAGACGGACGAATCTACAGCCAACTGTGCTTATAATATCAAAATGTGACAACTAGTAAGTTGTTCATACGTCACAGTCTAATGAACGATGTTAAGAGATGGAAAGACTCATCCACCAGCTCATCCACTTTGTTGGTTCTGGTTGTAAAATTACATTTGTACAATCTCAGATGGACAGTAACATAACTCATAACACCAAATTATTATTCATTTAATGAATAACTGGCACAAATGAAAAACTAGTCTGTGAAAAGTAGTTCACCGATGTTCATGTGCATCTCTCCTAAGACTCCACCACAGCGCTTCAGTCTGTTTAAGTCACTTTCCGTTTTCAGCTCTTCTCCACTTTGGTCTCATCTGTCCAAAAAAAATTGTCCTGTAATTTGTACAGCTTTGCAACTTAAGCTGTGCATTTATGTTGTTCTTAGATTAAAGCGAGTTTCTCATATTCTTTCTTTGTATTTTTCTGATTATTCTCTCATGAATTCAAACAAGCCAACTGAGGCCTTTGGTGTCTGAGGTGTGGCCTTTGGGATGAACTTGCTGGGGCATTTACACCTGGAAAAATTGACAGCTGCCTTGAAAGCTTCCCAAACGTAAATAATTGTTCTTATTGTTGAATCCTGGAATCGAAATAGATTTGAAAGGCCCTTATAACAGCTCCCAGATTGATTGGCAGTAATAACTCCTTCTCAAAGATAAGGGCTGACGTCTTTCCTGCACGGCATTATATTAACACACACTTGATTACTTCACACAGCCAAACTACTAAAACCTCTAATTACACTTGCTGATGACCAGTTAATCAAGTGCATTTAATAGCAGGATTTATCTGATATTCTAATGGAAACTGTAAGACTGTGCTTAGTTTTTCCCTCACTGCTTCTACATTTTGGTTTAGTTTTTTTTTTTTTTCATCTTTTAAGAATGACAGTGTATGTAAAACCTTAGAATTTCTTCTTCACAACTCTACATACTTTAGAGAAGACCACCACTTGCACAGGTCTTCCCACTTACCAAGCCTGAGGCATGCTTCTCCAATGGGAGAATGGCAGCCAGAAAAGTAATTTCTACATAAAACAATCAAAGTAAGTGAAGTGTGGATCATAGAGTGGCTCTGGCATGCTCGTGTGTTGACTGGAGAGTAATGAAAGAATGTTGAAGGCCTCAAGCTTAAATCACATTTCATGAAACAAAGGAGTAGCATTTGGAGAAAAGTCTAAGCCTGCAACTGATTTAAACCAGAGGCTGGGACTACAGTGTGCTGCTTGTTAGTGTACATATTCTGTCTTATATGCCATCGTGTGCAGAGTATGTGGAGGACTAACAGATCCGTTATCCAAAAGAAATTTGTACGACTGTACTTGTGTGTTTGTATTTGTGCGTGATCTTGTTTCACAGTCATTTCACTGCATTATGTGGGTTTTTTTGTTTTTTTTAAAATTGTTCGTAGCTGTATGTGTGCGTGTGAACACACTCGCGCAAAAATAAACAAAAAAAAAAATGCACAGGCTACCCTGTAACGGTCTGTGTAGAGTTGCAGCTGGAGCTGCTGGCTGGTGAAATGTGACATGTAAACTGTTTTCAGTTTAATTCTGTTCAGCTTCACCTCCACATGTGGAAACAATACTGTGACCTACCAGTTTATCCCAAACATCTTATTTTGTAGATGGGGCTTAATGTTGTGCAGAAAACTGGAAGTTTTTGACTTCATTTATTTACTTTTTACTTTTAGTATTTTTGGGGTACACAGCAGAGACTGAAACGGTTTTCTTATGATTTCCGAGACAATTCAGTCACATTGATCCATCCATCCATCCATTATCTATACCCGCTTAATCCGTTTCCGGGTCACGGGGGTCCGTCGGAGCCTATCCCGACGCATAGTAGGCGAAAAGCAGGGATACACCCTGGACAGTGGCCAGTCCGTCGCAGGGCCACATAGAAAGACAGACAAACACTCACATTCACACCTACGGGACATTTAGTGTGATCAATTTACCCACCGTGCATGTTTCTGGGCTGTAGGAGGAAGCCGGACTACCCGGAGGGAACCCACTCAGTCACAGTCCATGTTTTCTTATTTCAAAGGTTGACTTAGATTACAATACAGTCAAATGTTGAATGTGAGGTTGAATGTGGGGATCAGGTTTATTCAACGTAAAAAAGTTTTCATGTCACACCTCAGTAGCTTTCTTTTAGGAATTCAGGCCAGTATTAGCTGCGCCGCCACCGGCTGCTTCAATAAGGAAAACATTTAAAGTGGTGTCACCAAACATCCTAATCATTAATTACAAGAGCATGCTGTCTTCTCAGATCATTATATCATTAAATATTCTAATTAAATTCTGCCAATGGCCTGAAGAACCACACAAACTAGATTAGTGTAACTAGCATTAGCAGATCCGGCATCAGGCCGTACATCAGTCCAGGATCTCTAAAAGTGGACGCTCTTTGTTTTCTTGCACCTTACACTTCATTGTTAACACATGATAATGGGTATATGAGTTTTTCTTTTTGTGTGTGTGTTCATAGGAAAGACGCCTTCCAGGTATGTGTCATTTTTGTCATCGACACAGCCAATGGGAAATGGCAGTATAGACAGTATGGTGTAAGTACATATGTGGACATGTGGATACGCTTTTATTTAAAAGCCAAAGTTTTCACCAGAGCACCAAGGAAGTGGTGATCAGCTTCTGCTGGATGTGTTTTGTTTTTCGGAGCAAACAACTGAGTTTTACAAATGTCCCTGTCAGTGACACTTTGCAGATGATTGTTTTTCTAAATTAGGTTTAATATGACACTGCATTTTTAAACAAACGAGGCTAGAAGCAGTTGCTTTTCCAACATTGGAATGTCATGAGCACAAACAGAATCACTAACTCAGACTTTAGAGCAAACATTGTGGGTGCGAGAGTCCCAACAGTAATTTGTGTCACTAAATTTGATCACTGGACCCCCAAAAACTGTCCATTTGCATTTATATAGGTGTCCAGAGTAATTACAAACTAGAAGTATGATGAGCGCAAAGCTAGTGGAGAAGTACCTATGATAAGACAGGAATAGCATCTGTAATTCACTTTAAGTGGCAACAAAGAAATGGCAAGAAATTAAGATTAAATAATACCAAGGAGTAAGTATCTGTCCTGACGCTGCTTCTTTTTCTAGCTTTAAATTTACACATAAGGGCTTAAATAATCTGCTTTTTGGTTGTTGTTCTTATCCTTTTGGTCCTGTTAAGTCAGAGAAATTACACCACAGTTTGATTTGGCATAAGTAGCTTCACCAGTACAACAAATGCTCTATAATCACAAGATGGACTGAGAGGATAATTAAGACACACCCAGCGTTTGGTGAATCTGACAGACCAATGTGAAGTGAAAGAATGTCAACCCTCCACATCGTCCACCTCCACTCCTTTGTCAACCTAACGTTCTGTTTCAGTGTTCTTTACCAAAGCCATGTCACCTTTTTGTAAAACTTTGTGTAACAATAGTAAATATTTAATATAGATTTAATGTTGTAACAACTTGTTTTAAAACTGCAGGTACATGGATCATTTGACTACCACATTTTAAATGTATTCAGTTATCTATGTTTTTGTCCTTAATGGTGGCATGTAAAAGCATTCAGAGGTGATGTTCTTCTGTTTTACTTTCTGGAGTAGATGGGGTCTGTCTCATACAGTCCTGCAGGATTTTACTGTGCACAGTTGATGTCATGTTTTCATTTCTTGTAAACCCAAATTAACATGCTCAGCTGTGCTCAGCAACATATATGGATATGGACAGAATAAACTACATAGAGAGCAATGTTGGTTTGCAGGTTTAGCCTAACCAAAAAGATGAGTGATGGGGGCTGAAAATGAAATCAGGACCAATCCTAGTCTCTGGTTGTTTCCCTCCCATAATGCAACACACAAGTCTTGGCTCTGACAGACCTCAGCCTGTAAATGCTGATTTAAAAAAAAATAATAATTTCCAGTGCTAAGAAGCCTTAGGGAGATGTCAAAAACATTTGTATGGCTATTTAAGTGTACCCAAACAGAAACGTTTGATATTTTATCCTGGTCAGTGGTCACATGGCTGTGTGCTGTCTTTACAATTTGGTTTCCCTAGTTATGACTCCTGATGCCTTGAAAAACCTTAGATCATCCTCAACAAGACAATACCCACAATAGATACTTTTTAAAAATGTTCCGTCTGGCTCTTTACCCCATATACTTTACTCTGACATTGCCTATAGAAAATGAACACATTGACATTCCTCTTTACAGCATGATTACGCTTACGAAGAAAAGAAAAATGCACTTTTCTTTTTCTAAAACAGGAACTGACCGGTTTTGTTGGAGTCTGGTGATTGTCAGCAGTGGCTGCTCATTTCAAAGGCTTCATGCTATATAATAACAGGCATTCAGACAGAGCTCTCGGAGCCCATCAGCCAGATGTGAACTATGACACACTCCAGTGTCTGTGCTGTCAACCTGCAGCTATACAACACACACTTCGACAAGCAGGCTACCTGCATGTGCACGCGATCATGAAAGTATAGAACTATTAATACACCTCTCTGCTTCAACTCGGAGCACTTAAAGCTTTAGATATTTCTTTGTATCCGTGTCTGTGTCATCTTCTTTTCTTCATCTGCCCCAGGTTATTGGAGAGCCAGCCAAGCTGATACATAAGACCCGGGTCCAGTTTATCCCCTAAACGGTGACTTTTAGTTTACTTCTGCTCTCATACAACTCGCTGTCCCAACTGTATCAACAAAGTCTCGGTCAGAATTGAAAGATCATCCTCCATTGTCGTCTCAAAGTCCCGACGGGCAGTTTTAAAACTTCGCATGTTGTTTCGATCCAAGCTTTTTTTGTGATCGTTTTCTGCAATCTAGCAGCCCATTCCTCCATCTCTGCTTCTCTTTGCCTTTTGAAGAGAAGGGACAACTGTTTATTTTAGCATGAAGCAGCCCTGAGCCCATCATTGTTTTATTGCTTTGAAAAGGACCCAGGATACTTCGTGATGTATATGAAATACAGAACTGTGTACAATCTATTTTTAGATGTAGGGCAGACTTGGAAAATGGATATTCCTGCTGTGGTGATGAGATGAAACTGTGTGTATTTTTTTTTCCTTCCTCCTGAATATAAAAGAAACAAGGAATAACAGACCAAAAGAAAGACAGACAACAGGATTTAATAAAAAGTGGCGATCTTCCATAAGAAGCACCACGATAACATCAGAATCCAGAGATATTTCTCTAAACATCCTCCACATACGCTGCCGTCTCATCGTTTTCTCGCTTGCATCTGTCTCATCCAATCTTTTTTGATTCCATTCTGCCTCTTCCCTTCTCTCTCTTGCTCACTTGTTGTTTTATTGAGGAATGCCTCACATTTGATCTTACTGCTGCTTTGACCTTAAGATGGAAGGAGGGATGGAGGAGGGGTTTAAGGTTGCATGTGTCCCCAATTATATCAGCGAGAAGGCAGGGCAATTCACGACTTCACTCAGCGACTGCTGGACGGAACTAATCAAGGCCAGAATACCTCAGCCCGCTGCCAGCGCTGACACACAGACGCCGCACATGCATGGACTCTGTCACACATACGCAGGCTCCCACATGACAAGAGGCTTCACACAGCTCGCCACATTTGAAGGCTTATATTGCACACATTTTTTAACTTAATCCTCATCCTTCATCATCAAAATAATAGTAAATCCCTCAAGCAGTATTGGGGTTAAATGTGTCTGATGTGCTCTCATCAGTATAAACCACCCTGCCTTTTAAAATAATCTTCATCGATCAGCCTTAATGTGCTAGACTTTCACTGTTTTCAGTCTATAAATGAGTCGAAATACTTCTTTCAGCTTGGTTTAAGAGTAATCTTATACAGTACAATATCCAGCTGCCACACATGTTGTGGAGTCTAGGGTCATCGTAAAATGCATTTATTTTGCTCACCTGTGTACTGACTGGTAAGTTATTAAAAGTCTTCCTACTTTTTGGATGTTATGCAAGTTGGAAAGTCCCACAGGTAAGGTGTTAATCCTGCCGGTGTAACTCCCCCTCTGCAGATTAGATGCACAGTTGCTTCAACACTTAAGCATAAAACAGGTTTTATTACCTCAGGAAGCCCTGGTGTAATCATGACGTATTCCACCTAACGGACAGAGGAACAGATGAAGAACTGCAAAGCACTTACGAGTTAGCCAGAGCCCGCATCAGAGTCATAGACTTTTTTTTATGAATATTTGTTGAAAGTTTCAGTGTTGTCATTTGACTGTCACTGTCTTCAGCGTTTGAAGACAGAATTGAAATGTAACAGATGCATTTTCTATCCTAAAGTAAAGGCACTTTGTGCATCTGCTGCAAAGCAATAAATACAGTACAAGGCTGTAAACATCTTTATCTTTGATGACAAGTTTGACAATTAATTGTGGAGGTCTGTGGCTACTGGCTTCCTTTTAGAGGGAGTCTCGAGTGCCATTAGAGGAACTGCTGCACTTGTAGCTCGACCACTGTAACATCTGAGCCACAGGGGCGCAGTTGGCAGGGTTTAAAATCTGGTAAAAATGTGTTGGTTATGGCATGTTTGTTTACATTTTAAATGTGGGTTTAAAGTATAAACGTTTTAAAACAGTTCTAACTAATAGAACCATGAGAAAAATGGGAAAAAAAAGTAGATGGTCACCAATTTGCACATTTCCCTAGTCATGAGAACAGCCACGGGGCCGTTTACCATATCAGTTTACAATCATGGATTATGACACAGCTATGTTTTCTACAAAAATGACACATTGCATAGTAAGAAGCAGAAAAAAGTTGCATATCAGAATAACTGCATGTTGTCCTGCAGTCATGGGGATCTAACAGACTTTAGCTCCACAATCTGGAAAATCTGTACAGGAAATGAGGTAATACAGTACGGCAGACGTGTGTCTGTACTACTTCTTTAACACCTCTTTCTTTTCTTTGGAAGCATGTGTGTATCCTTTCCATTATCTAGGGAGGAGGTGTATCCCTCATGAAGTTGGGTGGCTGGGAGTTGAGGTGTGACTGTGTTTGGAGAAGCAACCTGGGATGCTTTACAAGGTGTGCACAGTCAGCCCCCACACCAGCCATTTAGTCAAGTGAAACAGAAATTACAACAAACTTTGGGAACGGGAGGAACGCCACAGAGACAGACTTAAAACCTGCCGCAACAAGGTCTATAGTCATTTACTTTACCATCCTTTTTTTATATACCTCCAGTGATGTCTTTCTGTGAAAGTGTTTTTGTTATTAGAGCAAAGCTGCTGTACATCACGCCACCAGTCAGTGCGCCCGCTTGTTCTTCGTGAATTATTATCCTAAACTGTGCTTGAATAAAATTTACAAACCTTATAAAAACAAATTTCCCCCTGATCATAGCAGGAAGATAATTTTTGAAAGAACCATTCTTCTCAAACAAACGGAAAACTTCAAGACGGATGTGTCAACAATTCCAACTAAGCCCTTCCTCGCCACTCAAGTTGATGTTATTCTCTCTGCAGCTCAGCGCGTCTGGTGTCTTTTTCCGTTCTGAATAAGTCATCATTCATCCTTCAACTGTGTCATCACTCTGTATACTTTACGAAGTCTTTTTCCTGCCTTGCTACTTTTTAAATAGTATCTGTCATCACCCTCTGTATTTTTCCTTTGTTTTACTCATTTTTTCTTTGACATCTTGTCATCCTCTTTTTTTTTTTAAATTTCTAAACTGAGCAGTTCCAAGCAAGTGTTTCCTTCCTTCCACATATTCCTTCTACTCCTACTCATTGGCTTCATAGGGATATGCCAAAAGAGAACGGAAGACAAGGATGTTCAGGTCGTCTAAAACAGTAAAATGTGCTTCATGAAACGTTTGTGTTGAGAAATCTGCCCTTTGAGATTTAGAGACCTGTGAGACCCTGAATCACCTTAAAACTCACCTGTACAATGTCAAACTGTCATTTTTATCTTCCTACTTGCATGTTCAATTTTCTGATTTAGTGAATTTACTGAATTCTGAGAATTTACAGCGACCTGAGCTTTTTTCCTCCTTTTATTTTAAAACCATCCATCCATCCATTATCTATACCCGCTTTATCCGTTTCCGGGTCACGGGGGTCTGTCGGAGCCTATCCCGACGCATATCAGGCGAAAGGCAGGGGTACACCCCGGACAGGTCGCCAGTCTATCCAGGGCCACATACAAACAACCAATCACACTCACATTCACACCTAGGGAGAATTTAGAAAGATCAATGAACCTACACTGCATGTTTTTGGACTGTGGGAGGAAGCCGGAGTACCTGGAGGAAACCCACGCAAGCACGGGGAGAACATGCGAACTCCACACAGAAAGACCCACCGGGCCGGGAATTGAACCAGGAACCTTCTTGCTGTGAGGCAACAGTGCTAACCACTAAGCCACCGTGCTGCCCCTATTTTAAAACCATATATATAAACACATATATAAACCATATATACATAAAGTAAAACCAGAGATGGCTATTTTCTTGGCTGTTTATCATTCTAATTATTGTAATCAACTGTACTTGTAATCCATCCATCACTGCATTATCTATATCATTTTCATCCTATTTGGGATCCTAAGCCGATACATAATATATATTTGTTTAATGAAGTAATAAAATGTGAGAAAATATGGACATTGAGTGTCCAAAACATAGCAAAAGCAGTGAAAACGCAGCTTATTTTAGCTGCAAATGACTCATTACATTAGTCAAACCTTTGAGCTGGTGTTAACACATAATTTAAGATGAGACATCAATGATCAGAACAGCACCCAGTTCTTAACAAAATTATAAGTTACAGCATTAATTCTGACACACACACACACACACACACACACACACACACACACACACACACACACAAAAACAAGGCCCCACTTCATTTTCTTTCAAAATAGTGTAAAGTATTTTGGATGTCGACCCTGTGGGGTTGTGCCTCCAGGCTGGTTTTCGGTTCTCTTTCATGACAGCGATCTCTCATTTCGCTACTCATACCTGTCATACTGTCTTTTTTTTTCTCCTCCATCCTCCTGTCTTCCTTATTAGCTGACTACGTCTCCGTCCATGCAAGTGGAAGAATGCTGGTGCTTGTTTTCGTAACCTGTGACAAGGGGAGGTTTCCTGTAGAGGACGTCTGTGTGATTGACAGGGAAGCATGCTGGAAATGATCAGGGGCTCTCCGTCTGCCAGGAGAGACACTCAAAGGCAAACAGAGCTTGATCTCTGATGCAAGGCAGGAAAACTGAAGAATAAGAATAACAAAGGATCTGTTTAACTGAAGATTTCTTACATGCTTGTGATTTTTCTCTCACTTTTCATCTCTCCTGTATTTCTGTAGTCTATCATCCTATGTATGACTTACCCCACCATTTGGTTATTTTCATATCTCTATCTGTGTCATACTTTGTCCTGGAGTCAGATTTCTTCTGACTGAGTCTACCCTTCAGTGTCAGCCAGTGGGAACTGACTCAGCCGTGAGTTGATGAGGACACGTCTCATACCCAGTTTCCCAGAAGCGGTCCAGAATTAATCAGACTAGTTTATCGGTACACCTAGAAGGCGGCAACATCTGTGTGACTCACTGGGATTGTCAGTGAAGTTCAGCTTTGACTTCATATCTGATTAAGAGGAAAGCTCACAAGCCGGGGTGGTGACGTACAGACGGATGAAGGTCTTGATGGTCTTGACTTTTCTTTGACCCTGTAATAACAGTAGTTTTTCATTAATCGACTTAGAGTCCCTTATTTTATCTCACATCTGTGCATTAATGTGTAAAATTGGTGAAGGGAAGGTTCTCATTATACGTGTAAAAAAAAAAAAAAAGGATGGTTAGTGGTATTTGATTTAACAAATTATAGCAGAAGTGCCTTTATTTCAGAGAAATGTCTGTGAGTCTGTAAGTAAAATCAGCCACTGGCACCGTCTGAAGACGAGCAGCAACACTGCTAGTGTTTCCCAAGTACCATCACTGCAGTTTGATGTCATTTACATCCAACACCTTTAGTTTGAAACGATAATACCATTCCCATTCCTCAGACGAGGGGACCAGGCAGAAAGGGACCTCTCCAGATTACGTCAGTTTCATTGCAGGATGGGTCTCCTGGTAAATAACCGGGTTTTCCAGAGAGCTAAGAACTTGCACTCACACACTTGTGGCAGACCTGTCAGGTGAAAAATGATGAGCTGCACAGTAGGTGGTAACATGCTGATGCACATTCCTCACAAGTTTGCTTTCACCGCCAGTAACCGGAGCCAAGGGGAGCCTCTCCTAAAACAGACCAGTCAGTCCTTTGAGATCAGCATGGTTTCCACTCAAGGGCCTCGCAGGAACAGCAAGGGCTTGTGCATCAGCAGGCTGCACTCATGAGGCAACGGCTTGATGTCTCTGGAGCAAATATCTGTCATGACAAAACAGACAAATGTGTACCATGGAATGTAGATTAATACAAAGATTCATAATGCAGGCAAACTTTCCCATGAGCCGAAGATGGAGAAAACCCAAATGCTGTTTCAGGGCTGCAGGTCCCACTAGATCAAGTTTACAAGCTGTGTGCCCAACTCAAAGACTGGTTTGTTCTGGTAGTTTGGAGCAACTACAGGAGGTTAATATGACTAAAATGAATCAATTATTTTATCTTGCACCAGAAGATGTGATGTGAAGATGTGAACATTTTCAAATGAAAATTATAAAAAAAATTTACAAAGAAAATGTAAAAATGCCACAAATCATCCCTAAATACTTATTTGGTAAAAGCACATTAAATCAGGAAGTTCAAGCAAAAGTTATCTATCTTCAAGGGACTTGGCAAAGTATGAGCCAAATTCTAAAGAAGATGATAATTGTCAACCTCATGAACCTTTATTTTAAAATGTTTTAAATCATGCTTTTTATTTCTACTAAGTGATATTCTAATGTGTTGAATTGTGCTACACAAACTCGCCTTACTTTGCCTTGCCACAAATCTCAAAAAAGTTGTGACGTGCTCAAATACTGTAAGTCTGGGGAAAATAAAATGTATTACAATAAACACCTGGAGGAACGTCTTGCTACTAATTAGGTTTATTGACCATAGGTTAGTAGGTGAGTTTACCTGACCACAGAGTGGTAGTTTGTCCAAAAAAGGATAAAAAAAAGGTTTCTGTTCATTTTCTTCAAAGTCAAGATCTTTTTATTTTGAAGAGAAGTCTTGCAGGACAAGATGAAGATAGTTACGAAGATGGAGATACGGAGAGAGAACCAGGAGAGCTGCGCTCAGAAAAGGAACACCATTCAGTGGAAACGCCGACCCCCCCGCAGCGGTACCTCGTCGCAATTTCAGAATTGTCCCTTTTCTGCGACCGTGTGAAAAAGTGCGATGGAAATCCACCTATTAATACACATGCGTATAAAAAGAGCAGAATATGTAAAGAGGTTCACCGGTCTGCATAAATCTACATCTAACAATTGAGGGGAATATATATTTTATTCTAAACTGTGCTGCTACGACAGCCTCAAAGTCCCCGGTTTGACAGTCTGACTCGGAGATAAACCACAACAAGGATTCCAGTGGAAATTATTTATGTTCCTTGTGATAAACGCCAGGGTTAAAGATTTTCAATAAAACCACTACACCAATGTTCCCTTTAAAGGCTTCATGGAAAGTTTCTTGCTTGTCTCCCACTTGGAGGACCAGAGTTCAGTGTCTTCAGCAGGATTCTGTCTTTCTCTCTCTCTTTGAGGATGTCGCAGAACTCGCTCCACTTGGCTTAAATCCTGAGGAATGCTGGATTGTGACAGTTGCCACTGTGAACCCTCGTGTTTTTAAAAGGAATATTCACAGAACTTGCTGATGTGTGTCAGGTTCATCTTTTTCACTCAGATACTCAAATTTCTCCGAGGTTACGCCTGCAGTAGTGTTATGTAGTACCATGCCATCTTATTCAAACAAATATATCTGATTATATATATACATGAACTGAAGAAGCATCAGTTACTGCTACAAGTTGAAATGATTTCAAATTTAAATTATTTGACAAATAAATGTATGGTCAGACTGCGTTGTACTTGCAGTGCAACATGTAGCTTGGGTAAAGTTAAAACTTTATGTATTCATTTATTTACATCTTTCTTTTTCTTAGCTGACCACAGCTGTGTCCTCGTGTTGTGTTTTGTTCTGATCCAGAAAGCCCCCGTCATACTCGTCACAGCCCTCCCCACTCAAACTCACTCCGTCTGTGGTCTTATAAGGTTACAGAGCGGGACGTTGTGAGGCCTTGCAAGAGTGACTCTGTGTGTGTGTGTGTGTGTGTGTGTGTGTGTGTGTGTGTGTGTGTGTGTGTGTGTGTGTGTGTGTGTGAGAGTGTATTCCTGTGTTCTGTGGTCCATGATGTACGCAGGTGAACAATCCTGAACTGTGCCTGCTTTTATTCTTTGTTACGCTTCAGTTGAAAGTGGGAACAAACACCAGCACACAAGTGCAGTTATAAGTAGACACACACACACACGCATGCACGCACGCACATGCACACTCACACATGCACACTCACACAGGCACACACAATTGTCCTTGTTCTTTGTTTAAAGGAAGTTTTTATTATTACTTTGAGCTTTTGATCAGGGTTTTAGCCCCAGTTTTGACATTATTTCACTTTTTCACCTTTTTGCGGATCTCTTTTCTTGTTCATAAACATAAACTAACCCTAACCCACTGTTGTCATAAGGTGCATCATGGTGATTTTATTTTAAATAAAAACATTTTCCGTGTTAAAATATTACACAAAATGTTGAAAACAGATGTAAAACCCTGATGGTTTATGCACTAATGTCCTAGTTGGGTTTTTATTATTGTTTCATAGTTGTTTGGTCGAACTTGAACATTTTCTATTCTAAACAATCCACAAAAGCAGAAACTGTGTTCTAGCATTTCTTTAAAGAAGCATGTGATCCCTTAGGAGGTTTTCAAGTTACAGCTGAATTATCATGAAGTCGATTAAAACAGAAACTAAATGAATTCATTTTCATAATCTGTGATCTCAACACTAATGTATGATTTCATCTGCTATTACTGGCTGTGTTACCACAACTGACACGTGTATCAACACGTGAAAAGTTGAGCTTTTCTCAACGTTTGAGGGGAGTAACGCCTCGACCATGAGGAAAAAAAATCCACAAATGGGTTGAGGAACGTCTGATATCACCCCTTTCATAATCAATTGACAGTAACGCTGTTGACGCTTCCAACACTGAGTGGGACGAATCCCAGTTTTTATAATTGTAGCTTGTGTAAGTCTCTTCACTCAGAGATAATTCAGAAGTTTATTTTTTTCTGTTTTTTGTTTTAATTTGTCTCTTTCTGTCTTTTCTCTTCACTCTCATATTTTCCATGACATCTACCATCCATTTATCTGTCGCACTTCTACTTTCTTCTTTAGTCCGGCCTCATTTTTCTTCTTTCCCTCATTCTTCACCACACTTCCTCTTGGCATCCAGAGTCTTCATTCTCCAGGATCTGCTTTCTTTTCACCATGACTGAAAGTTTCCAGTCGTTTTCCAGTCTTGAGCCTAATTGTGCTAATAAATCAATAAAGTCATTTTACAGTACTTGCATTTTGTATGCCTGCAAAAGTACAATGTTAGCCGCAGTTTTCTGCAGCATAAAAGTTTTAACTGCATCCCTTAGGGAAGTATCCAGGAGGGGGTTAGAAGAGGCTGTGGTCAGTAAGGAAGATAAATGCATTTAAACAGTTACAAGCATTTAATTTCATTAGATAGAGAAAGTGAGCGAGATGGAAACTTCCTGGAGTTAAAACAGTCCTGGCGATGACACATTAAAGAGAAATTATTATCTTCCTCAAAAATCTATTCATAAATGTCTTCCACCCCTTTAAGGGCAGAAATATTGCAGCGTAAAAATGTTGGGTTTGCCATTCTTCCAGATAAACCTTGACTTGGGTCAGTTTTCCAGCTAATTGGGATGGAGGAAGACCTTAGGAGAGGCTCTAATAACAGAGCGGGAGAGCTCATACATCAGTCTCACTCACCACAACAACCACCCTGGCTCCAAACGCAGCCCCCCAGACCATGTAACAGCATGTTAGTTGCTGTAGTATGCAGAGCTGTTTAAATTGAACATTTCTGATTTTTGTTTCAGATTCATCCTCTGAGGTCCCCCTTTTCTTTTCTTCACTCATTTCCTTTTCTTCATTCCCAAGCCTCCAAGTTCAAAGCTGTGCTCTCATTCCCATATGCTGCTGTCACAGTAAAGTCACACCCGATTTTGAGAGCTTTATAGGGGTTGAACCCATGTCCCTGAATGATGTTTATCATCAGAAGCCAAGTGCAGCTGGATGGAGATCTGAAGCTGCTCTCATGCAACTTTGCATGGAGATTTGATGTCCAGACATCACGGAAGCAGCTTCATTTTAACCATTTACTTTATATTTTACCACAGGAGTGGCAGACAGTTTCCGATCAAAGAAGAGGGTGGATAAAAGGTTGTAAATCTTTCAGCTTCCTGTTGTATAAGACGTATCATAGCAGTCACGAGTGGAAAGCGATACAGCACCCAAGTATTTTGTTCCCTCTCACACTAAACTCCAGCAGAAATTTGCTCACTGCTCGGTAATCCAGGTCTCATTGCGTATCTTTGAAGGTACTAAAAGGGAAATTGCTGGATTTTTAACCCCAAGATATGCAACATTTTAATAAAAACCTCACATCCTTCCTGCATAGTTTTCTAATGGGTAGAGCTCGAATCAAATAGTTCTGGAAAAACTGAGCTGTGGCTGTTTTTAAAATGTATAATGGGGTTGCTTGGTTTTTGGCTCAAACGATGGCAAAAAAACACAGTTTACGGAAATTATGACACTATCAAGATGAGGGTTTACAGGTGTTGTAGGTGCTAAATTCAGATGAAAGACATAACAACTAAAAGAAGCAATAACATCAACTATCTGCAGGATTGGATAGTCATTATCCCAGATAAGTGATTTTCCCTAAAGTCTGAAAATTCATGACTATTTTCTAATTTTCCTTCAAAGATTTTCACTCTAAAACTAGTTTAACAGATACAACTCATATGACTGACAGGGATTTATGTAATACAAAGAACGAGTTAACGCACGGCTTTGGCTTCAGAATCAAGATCACGATCCAATCAGGAACCGTAACCCATAATTTAAATTGACACCAGCACTATTTTTAGGCCTTCATTATCAAGGAGGTCTCGTACAACAGCTTCTCCCCGTTGCTGAGAAACATTAGAAAGCTAATCTCGAAATTGCCCTGCAATTCGTCCCAGATATTCCAGATAATTATCTCAATAAAAGAGAGCAGATGTGACCTAAAAAAAGAGTGATAAAGTGGAAGGAGAAAGTAACAAGTTGATGGCTTCTTGTCAAGGTAGATTTCATTATCTGTGGTTGCTGTTTGAACATTTATTCTCTAAAAGCCGGCCGCCAGTGTTGTTAGGTGTTGTTTCTTTAAACTTTGTCAAAGTTTCTTCCTTCTTGGACTTTTCCCACGTCCAGCCTTGACTATGAAACTAGTGAACAGCAACACCTCTTTTTTTTTATCCTTTGTTGACAGGAGCGATACAGACTTCTTTCCTAAAGTCTATCATCACAGTACGCAAAGTAAATTTACATTCACTCTGGGTCCAGGTCTTCCTGTGAATGCACCATCTACTCAAAACAAAGCAGCAGATTATTTTAAATCTCACAGAGTAGCGAATTTGGGGAAACTTGCAGTGAAGTGTGACGTTTAAAATAACTACAAGTGTTGTAAAGACAAAGGACGATGTAGTCACAGCTGCATGTCTGCGAGAGCCTCGACCGCAGCTCATGAAGCTGCCAGCCTGTTATTGCGATCCTCTTGCCAAGCTGCATATCCCCTCGTAACAGGTGCAGAGGCCCAAAGCGCTGCTCATTAACACCGCTCGTTTCACGAGCACCACGGCATAGTTGTTGCCATGATGACACAATACGTGCGAAATGACAGATTATCACTCAATTAGTGTGAGCCCGTGTCAGGCCTTGGGGCTGTTTGCAAACGTTCATTCTGTTCGTTGCCACCCTGAAGTCCACAAATATAATTAAAAAAAGTTTTGAATTTGGTAAAGTATAAAAAGGCATAATCTCTAATTGTTTTTTTGTTGTTTTTTTATGGCTACAAACAAAAACTATAACGTCTGCAGACAGTTCTTTGCAGGGCTTCATCAGTGTACTTCTACAGTTTTGAATGTGTTTGTTATGTAGGGCAGTTGCCCTTTTGCTGGCTGGCATCCCTTTGCTCATTCGTCATGTTAAACTACCCCAACCAACACCAAAACACACTCAAACACACTGTTGGAGCTCCTTGGGACTATGGGATGGTGTGTGTGAGTGAATGTTTGTCAGCTGAATCAGAATCAGCAATTGTGAAACTGTCTCAGGTTCCTTGTCAGTCCTGCATGTTTGGGTTTTTAATTTGTGGGGAATCACCTATGACCTGCAAAGTGAAGCCCATTTTCTGTCTCCTCCCTCCCGTAATAATAAGCTGAGGGCGGGTCTGTCGTCGGCTGGTAATAACAGAGCATTAGCTTCGCATGGCCCGTTGTCAGGCTCCCTGTTGTACATTTAAACCTTTGATCTACAATGCCATCGCCACTGCTGTTTCTGTCTGCAGTACCTTTCACAAAAGCGTCCATAAATAACATAAAAGTAAAACTAGTAGCTACCATTCTGATATTTGCTATTGCTTATTTAATATACCTGGCGGTGATGCTTATGGTCTGTGTTTCCTCTGTTCACAGGGTCTGAGCTTGCACAGGACCCTAGTGTGCTGGCTGCCACTTCGTGGAACGCCACAAACGATGGTAAACGCACATCCACCAGAGATCTGCACCACTTCTTTGCAGAAAACCTTGAGAGCTGTGAACAGATCTGTTACAGGCAACATAATATGTTCACAGCACAAACGTTTGCTGTGTTAAAATATAACACCACATATGGTTTTGAAATTACATCTAATCAAAAAGATTGCACGTCCGTAGAAACGCACCCAGTATTGGCCTCCATAGAAGGTAATAGTTGGAACGAATCGTATGTCGATCTTCTCAGTGTGAGGGCATGAAGCCACAGGTGCACTGAATTTTCCTAATACTCCCTGACCTGCTTTTACAACGTTCCCATGCCAAAGGTGGAACCTTGAAGGTGATTTTACTATATCAACTTTGCACCACATTTTTATCAAAATACCTTTCTCAAATTTTTTGTGTCTCATCTTATGTTGTCAGTTTAGCCTCAGTCCTGATGAACTGAGGTCTTGCAGGAGCACAGGACGGTGAGTGTTAGGAAACTATTATAGCACCATTTTCAATTAAAAACAACCAAAACAAACGTTTTTCATGAAAATGAATCACATACAAGAACCTGACAAATAAATCTTGTATCTCAAAAGGGCTTATAAATATACATTTGTGAGATAAATAAAATCTTTTCTAAATGCAATAGTTGAACATAGGATTTCACTCAGTGTGGCCAGTTACATTCACATTTATAGTGCTGAGAAGAAAAAAGCCATAAGTCAAGACCACTAGCAAACTCATCTCAGTCGGTCCTCAGCACTTCCTTCTTCTTTATGTGTAGTCACATACTGCAAGAACAATATTGATTCCAGGTGCAATCAGGTGCGTTGTTGTTGTTGATTTAGTTAAAACGGCAAAGTAGAAGTCTCTGATTAAAATTAGTCATGACTGGTACATCTAGTTAATCTCATAGTTGCGTCACTCTCATAGAGTTTCGTCCTGGATCTCCAGGACCGTGGTATTCCAAGCTCTTCCGTTTTTGTAAAAATATCTATGCAGATTCTCAGTTATCCAGGTCATAGTAATCCTTACCTCTTCCTTTCTTGTTTCTTGAACCAAGAAAACAAACCCAGATGCCTTTTATTAAATCACTTCAGACTTATTTTACAAAGACACTTATCTACATGATTTCCACATGGTCCGAAAGTGGTGGAAGGCCTGACTTGTGTGGACTGAAATGTGGAGGTTTTGATGGTCCATAAGGCTCGGTCAGCTTATGAATTCGTTGTCATGGTTAATAATAATTATCATCAGACTATTAAGTTAATATATTTTGTGGTGACAGCTGTCATGTCTCAAGGAGTTGCCAAAGTTTTGTTCACGGGCTCTGCCAGAGGGAGCATTTAAAAGTGCTGTTCTCCTGTCAGCACCGCAGGATCAATGGAGTCAGGACCACAAAGTCTTCTGGGTATTTTCTCAAAATTGTTGCCCAAAGTAAACAGTCAAATCGCACCCCCTTTCTTCAGTTTGCCCTGGAATAACCAACATCTGTCTAAACCCCAGCGTAGATACCCAGACCTGGGTGATCCACAGCATAACATTGGACTTGACCTTTTATTTGTGCTCTCTCATTTTGTCTGGTTTGCTTAATTCAACTTTTGCAAAGCCAACACTCCCACAACATCCTTCCCACAATCGAGTGTGTGTACACAAACACAAGCATTGTCAAACACATTGTCACAAAGGCAAACAGTAGTTTCTGAACATGATTGAGAACTTTAGCGAAGATAATAATTATGGTGACCAATCAAGGATGTTTAGAAATTCATAAATACGGTGAGGAGTAGACCCAAAAAACCCATGGAGACGGCTTATTTTCCCACAACATAAAATATAAAAAGGCGGATCGGCACGAGTTTGTGTATCATTTTTGAGCTCAGCCTCCCAACATCTGTTTCTTATCTGATGGACTGATGGTGATTGCGCCACTTGTTATGTCTGCAGGCAGGGAATGTTTTTGATTGGCCAAACACGCACCATTCAGGTAGTGTGTTTCTATCAGCAGGCATCGGTAGCAGGAAGTTGTCATGCTGAAAGAGGCTCATTATTGGGCTGAAATCAGAGGTGATGATAGTTTAGAGAAGTCATTTCTCTCTGGCTCTCGTATGCTCTTCCGTTGTGCTTGTTTCATTTTATACATTTTCCCTCATTCCTTCCCTCTCTGTTGGACAGACACCCGACTATAATGAAATTCACCTTTATTCACAGCTGGCAACGCTACAGTTCAGACTCCCGAACGCACACGGGGCGTGTTCAGCAGACTGAACAGCTGCTCGTGTTTCCGAGTCTTGCCGAGAGACGCCTAGCACAGCTTTACTGTGTATAAGCTATCAAATAGATGCATTCACGTACTGCATACGGTTTTTTGTATTTAAGAAAAGTTGAGTAGGTATTGTGCAACGTGCTTAGTTTCGAGTGTGTTGCGGTTGTGTGGGTGTGTGTGTTTACATTCACATGCCTGTATGTGAGTGTTTGATTTGAACAAAACTGCTGCAGAAAATGTGGGCTGATGACAGGGTGCCGTTTAGTCCACGGCCACATTAAAGGGGCAGTCCACAGCAAGAGCTTGAGTTTCATCAGGCCCCTTGTGCCAAATACCACAACACTCAGCACGAGACAATTACACACAAAGTGGCTTTATTACACAAACATCGTGACCGAACATCTTTGTCTGCCTTCACCTCTCCCATCTTGTCTCCTTCCCCAATCTTGTTCTGATCCAACCGGACCTCTCTGTCTCTGGCACGTGACCTAATTATTAGTTAAAAAACAAACAAAAAAAATGTTTTTGTTTTTTTTTATAGCAGGGACAGTAAAGTTCATTATGACACGTAGGCAGGATTTAACCCCCTAAATACATAACAGTGTGTTTGCACTTTTAGCACATTTCTCAGCAGATCTACATGGCTTTTTGTTGATAGTTTGTCATTTACCACATAGAGGAAATGCACACCCATACACAACAGCAAGCATGTAAACACAAACCTCCATATGCACTCAATAAGATGAACGTCTCCATCAACGTGCCTTTGCCACAGGAGATGACAATAGTCATTTTCGCAACAGTTTTCCTGTTGCAGCTCGTCTGATCATGATGTGCAGAGCCCACTAGCACCTCCAAGCTTGGTGATTTTTCCCACTTCCTAAGCAAACAACAAAAAGGTTGACTGCCTCGCCAAAACACTGTGTCACAGACAAGAAGTGCTTTTGATTCAACCAAAAAACACACACATACACAAATGCAGATTGAAAGATTGAAGACCATCTCTACAGTTCATCTGTTAAATAAAACTTTCGGAGTAAGATCATAGACAAAGCTGTTTTTCAGCAGGGAGGATTGTTTTGGGTCTTTAGGGATCTACAAATCTGAGCTAAACAAAAATAATGTGTGGAGTTCCCTAAGGTTCCATTTGGGGGCCTTTAGTGTTCAACATCTTTATGCTCCCACTTGCTTAAATGACGAAAAAGAACAAAATATGTTACCATAACTATGCAGATGACATAGAAATATATATAACTATCTCACTAGGCGACTACAACCCAGTTCAAACATTGACCAAAACACATTGATCAAATAAAAGAGTGGATTTCCCAGAATTCCTTTTCAGTTATAGACAAAACAAATAATAGCGTTTGGAGCCAGAGAAGAAAGTTTAAAAGTCAGCACTCAGCTTCAAGCAGTGAAGCTAAAACCAAGAGCCAAGCCAGAAATCTGGGAGTGGTTCTGGACTACAGCCACATTAAGACAGTAGTGCCACCTAAAGAACGTATCTCTGCTGTCTCAGCAGGACTTTGAAAAACTTGTCCGTGCTTTCATCTTCAGTAGACTGGACCACTGTGAAGCTGCTGTAAAGTTTCTCCCTAAAAAAATCCATCAAACAGCTGCCGTTAGTCCAGAACGCAGCGACCCGAGTCCTCACTAAGACCAAGAGACTGGACCATATAATTCCAGTTCTTAGATCTTCACACTGTCTTGGTTTGTAAATCTCTGAATGATCTCAGGCCAAAGTACATCTCTGATCCCCTGGTCTCCCTTTTAATTTGTATTCTGCTTTAAAACTCTTTCACTTTTTTACTTATCAACTCTTTATGCTTTTATCAAAAGCACTTTGAATTATCTTGTACAGGAACTGTGTCATACAAAGAAACTTGCCTACACTTGAAAAATATCCAGAAGATAAGAAGGGTGTTCTACTTCTTTGTTTATCTGGCGAGGTAGAGATGGTTTAGTGCCTTGGTCATTGCATCCTGTAGTTGAAGAAATAACACAAAAACAACAACAATAACAATGTATTTAATATGTTTCTGTGAAAAATCATGTATCTTGAAGATCTGATCAGAAGTTGATGACGTATGATCAGATCACTCAGAATGGATTTTAAAACCAGGTGTAAACAGGACGGTTTCAGTTATTATTCCTCCTGATTCTCGCTTTGCACTTCAATACAACACCATTATTGTTTTTTTTTTTATTTTTACTTTTCCACGCCATTGTTGTTTGAACGAGTACCTCCTTCCATCTACGCAGATGACGTCAGTTAGTCTTTAAGTGTGGCCCTTGACAGTTTACACTGGTAAATTAATGTGGCCACATGTAGCCCAGACCACCTTCAAATGTGGTTTCCGTGATCGGATCTCGTGGTGTCCTCAAATGCATCCTGGGTATGTTTACACGTGTACTTAAAGTTTACCACATGTGATGAATCACTCAAGATGGAGTTTCAAACCAGGTGTAACCAGGGCCCAGGTTTCTGTATTTTGAATGGTGGTGCAGGAACTGCAAGTATTGGAAAGACGATTATATGAAAGCTTTCTGCAGAAGGAAATCACATTATTATTAAGTGGTAATAGAAATAAAATAAACATTGTTCCAGATGGCTTAGACATCGGCTGGAGGGTTTGTTGCAGCTGTGTTTCTGTACAGTGGAGAGACATGGTTGTACGAATGAGAAAGATGTCGAGAAAAGAGGGCAGATATGAAGTGGGCGAGGGACTGCGGTGGCGGTGGGAGTGTGCTCATTTTGCCACGCACCTGTTGATATCACAATTTAGTGTTAAGCCTGCAGTTTTGTGTGTGTGTGTGTGTGTGTGTGTGTGTGTGTGTGTGTGTGTGTGTGTGTGTGTGTGTGTGTGTGTGTGTGTGTGTGTCTTTTACATCCTACTAAGCTCAGAAACGCATGCAGACGTTGAGGCTTTGTGCCAAGTCAAATGTACAGTTTTCCACGTTAGGAAAATATGCTTATATTCTTTGTTGTTCTTTGTTTTTAATGATACTTTGGAAACTTTCCATGAACAGTGTTGCAGCATTGACGTATTAAAATGAAGCTAGCTTAGAAGTGGCTGCTTGTATTTTTCACCTGAGCTTGGATCAGCAGTTGAAGATGGGCTCAATTACAACTCATGTACCGATTTGTTTCAATCAAATACATTAAATTCACTTGATTTTCAAAGAAAATCTTGTGAAATGCTCGTCTCCTGTCATCTTTATTTGCCGCCTGGTATGCCCTGGTAGAGGGTTAAGCTTTCCGTACAGGGCAAAGTGGACGTCAGACCACGATTACTTCACTCTAGATGGTTCCACACATTGTTTTTTAGGCTGTCAGCTCATTCATGCAAAAGTCAAACAGAGCAGTTTTGTGTGAGTGATTGAGTTACCTACCATACCGTCTTTGTAGCTGTGGGATATTCCATCAGCCTACATGCGAGAGGTTGAATGAGTTTCCCTTGAAGAAAATGCAGAATTATCAAGACTGTGGCAACAAAAGATGTGTTTTCATAAGGAAGCCTTTGTTTTTGATGCAAAAGTGTCTCATATTGGACTGAATAAAAAGGAAAAATTCCAATATATATAAAGACCTTTATTCTTATAGTTAATTAAGTAAACAAATGGTCACCATGCACATGCTTACACCAAAAACATGTGCATGGTAATCATTTGGTGCATTTGTTTTTCTTCTTGTAAAATTCCAGATTTTACCACCATCATCCGGCACATAGTGCCCTTTAGAAATTACCTTAACAAAAATAAAATAAAATAAAAACCCTGCTTGATTTTATACTGACTCAGAGGCTTTGGAAGGTAAAAGTGGCCTTGTTTGAAAAATTGCTTTTTGGGAAGTGGGAAAGGGTGCTCTTAAATTTTTCATGTTGTTATACATTAATCTCTCTAACTTTGTCAGATTTACAGTTTTTCATGCAAACCAGACATTTTGTGCATGATACAGTCATAAAGATTTAAAGGTGTGGGTGTTCTGGCGTGACTCAGCTTATTCCTCCACCGGACTCATCGGCCTCTCTCTTCACAAATACCCGTGTTCATCCGACAAGTATTTGAGAGTCCCCTCCGAGAGCTTTTCCTCCTCTATTTGTTTTGGCCCGTTTGTGCAACCAGAAACATTTCTGCATAACTAAGATGGGTTTTAGGGTTAAGGGAACTTTCCAGAGGTTTTACATGACATTAACACGAGTGTTGTCCTGCACATTTAATTCTCAGTTTGCGGTAGTTTTGTTTGTTTGCTTTTTTTTAAAATTGCATGCCACCTTGAGGAAAGTATGGTGTGGTAGAGGGGATAATTTTGTATAAATGTTTCTTTGTGTTTTCTTTGTGTCTAATGCTGTGCAAAACGACAGTGATTTGCATAATAACATATCTTAATACATAAAATATGATAATGGTCAAGCAAATTTTTCATCATGCAGTTAGCGGTCATTTAAACCACAGCAGTTAATGGTTGTATTGAACTGATGCTGCTGTAAGGACCTGTTACAGTACCCAGGTGTAATGGCCTTTGGCCACCCTGGCAGGCGTATTTAGCAGACTGCCTTTGTCTTTTTATCTCTCATTTGAAAATGTTGCCACACAGCTGAGGTCTTTACCATGTCATGAAAATCAACACCTCCAAATCTGAAACCATGGTTCTCAGTCCAAAAAGGATCTCATGCTCTCTTTGGGTTTGGGGTCAGATGTTGCCTCAAGTAGAAGTGGAAATGGTCTTGGCTGTCTTGGGGACGTCCCGGTATTCCCTCTGAAAGAGCTGATGGGCTTGGCAGGGCAGAGGAATGTCTGGGTCTCTAGTTCTGGCCTCTGCCCATGACTCAAACTCAGATAAGCAAACAATGTGGCCAGGCGAAGAATGTATCATCTTATTATTTCCACATTTTTACAATTAAAATAGAATTATAACAGGCTGATATATGTAGACGAGAAATATCAGAAAAATCCCGATACCTAAAGTGAAAACCGAATACCCACATAACTAATCAATTCCTGGATATCCCAAAGTTTGGGTCGAGCTTTAAATATTACAGTGAGATCTGGTTGTTTTAACATCAAAGACATAAATATGCACACACCATTGATTAGATGTTATTTGTAATTGTTTCACACAGCCCATTATGAGAACCCTGTTTTAATTAGTTAAATTTGTTTTAAACCAAACTGACAACAAGAATTTGGATTTTTGCTGCAGGTTCTGTCCTTGTTTATCACTCTCCGTGTTTCCTTTCATCTCACCATGATTTCCATGTCTCCTAGGTCCCTTCTTCATCCGTCTTGAAGCTCCCATGAACAACATAACCACCTCGCTGGGCCACACGGCCGACCTTCTCTGCCGCGTGTCTGGTAACCCACTGCCCGCCGTGCGGTGGTTTAAGAACGATGCCCCCGTCGTGCCGGAGCCCCGACGGGTCTCCTATCGGTCCATGCCATACGGGTCACGCCTCCGTATCCGCAACCTGGACACCACCGACACGGGCTACTTCCAGTGCGTGGCCACCAACATCCAGGGCAGCGTCTCCACAACCGGGGTGCTGTTTGTCAAGTTTGGTAAGAAGATGGTGACCAGTGGTTTTTCTTTTCCTCATCTTTTCCCACTATAGATTTGGGTCCTCGTCGTAGCTGATTCGCCTTGTAGCTGGCAGCTTGCTCAGAAGAAAATCTGGGAGCAATATTGTTTATCCTGCAGTAAAAAAAAAATCCCCTCTTCTTCTTTTCCAGATCCGCTCCCCACAACTCTGCCAGGAAGGCCCACGTAAGTAGCTTTTCCTCGATCCATTTTCTCTCTGTCAGTCTATTTGTACTGAACTCAGTAGTTCAATGAAGTGATTTGTGATGCACAGAGATTCCAAAAAAGCAGTAGCATCTCATTTTACACATTACTGTTCGAAGTTTGCAGAAAGATTTATGAATACGTGTGCAGCTGTCGTTTGTTTTCTACTTTTTATTCATAAAAGATGTTTGCCACGTTTAGATTTAGTGAAAGAAAGACGAGCGTTTTAATTTTGCCATGTATTCTTACAATGGTACAGCTGCAACAGAAGAGATTACAAATGTTATTGATGAAACTGAGAAAAACCTGGCTCAGTAAATGGTTTAAAAGGCAAAAAATAATTTTTCTTGAGCTTACCGAGATGGTGTTTGAAGTCTGTAGATGAAGTCTGCAAACTGAATCATTCTGCAGTAATTCCATGTTTGAAATCAGAGGAGTGCTAAGGAAGTCCTGTAAAGTATATTCATTGAGAAATAACTCTTTATAACAATACCGGGCTGTAACTTTCTTTTTTACTGGTTCTGGTCTCTGTGGCTAAATTAATTTTCCACATGGACCTTTATATCCCTAACGTTCTTTTTCTAGAAAGCAAGCAAAACTATACATTTAATAGCACATTTCTCTCCAGGTGGAAGGACAATGAGTTGCACAAAGCGTGTGAAAGTTGCAGCTGTAAAAACTGCGGTGTAGATGGCTTAAAGATAAAACGGCAGATATAACTGAATAAAAAAGAATATGAATGATTTATGTGATGTAAAAGGCATAAAACATTAGTCCTAAATTTTTTTTTTATTTTTTTTTTAACCATGTTTCATTGTTTTCACCTACAGTTTTTTATTGCCACTGTGTGTTTGGTATAAATATGTGTGAGGGTAGATTGTCTACACTTAGTAAAATGTGTTATATGTCAACTCCTGTTTTTAATAGCTAATAAGCCATACTTTCTATTTTAGTTTAAAGTGCTGTCCTGAACAACACGCAGTGATTTTTTTTTTTTAATTTAAGCATAAGGATATTTTTGAGGATATCAAGAACTACAGAGACTACCAAGAGGTGCATATAAAAGCCGATGTTCTCAGCTGACATAAAAGAGACGGGTCTTATACAGTCCTGCTCCCGGTTACAACCATCCTCTTTGGATATTCCCGCCAGCGGTGCGTTACAGTCGTCTAGCCAACTAAAAATAAAACCAGGAAGGGCTTTTTCTACTCTGCCACTGAAGCTCACATGGTTCCCATTTGAATGTGGACTGTTTACACTCAGCTACACTTGGAATGTGGAACAAGTCGACCAAAAGATGCAAACGGGTCTCCGCACCAGTCACGATGCTCACACTGACACACAAGCGTGGCGTCTGTAGAGCTGCTTTATTAGAGAAATGACATTATTTGACGTCCGAGAGCTGGCCGTGACCCGAAATATTAACAAGAAATCAGTGTGTGCCGTGAGTTTAGTTTCCGAGCAATAACGAGACATTCATATACCTTCAAGGCTGTTATTATAATTAAGAAAGTCTGTCTCGCTAAAGTTTTACTCCTTGAAATAAGCTGGATAAAAAAAGAAAGCGGACCACTTCTTCTTTGTGGTTTCTGATGGATAACCTCTGAATAGTCATCCAATTAGCTGCCAGCTGTCTGAACGTGCAGTAAAACCAAGCAGAGCACTGATGTGTTCAGCAAATAAAACCAAACGATACACAACGTTTGAAGAAAATAACAAAGATGCATTCCTCCGCCACATCCTCATGTTTTCTGGCCGTAAAAACACTGCTGCCTGAGGAAGAATTTGGTTTGGGTCTGGTGAAAGTCCTTTGCTTTGTTTTGACATCTCCTGAGTGTTTTGGATGAACTTTCTCTACACACTTTATTCTCGAGTGATCAAAAGACCTGGACTGGATGACGCCCCCCCACAGTGACATTATGGCAAGGCTCACTGCCATCTTCCTGAAGTTGTTCTGGAACTCACAACTGCTTACAAATAGTGGATTTTTGCACACTAAGTCCACTCAGGAGTTAAAGAGAAAACACGCAGACACACACGTTCCAACATACAGGACCACTTTTAGAAGCACCCGCTACTTTGAGGTACAGCTTCGACCCATCAGATGCCTCTGTAAGTTAGAATAAAGCAACATCTCTTTCTGTTTTCTTCTCTGCCAACATTTAAAGGAAAATGCAGCAGTCAAGCAGGAACCATCGTGAGCTCTTGAGTCATTACAGTCATTCCTGACTTCATTTAAAGCGACAGGGGCCTCCTTTGACAGCGGTGGAACTGCGGTGGTGTTGTGCCGATTGCCACTGTTGCTCATTGTTATTTTTATGCCCGTCTTATTAGCTGCAAAGTTAAGGTGGCAGCCGTCGAGCGGACAAGGTCAGCTAATGACGACAAGTGATGACCTACGCCTGCTTACCTCACGCTGCAGCTGTTCAAGCAAGAAAACTCCCGTTGCGGGCTGCTTGTATTTCTTGGGACAGAATATCCTCAAATATTCCTCACACATTTTAGGGGGAAAATTTCTTGCACCCATGTCGTTGAACCTGAACACAAGACGAATTTCAAGTCGACTGTGTTGTCTTTTGCTTCGGTCTGTGCTCGGATTTTTGTCCCCTTCACACAGGACTAAAATGGGAAATATTTTGGAAAGTTTGATGCGTTAACTTTCAGCATCAGTTGTACATTTCTAGACTGGTTTGAGTCGTTTTCTGAAGACAGGCGAGACACATTTCAGGCTTTCTTCTATTGGAGCAGGAACATATTTCCAGATACAAGTCTCACACATCTGCAGGAAAATTGGCTAAATATCTCGATAAATTATCAGCAAGTTCAAGTTAGTTGTGTTCTGTCATCAACCTGTATTCCAATCCACAACAACAGAGGGATTTCAAATGTGCAACTCTCAGTTGTGAGCTTCTGGAGTCTTTCTGTTTTAAATTTACACGAGTCTCCATTGAGTGAATCCCCACTAAATCGGGCAGTACAAGAGCACATCTGGGGATTTTGACTGAGAGACAAGAAGAACACATGTGGAAAAATGTCCCAAGTCCTGTCAATGTGAAGGCCGAATAATTAGATATGGAAGGTATGTGTCTGTCTCATCTCTGCATTTCTTATTGTGTCAAAAGGGCAAAGTTGAATCAACTAAAAGAAAAGCATTCCAGTGGAAGCAAGTCTCGACTACAGAAATGTTTTTGACATTTTAGGAAATACTTTTAGCAAACAAGCGAAAGGTCAGTTAGAAAAATTGGAATCAAACCTGAGAAAAGGTTCAACGTCTTTAAATGGATAACTGAGTTATTCAAGAAGGTCAGTAGGAAGAATAGTTAGAAAAACTAAGAGTCCAAACAAGCCGTTGAAGTTATGTGAGGACAGAAAGTGGTTAGTAATAAAGTTGATGAAATACAAATTACTCAGGACGGTGACATTTCCTGATTTAGTAGTCCATCCCTACTTGGCTCGTTGGCTCCTGGAGCAGTAAAAGGCAGAACCGACCAAACATGCAGCAGACGTATAAGGAGGGATGTCACGACTTAGAAGACAGAAGATTAATACCAGTCCCGTGTCTGAATAAATATTCTCAGACCGCTAAGCTGAGTCTGAAGCCCACTTACGTAGAAAACCATGTTATATAAAGCTGTTTGGGCCCATCGGTGCCTGTTTAATCTCTTTGTGTCTTACTATACCAGAGTTTAAATCCCAGTGTCTGTGACTCACTCGCTCGCTGGCACAACAGTAATGATTTATTTTACGTGAGTTGGTAATGATCAGTTAGACGTCTTGAAGAGGGACCCGACTGTAGCAACGGAGCCACTGTTTATAGCAAAGTGCATGACGCAAAGATCCACAAAGTGTTCAAGAAAGGTTTTTCATGTTCCAGATGAAAAAATAACTTGGCGCTTGGAGGAAGGGTTGCAGTTTAAAAGAAGATGCAGCCTATGATTAAGAAGAGAGAGAGATCAACAAGAGCGTGCATTGTTTTGTTGTTGATGCTGTTTTCTGGTGCTGGTCATCTGAGTCAGTTACGTTTGGACAGCGCCAGACAATTACTGAGTTTAAACCTGAAAAATCGATCATCTGTACGGGGATGTCGTTTTTGGAGCTTGTCTCGTTCCAAAGCAAACTCATCCTTAACTCATCCATGTTGGTAACTTTCCACTCAGTAAACGATTGTGGAAATTCAGCTGCATTGTATTCAATCACTAGAGGCGTCAGCGACGTTGACTTATTACAGCACGCCGACATTTTTCTGGAAGAAGTTTGACTTCCTTAGATTATGTTTTTGCAGGAAATGAGTAAATGTGTATACGCTGCAAACAGCCCACTAATCTTCCTGTTGGAAATGTTCTGATTCAGTTTTTATCAGCTCTAATTAAAAGACATTCATTTATCAAACTTGCACGCTCTCCTTCTACTCTTTGGGTGCCTCCGGGGAGACGTTTCTTTGAGGCAGACCAAACACAGGGTGTTGCTGGAAAAGTCCTCCCCGTGTTACACCCCCAACTTTCCTCATCTCTCTTTCTTTTTTTTTTCTTCCTCTTTCTGCTGCAATGTTTCCTTAATTTTCAGAAGAAAAAAAGTGAGCATGATGGAGGTGGTGGGAGGCTGCAGGGAGTGAAAGAAAAACAGTGTTAGGAGAGTAAGAGGAGGATGGTACCATTAACACTCGGAGCTACATGTTTTTCTTTGATTCATGGGGTCCTGTGGGGTCAGCGGCGCTCAGGTGTGATTAGCTGTGTGAGTTGATGGGAGGTTTAGCTGTAAGCTCAGATCAGAGGCAGCTAATAACTCCCACAGTGAGACCCAGCAGCCTAAAACTGTCCTTGACACAATTACGCACTCTATACCTAATCTTTGTTTTCTGTACTTTATTGCATTAACTAGATTTTTAAGCTGCATCAAGATGATGTCACTGAACCTGAACTTTGGTATATTTTTTGTTGAACTTACTTAATTATGGCACTGCAGTGAGACGTTACATTTCAAGGAGTTGTCGTCGCCTCATTATCCACCCGAATGCTGCAAAAAGCCCCCCTGAGTGGAAACTGTGTGTCTTGCAAACTGATTAAACAGCAGTGAAATATATTGTCATGGATGTTGCTTTTTTTCCTAATTATTTTGCCAAACGCTCAATGAATTATGCCGGCATCTCCGTATTTCCTCTCAGATTTCCTGAGCTCTGGCCCACAGTTTGCTGCTCTCGTCTCTTCCCGTGCTCACAGACACAAAACCTCACTGTACACTACCTGCTCTGCATTAAACTGCAAACAGACACGCTTGGCAATTAGCTGGGGAATTGGAGCACTTAGCAGCTAAAAAGCCACATATTTCCCTCAGCTGTAAAAAATCAAGTACTGAGTTTTGCATTGGCCAGTTGAGTAGAAACACATCTCCAGATGCTGACGTTGCTATGTGGGTACACGTGTATAGATAGCTATTATCAGTCAGTTATCTACATTTCTTTGTGTTACCAAAAATGTCGATTTTTTTGAAGCTCTTAATCTGACAACAGCCGTAAACAGAGTTTATGCACCGCGGGCGCTGATCCTGGAGTCTTGGTCTGTTTATAATAGAGGGGTTTCTCCTGGTTTGAAAAGATTAATGCCACTACACCCTGGCTGTTGAGCCTGTCTCGCATTTGTCAGAACTTTCCTGACCACTTTTCTCTCAACACTGGCAAAAATAAATAAATAAAAGCAATTACAAAAATATCTGCTTTCTTTCCCTTTTCCCTCCGCTGTGCCTCTTCTCCCTCTTCAGTCCAGCCGGTACTGATGAATAAAGAATCAGTAGGTTAAACCAGTCATACTTTATCACCACTCTCTTTTTTTCTGGACTCTTTTTTGTTTGTTTATGTTCCTTTCTCATCCTCACTCTTCTGACATGCTTCAACAGTTCCTCCTTTTCAATGACTAGATGGATGTCAGTTTTCAGGAGAAAATGTGGTCATGACTGTTCTTTTAGATACCACAAACTTTATTAAATCAGTACTTCAGTGGGAAGGTTTTCATAGCCTGGCCAGCCACCCCCCCACATCCCCCCCCAACCCACCCCCCTTTTCTCTTCACTTTAAAGAATTAGTCTGGTTCCTCTGGATTTGACTGATTTCCAGCGGGCACTGCCAACAGATGCAGTAGAAAATCCCTCCGGTTTTATGAAAAACTTAAAAACTGTAATATAAATATTTTATTTTGTAGCCTCTGGAAAAAAAAAAAAAAACTAGAAACCAGATATAATAGCCATCCAAGAGATTAAAGCTTCTGCTTTTATTTTATAATGACTGATTTTGCCAATATCCTATTGAAATGATGTTTCTGTTATAAAAATGTTTGACGTATATGTTATTCCAGGCCTCAACACATACTGTATCAGGTCATAATGAGTTGAAAAGCATTTATATTTATATCTACAGTGTCATTTAAAAAAAATAAACTCATGTACATTTTGAATTACTAGAATTTCACGGACGTTTTACTCATATATCTGCATCTTTGACATTTATTTCCCTTTTTGCAAGTTTGCAATTAATTTGCCAGTTGAGCTCTTGCTTGGATGTAACTTGATGACTCAGAGCAATTATTCCAATCAGGTATGTTTAACTTAAATATAGGATAAACATACATTCAGTGCCCGTTCTTCCACAGCTTATATGTGAATGGCGTACATATAGGCCCTGCAAATCTGCAGGTGACTGTGAGGCAGGAAAACAGCCAACTCACTGCAGATGCTCTGTTATTAGACAGCTGTCAACACACAGGATTAAATTGACCTCAGAGCAGATGTGCATACCTCGCTGACAATCCAATCATGAAGTCCAAGAATCAAAACGTTGAAGGAGCAATTGACAGGACTTTAGCACGTGTGTCTCTCACTCTCCGAGTTGCCAGGTTTGATTGACAAATTGGCTCAAGGAAATAGTTTCCCACATGTGTAATGACTTGAAGATGTCACATGAAGTTGATCTGAAAGTTTGCTTTAAGGTATTAAAAATACACGTGTATGCAATCAAAATATTAGAGACTGATGTATTCCTTGCGGTCTTATTTCCCTTTCTGTTGTGCTGCAGCTGTTGTGGCAGGCTTGTACCTGTCTGTGTAATTAGCGTATGATTTAGTGAGACCAGTAATTACACAATTCACAGTGCGTCTAGGTGTGTTCTGATGATATATTTGGACGAGCAGATGTAGTCAAAGGAGTTTATCTGGCAAAGATCAGCAGCGCAATTAAAAAAGAAGCTTTGATCTGAGCTGGCATCCTTCTCTCATGATCTGGACCTAAAGGCAAGCCTAGAAACTTATGGACGCTGTAGTTTGGACAAATACGGCTCACCACGGTTGCAGTGTTATGACAACTGCAACAACTTTTTTTTTGAGTCAACACAGTTTCCTAATGTTGTAAATGTTTCTGATCTTCTTTGGTCAAAATAGCACAGAGGTGCAGGACAAAAGTGTTTGATGAGGGCAGGTCATTTTTAGAGGACGGAGTCAAACACCCTTTTCTTTACCTTTCTTCTGAAGGGTGTGCCTTTTTTAAAATCAGCATTAATTGTGTTAAATCCAAGCCGTCTTTGAAATGAAAAAACAGCCTCTTCACCCACCAGCAACTTTTCAGCCCGCAGAATAAAGTGTGTCCTGTCTTCAGTCACAATAGGCTCTTAACTCAGATCAGAACTTGTGCGTGCCGTTTTGAGAAAGGTTGGATTTTGATTTCAGTCCTGCTCACCTCAGTGCCAGTGTCAACACTGCTGTGGTTCTTAGATGTTGGCCCGGGCCGATGATGATTCGCTCTGTACCCCGAAGACCGCACCCATTCACACTGAGAGGGATGACAGGCCCATGCACCTTCTAAAGGTGCTCCCCACTACGCACTGCTCCTCTGTAGGCACGTCAGCCTAACACAAGGAGGTCCTCCAAACCTTGTTTCACTCTAGGGGTCCAATAAAGAAAATGTGTTTTTGACTTTGAAACACTTAGTGCTTGAAGTTGCTACAGGCTGTCGACCCCATAGCACAACTGAAAACGAGAGCAATAGATTATAAAAGGTCCTCTAACTGCACAGAGACTATCTGCAAAGCACGCAAATTGAAGAAACTTTCTGGACAAAGCCTCTGAAATGGTATTCTGTTCATGAGAAGACATCCTGCAGGCCCCCCGTTCTGATGTACTCCGTCCTTTTCACATCCAAGTAGACGGCGGCGTCCACCCACAATCACTTATACATAAAACACTAAGTCAAAGAACTGCACACAAAGTTACTCTGACGGCCCTTTTTCTCGCACATGTTTAGTTAAGACCTCAGTGGGGCTTAATTGCCATCTTGTTGTGGATTATTTTTAGGGTGGTGCTGATTGATTGGGGATCAGGGTCCTAATATGGCTCATCAGGGACAGGCCCTTTGACATGGCCTGGTCCCAAGGCGATGGCACCGTTTGAAACCAGAGATCCCACCACAGCCCCCACTCATAAGCCTTTCTGGTTGCGTTTTGCTGAACGCTGCCCAGATCCGAAGGGGCTTCACACACATGCACACACACGTGAACACACACATGCACACACATGTGAACACACACTGAGAGACTATGTAGACTGCTTTGACCATTAAAGCAATTTACATTATTTGCCGTTAGTAAAGGTGCAAGTCTGTCTTTCCACGCTTTACCACACACCGCGAGTTTCTTGCACAACTCATTATTAACAGAGCTGCAACGCTCAGCTTAGACATGGCCCACTTCCTGTTTCCTGTTTCCCAGATTCCCCTGTGTCAGTCTGTTGGTGATCCTGGTGGCAGGTCTGGTCAAGGTCAGGCATGGTGAAGTCTATGGTTGTAGAGTGTGTGTGTGTGTGTGTGTGTGTGTGTGTGTGTGTGTGTGTGTGTGTGTGTGTGTGTGTGTGTGTGTGTGTGTGTGTGTGTGTGTGTGTGTGTGTGTGAGTTCAGGAAAACCCCATATACACAATCTAAGCATTGAAGCCCTGAGGGACAAACCACGTTTCACAAAAACATAGGCACACATACACACTCACACACACACACACACACACACACACACACACACACACACACACACACACACACACTTTCAGAGAAAAAAAAGACATATGCAGACATGTATGCACAGAAAGTGTTCTTTCTTTACTCCAGTGCTGGAGTGTTAGAGAAACAGAGACGGCTACAGTGTACCTTGAGTATTTTGAGGTATAAAAAGAGGCTTTTGTTTGCAATTTGGATCCCTAACCTGCGTGCCAGAGCTGGAGGGTATTTATTCATTTGTAGAGCTTAACAGAATCAATGCAGTTTGATGTCGAGAACATTGATAAAGGATGCCCTTTTCCTCTTTTAGTGGAGGTTATTTATCAATCAGTTTTGTAATTATTAGTCTTGGCGCCCACCAAATTACACGAACATGACCAGCGCACATTTTCTGATAAAACCACTTTTACTGCATTTAGCTCTCTTTACAGTGAAATTACGTCTGGATGTCGGCTTGAACTAAAGTGCACTGGTCCTGCAGACCTGCTTTGGGGAGATGCCCTGAAGAAAATATAGAGAAGTACTTCTCCATTCAGTCCATTCAGTCCAAAACTTATGATAGTTTTTCACTCATAGTACTGTATGTAGTCAACATATGCTGCATGTCTGCAGCAGAGGTCACCACCATTGTTTGCAGCTGCAGGCTGGGTCACATCACGTTTTTGCAGCTTCTTACCTAAAGCTCCCTTTGCAAAACTGGCATCCAAAGTGGGTCACTTCACCCGTATCGTGGCCGTTGATTTTTTTTTTAAGCAGTTTCAGCTCACACAGAAGCTACTACAGCAGCTGATTTTCATGTTTTGTTTGTTTACCGTACCACGTGCTGATGACAGAATCCCAGGTCCCTCTACATCAGGATGCAGCCCACGACGTCATCATACATTCTTTGCATTCTACTCTTGATGTCTTGCTCAAGATTAAAATGAATAAAATAAAAAAACAAAATTCCTAGATCTGTGCTGCCAGACAGTTTCTACAATGGATTAATTATATTTAAAAAAAAAAGATGCAGACATGTGCCCTTTTCTTGTTGTGCTCTAGCACTGATAATCTTATATGTATGTTTCATTTATAGATTTTTCCTTGAGATATTGTGCTTTTCCTCTCCATTGTGTCTGCATTCCTTTAATTTGGATTGTCTACTCAAGTTTCACCAGGAGTTGTTTTTTTTTTTTCTGCATTGTAACAAGCATTCTGTCAAATGGAAAAAACGAGAAGAATTTTGCATGAAAATTATCGGACGAAGTCCTACAACTGGCATTGCCAACATCTGATTAGCAGCTTTGTTTAACTACCTTGTGAATGTGTGTCAAGGTGGCTCGCGTTAAACCAAACATAAGCTCCTTTTGTGTGTTTCTTTGTGTTCTACAGACACTTTTGACAACAGTGTGTGTAAGGAGGGATTATTTATGAGCTCCTCAGTGAAACAGTATTTTCTTTCCCCACTGCACATGTATTTAGTGACTCGTCATCACTCTCATCAAGGATTATTCCACTTTCCTCAGGAAGCCGTTCTCATGCTTAAACAGGTCTATTCTTGCTCATAAAGCCTGCTCAGTTGCCAGTGAACCAAAACATGTGTCCTCCGGCCTTTTCAGAGACAGAACATATGTTTTGTTTTGTTTATTTCTTTTTAAATATCTGTCTTTGTGTGTTCAGATTGAGATCTGTGATTTCTGCTATAAGCTGTCATAAATTATAGGGAGGTGCGTGTGTGTCTGGCAGGCAGGGAGGGGGGTACACTTCTGTCAAACTCGCAGACGTGGCTTTGCTCTAAGTGATTGTGTTCCCCTTTTCTTTCATTTCTGTTTTCTTTTCTTTTCCTGTTATTACTTCCACACTGATGTTTGCAGGCAGCCTGGAGTCAATTTAAAGTTTGTTATTAAGAAAAAAAGCTCAAAGAAAGAATTTTTACTGCAACAAAAATGGAAAATAAAATCCCAGTTTTTCATGCATGGAGCAAAGATTTTCTTTTCTTTTTTCAAACTCGCTCCTAGTGCTGGAAAAGGTATTTTTTATGTGATGTTTTATCTCTTCTGATCTGATGATTTGAACCCTTTTCGTGAATAGCAGTTAGTGCAGTGGGCAGCTATTCCAAAACCATGTCTAGTTTATGCCTGTGTTGGGATGTTTTTAGTTTGACATTAGGAAGTCATCCCAAATCCATTTACTCTATTGCATTGAACACAACTGCCATTTAAAGGTCATTCATTCATTAATTCATTTACATTCGAAAATCTAAAACCACACTACTCATGTACAGCTATCAGGCAATGTTTTTGTTTTATATATATCTATATATATAGATATATATATATGACCCTCCTCATCCTCCCCATATTCACCTCTCCTGGAGGGAATCCTGACCCCTATGTTGCATTTGTTTGCATGTTCTCAGTCTATATTAGTTTTTTTTAAATGAGGTAAATAACCCCGCTGTCCTAATTGACAGGCTGACTGACACCTTCCCTCCTGAAACCCACCCATGCTCAACCCACACCGTGTCACTAGGTCAGAAGCTTTGTGAATGTTAAATTCCCATCCATTAGAAGTCCTTTGCTTCCCTCCAGACCCGGACGTCCAGCCTTTGTGGGCACAGTTTTGGCCTCAAAATGAATAATTTTGTCCAGCACATCAAACGACACCATCTATAGCTAGAAGTAATTTTGTACAATGTTTGAGATTAGATCAGCATTCATTGGATTACATGAAGTGCTGAAATAAATAAAGGTTTACCAGCGTAATTCAACCATAGACAGCATCTATCAGCCTCCAAACTGACGCATTTCTCAACTAAACAGTTATAATGCACTATTTGGAAAAACTGCATGTCTGAAAGTTTTTCCCTCTGACCTGTCCATTGACCATTTTTTTAAAAGTGGGAAGAGAACACACAACCTCATATCCATCCGGTGAGTCTCTTCTGGCTTCCCTCCTTTTTTACTTTCGCCCTGAACCTCCTTCCCTCTGACAGAAGCCTCCATTGTTGCTGTCAGTGAGCTGCAGTAACATGAGGAGCCAGAGGGCCTCCTCTTTCTCCATTGTATCCTAATGCAGGGCCTCAGTTGCCCTCTCTCCCTCTGCGTTCCCAGTCCGGTCATGGGCCACTGGCGGCCACAGATCCCAGTCAACCTCAGCCTCTGGTGGCCATTTTGGCTCCTGTCACTGCAACCATACGGGCAGCTCTCAAAGGTGAATGAAGTACTTGCTTAGCGATGAAGAGGGCACGACGTATGGATCTCTGAATGTAGTTCTGTGTTTTCCCAAAATAGGAGTGTGTGCTTCAACAACTCCTAGATTAAACTAAACAGGTGCAACTTAAACAAACGTGTAAATTAAATGTTAAAGCTGGAGGCCATAGGTATGCTCAAAGCTGAATGCAACTGCAGGGTCACAACAAGTGCAGGTTCAGGCGATTCAAGGTTAAACTGTCACATTGATTTATCTCTGGAGTCAGGAGAGCCTGCATGAAATGAACTGTTCCATCCACCTAAAAGATCATGATTATTTATTCTAACAAATGAAAGATATCTTCTGAATCAAGTCATTTTAGTGTTTGGAAGGGAAGTGATGTGAAGATTTTCCCTCAAATGTCTAATCAAGTGCTTAGTTGGGATTTTTGCTTGAATATTAATTGCTTACATGCTCCGATATTTAAAGTAACACAGACTTGAAGGGGCGTCCAACTAGCCTGTATGGGCCCCATTTCCCTCCCCCATCCCATCTATGTGTCCGGTGTGTGTGTGTGTGTGTGTGTGTGTGTGTGTGGTGTGTGTGTGTGTGTGTGTGTGTGTGTGTGGTGTGTGTGTGTGTGCACGTTTCACAGTGTATAATGATAATGGTTTAAGAATACTGCTGTATAAATATCTGTTGTTGTTGGTCATTTATTTATTCGCCGCTCCCAGAATGGGCAAAAATGGTGGTAACTATTAACAAAATGAGTGTGTAAGGTGAGATACACCTGCCACGCGTCATCAAAACACTCATATGGTCTGGTCACATGACCAGTTACATTACATCCAGTGATGCCGGAAACGTGAAAATGAGAAGAATTTCCATTGCACTGTGGTGCTAAACCTGATTATCGGCACGTCTGAAAAACCAACTCATGAAGGCACGAAACAGTTTGCCGACATTTTACAGTTTTTTGGGGGGGTTTTTTGGATCCTAGGTGTTTCCATTACAGGGTTTTCTTTTTGATGTTCAGGTTTTGCACAATTGTTAATGGAAACTCACTAACTGGTAAGTGGCCCATGTTCCACAACAACAGCTCATCTTTCCTTCTTTTACAACTCTGTTACTACGTTTTTAAGGATTCACAGAGGGAGCAGCAATAATGCCCCCCCCCCCCCCCTTTTTGCATTGAAGGTCACATACGTACACAATGGGGCAGAACATCAGGTTTTAAGGAGCTTTAAACACAGATTCCCTGCAGGAAACAATTTACTAAATGTCAGTCTATCACTCAGTATTTTGTCTGAATTCATATTAGCTCTTTGTGAAATGGTTTAAGTACAATTTGCCTCAAGTTAGTGCTCGTCAGATCATTTCAAAGGGAGAACTGTTTATTAAACAACTTCCAAGAGCCCATGTAATTTACAGTGGTTTAGTTGGTAAACAACTGATGGGTAAATAGATTTGTAGTTGCATATAGCAGTTACATATAGCACATGTTGAAGGGGATCCCCGGTCAAAGAGCTGTTCGCTCACGCTGCTGGCAGCTCATCTCCTCTTCACTCAGCACCCACAGCAGCTCCTGGAAATAAAACCCTGAAATCCAAAATGTCATCAGTATCCGCCCCCTCACTTCCTCACCGCCTCACCCTCAAATCCTATCCTTTCTATACTCCCTCCAACAGAGGGGGTTGGGTTTCATGTGCCTTAAACCCCACCACTCAACACAAACTCGTCATCGCACCCCACAGATTCTTGATGAGGAAAGCAAAGTTTGCATCCACAAGAGGTCCTCCATCGTCAAACGCGGTCAAAGTGAAGACACAGCAAAGCTGTGGAGACGTTTGCTTATTCTGAAAGAAATGCAGGGGAGTGAATGTCTTTGCAATCACACCTGCTTTTTAAGGGTTTTGTAATATATATTTATAGTGTTTTATAGATATTTCAAAAGTTAGACATTCAGTTGCTATTTTAGTGTCATCGATGTATCCAAAAGCAAAGGTTGGACTAAATGCAAACAAACTGGGAAATAAATGTGCAGTAATTTAAACGTTATCTGTGTTCATGGCTCTGTTCTGTTCTGTTCTGTTCTGTTCTGTTCTGTTCATGGTTCTGTTCTGTTCTGTTCATGGCTCTGTTCTGTTCTGTTCATGGTTCTGTTCTGTTCTGTTCTGTTCTGTTCTGTTCTGTTCATGGTTCTGTTCTGTTCTGTTCTGTTCATGGTTCTGTTCTGTTCTGTTCTGTTCTGTTCATGGCTCTGTTCTGTTCTGTTCTGTTCTGTTCATGGCTCTGTTCTGTTCTGTTCTGTTCTGTTCTGTTCATGGTTCTGTTCTGTTCTATTCATGGCTCTGTTCTGTTCTGTTCATGGTTCTGTTCTGTTCTGTTCTGTTCTGTTCTGTTCATGGCTCTGTTCTGTTCATGGTTCTGTTCTGTTCTGTTCTGTTCTTTTTAAACATTTTGTATTTTCTTTTTTCATACCACTCACCATCACCTGTTTTTTTTATAAACTTCACACTAATACAAAGGCAGACTTCAGTTCAGTAACAGAATTTGCGTTGTCTTCATGCTGACTCTCCTGCACTTTTAAATAAGTCTACTTTTAAAAAGGAAAAGCAGACCAGACAGGAATCTAGCTGGCCCTTTTCTCTTGATAGTTGTCAGTGCTGTCTGTGTTTACGTATGAAACCTTTGTAGAAACACACGTGCAACCTTTTTCTTGTTAAGGGTCATCTGGTCAGGACAGAGGTTGCAGGAAGCTGTGAACAGAGTTGGAAATCTGTGATCCCTGATCCATTATGAGAGTTAAAGGAATTCATTTGTTTTGGCTTTGATGCCAACTTCTCCCTGTAGATGATCAAGTGCAGAGTCGACTCATTCATTTACCTTCTCAACAGTAAAATCCCTTTCCTGCTTACGTCACATTTGTCATCAATTGTTAATCCTTGTCTCTGACATCAGCGCTCTGTCTGACATTATACTGATAGATCTCCATTTATATACTAAGAAGTAGTTTGATCAAAGGACGGCGAGCAGAAAATAGACATAAGTCCTGCGATTAGTTTCCGGTATTAGTATGTCCTTGTTAATATTTTTAAATGTATTAATGCCTTGAAACCAGGACTGACACAATGAAGTCTGTGCTGCAGTCTAAATTATGTCAAAAGTTGTTTGACCAAGAAAGGTCATGCAGAAAATCACAGCACCTTAACAAGTGGATCCTCGAGTAAATAACAAGGTTTCAAAGAATCTGATTGGGCAGTCCAAGTCCTCAATACCTTGTTTACATGGATTCTGTGGTGAAGCTCGCATTTCTTTTTATATCTGCATTATGGCTTTAGTCTCAGAGAAGAAGAAAAGGAGAAAAAAAAAAGCTTTCCTTCTAATTAACTGTTATAAAACATTATGCAGAGGGCCTGTGGTGTTGGTGTGTAAAATAAAAGGCCCAAACAACTATCCACTGTTTACACAAATAGCAACTGCACTTAGCTCTCTTTTCCCGGGATAACTAACATGAGCACTCAAAAATAAATAGAAATGAGACGGAAGAGTATATTTCGGAAAAATCCAGTTGCCTTAAAGTGATCCCTACAGAGCTGGGTTTTTTGTTGTTGTTTTAAATAACCATTCCTCCTTTTGATGTTACAAGTCATTTACAGACACATTAATAGGCCTCTTGTGTATGGTTATGAATCTGAGTTGATTTGGAAAATGGGCAGAGTTAAAAAAAAATGTAAATCACAGAGATCACTGCGGGGCAATTTGTGATTTGGGCTGAGTCGGTTTGGTTGAGGGCATTCGGACTGGCCGGAGTTATAATTTGCCCACAGGGATCTGGCTGTGTTGCGGTGGATCGTCTCCTCTTCCTTGTCATTTGCTTGTCTGTGTGTGGCTTCATGGTAGTGTGGCTGTGTGTGTCCGCCATTCTCGGTGACGCACTACCGCTCTCTTTACCCTGTGTGTGTGTGTGTGTGTGTGCACGTGCACACGTTCGCCCATGCTCGAGCTGCGTATTCATATACTGGATCATCGCATTCAATCAGTCAGGACCTCCACAAATTCTTCAGGCAGTTCTCACAGTGGGAACCTTTTTTATTATAGGGTTTTAAGTTACAATAGTTAGGTTCAGAAGTATCTGGACAGTGCTGGAGTGTTTATGGTTTTACCTTTACATACATGGATCGGAAAGAAAACAGTGAAGACGTGACCAAGTTTAATTTAAGAGGTTTCATGTAGCCGTAGTTTTAAATAATCCGATATTTTGCAGTTGTTGACTGCCGAATTCACCCCAGGGAGGCGCTTTACCAGGCCTTCACTGCATCTTCAGTTTGTGGGTCTTTCTCCTTTCGTCAAACATCAGGTTATATTTTCACTTTAAGAGTCGATGCTCTTCACCAAAGTAAAAAAAAAAACAAACAAAAAAACAAATTGAGCATGTAGCAGTTTGTGAGTTTGTGGCTTGTTGAAGAGGTGCTAAGCCTTCTGCAGGCACACCACAACATGAACTCATTGTGACTGATACTGATCCATATTTTAGTGGGAAATTACATATTCTAAAGATAACATCTGCTCAAACATGCATTTAGTCATAAATGTAGCATAAAGATATCTGCGGCATTGGCAGAAGGCAGACCACTGCTTTATTGCAGTGTGTGTGTGTGTGTTTGTGTGTGTCTGTGTCTGGAAAGCCTATTTAGATGTGCACAGTCAGGGGTGGAGGTGGGGGGGGGCTGACCTTGGCCCTTCAGTCACTTAACACTCCTCAGAGAAAGGGAACCTAATGACCCCTGACTCACACCAAAATTATACACCCCTGATGTCACTGGAGCATTATGTGTGTTTTGTGTGATTGTGTCCCTGTTTGTGTACGCTCACCTGAAGCTTCGTTGCTTTGTTTTTGTTGACATTTTAAATGATTTTTGTGCTTTCTTTTCACATTATGTGGCTTATGAAGTTATGAGTTAATTCATTTTACAAAACTTTTCAATCTGGTCACTTTTAAAGGTTCTACTTCTGTTGGCCATTGTCCAAGCGACAGTTTCTGAAGCATAAGGATGTACTTTGCATCAGCCAGTAATATGTGTGTATATGCGCAGTGGCATCATGTTCTCCCCTGTTCTATATATTGTGGTTTTGCCTGGTCTTAAAGTCCCCATATGGCATGACTTAAAGCACATGACCAAGTGATTTCACACTAAGCAAATAGCCTGCAAGTGTGCATGTGTGGTTTGCGTGTGCAACTCATGTGTGTATATATAGAATAAGAGAGATGACAGACCAGTGCACAATGAGAAGGATGGAGGTGGGTGAAAGGGTTTTTTAAAAAAACGACAGATGTTTCTGAATTAACAAGGAAATCTCTTGAACGAATTAAAAGTTGAGTAGTTGTGAAAACATAATTGCGCTTATGACATATGGTTCAAATTACATTACATGGTGACACTTCTCTGCAATAAGAGGAATAAACGTAGCCAAATATTAATTCTGTACAGTTTTCATATGTGCTGTGAACTCTGTGTGTGTGCGTGTGCGTGTGCGTGTGTGTCTGCCTTTAACAGAAGTATGACTTATCTTGAGCCAAGGAAAAAAAAACAGCCTGTCCTTCAGTGGAAGTGGATGATGGTTTGGTGTAATTGTCATACACGTACTGACCTCTAGCGGCGTTTATGTGCACTGCACCCTATTCTACAGGTTGGGGTCTTGCAGCTCCAAACTATCTGCTCTTCCAGTAGAACAAGCAGCATCTGCAGTTGTGTCGCTGTTGATGAGGTGGTTTAACTTTAAGTGGTCCCTACTCTGCTCTCTGTTTCTTCTCAGGGAGGAATTTGATGAAGAGGGATTCTGCCAGCCGTACAGAGGAATAGCTTGTGCACGCTTCATCGGAAACCGCAGCATCTTTGTCGACTCGCTGCAGATGCAGGGTGAGATTGAGACCCAGATCACAGGTGAGAAAACGCACCTACACTGCAGTCTGATTTCCTTTACACAAAAAGGCTTGATAAGTCCTTGTATATGTATCATAGATGTTGTCGTTTATGAACATTTTTCAAACAGATTTGAATTTTCTTAAAGTGTCACGTTTGAGTGGTTTTAGTAAATATCATGTTTAAAATGTTTCAAGAGACACCTTTACCACAAAAAAAAAGCACTCATAAGGATTAATGATATAAACACACAAAAACACACTTAATGTCAAGTAATAAATCATTTATTTCATGAAAAGTTTAGTTCCACCAGACTTTAGATCTGAAAGACAGCATTGGTGATAACTTGTGAATACGATGGAAAAAAAATCAATAAAAACCAACTGAAGTAAATATTCAATTATCCTGGTTTTCTAATAAGTTCACATTGTTCCCATTTGGCACTAACGTGATTATTAGAACTGTGACATTTTTATTTATGCAGTGACACGCATGATGTGATATCTGAAGTGTCCTGCAGCATCTAACTGCTCATCATGATAATATAGTTTCAAATTGCACGTATTAATGCACAAGTCAGTATACTCTTGCATGTTTTAATATTAGCGATTTGAATGTATTTTATTGGATTTCAGCAAAGCCTTAACCTTCCTTATACAGAAACTTTAGTAGTTTCTCTATTTTAATTATTTTAGTGATTTGACCTCCTTTCCAGCAGTTCAACATTCAGTGCTCGCACATGTCTTCACTTAACCGTTTTATACTGACTGAGCACCTTAATAAAAGCGGCCTTCCTGCATATCCTAAATAAATTAAAAACTTCTGCAAATTAGGGTTAGGGTTTTTTCTTGTTTTTTTTTTTTTCTTTTTCTTTTTTTATCTTTAATCATTATGCACCAGGAGAAAAGCAGGACATCAGAGTTCAAAAGAAGTTCAGCCTGGTCTCCGCTCGACATGGCGCACACATGGCCCCCACACTGTTTGATACCGTTATAAAAATCTGTGTCTCTGTGTCTCTGCTTCTGTGTTTTTGTTTTACGTGTTTTCAAGCGCATGTCCTTGGAGGTCACTTTAATGTGTGTGTTATTGATCACATCCGTGCAGCTTTCAGACGGCCCCCTGAACAGTTCAGGGACAAAGAAATCCTATGAACTCTAAACTGAAACATCAAGGAGTTTTGATTCCTGAGATTTATGCTCCCGCTGCATCGTAACAACCTTGCAGGGCTGTAAATCATGCATGTTACAGGCAGGACATCCACATTCGCAATCTTGAATTTTATATCATCTTTATTGATCTTTATGATCATTTTATTTAAGCAGCATGTGCTGCAGATACGTTTGGAGTGGAGCCAACTTCAGTTATCCGCTTATGCTCGCCTGTCTTCTTCTCGAACCGACAAATAGCTGCCTAACTGATAATGACAACCTCAGCAAAGCATGTGTTTGCAATAACTGTATGACTATGACTCATTCTTTTAAAACTGCAGGGTTCATCTGTCTTTTTTTTTTTTTAACCCATTCTGTTTGAAGATGCCAAGCAGAAAAAAGATGATTGCGAGAAAAAGACTCACTTGTACCCTGTTCATACATTATGCTTTTTCAAGAATCAATAAAATATTCTGTTTTCCATTAAATCCCCTCTCCTAAACACCATTTATATTCTAAAATCAGAACTGGATTCCTTTGTCTGGCCCTGTTGATTTAATTTTTCCGTTCAAACACTCAAAATCGTTTCCCTTTTTTGTTCCAGCTGCCTTCACCATGATCGGGACGTCCAATCATTTGTCCGATCGTTGCTCCCAGTTCGCCATCCCTTCCCTCTGCCACTTTGCCTTCCCAACATGTGACCGTACCTCAGGTGCGGACAAACCAAGGGACCTTTGTAAGGACGAATGTGAGATCCTGGAGAACGACCTGTGTAAGACCGAGTACATCATCGCCCGCTCAAACCCAATTATACTGAAGAGACTTAAACTGCCAAACTGCGATGACTTGGCTGCGTCTGACAGTCCTGAGGCTGCTAATTGCTTAAGGATCGGGATCCCCATGGCAGAGCCCATTAACAAGAGTAAGACCTGTTCTCCTGTTCACTGCATGGTTTACTGCTTGGATGCTGTTGGCACGCCCTCGAAATCCATTCTCAATCTTACATTTCATTCTTGAAAAAATTGTTTTCAACTACTTTAAGATTTTATTCATTTATATTGGTATTAATGGCAAATATGCTCCTTTATAACACCTGATAGATACACAGCGGTCTTACATTCATTCCCATTTAACCCCTGAGGGGGGATCTCGATCATCACTGGAGTCACCTCACCTGTTCTGTCCCTCAGATCACAAGTGTTACAACAACAGTGGGGCAGACTACAGAGGGACGGTCAGTGTGACCAAGTCGGGGCGCCAGTGCCAGCCGTGGAACTCCCAGTACCCTCACAGCCACACGTCCCTGGCGGTCCGCTACCCGGAGCTGAACGGGGGCCACTCATACTGCCGCAACCCAGGGAACAAGCACGATGCCCCCTGGTGTTTCACGCTGGATGAAGCAGTCCGCATGGAGCTCTGCGACATACCTGTCTGTGGTGAGACAACATGCAAACTACAACCTCGTTAAATGAATAGACTGAAATAAAATGCTTTGGTCAAACCACAACAGGAATACGGTACAACAGATGCATTATCAGTCATGTCTTCACAGCTGTGTTCACAGCAGCTGATTTTGGGTGTAGGGTTTGTTTTTTAATTGTGATTGAATACACAATAATAATTGTTTGCAGTGCACTGATGACAATACTATAACCTCTGTCTCTGTAGACCACAAGGACAAGTCAGGGGGCGGAAACATGGAGATCTTGTACATCCTGGTCCCCAGCGTGACAATCCCCTTGGCCATTGCTTTACTCTTCTTCTTCATTTGCGTGTGCCGCAACAATCAGAAGTCCTCCAGGCCTCCCGCTCCGCGTCAGCCCAAACCAGTCCGAGGACAAAACGTTGAGATGTCCATGCTCACAACTGCGTACAAGCCAAAGGTATGAAGCATCGCAGTCACAAAACACAGCACTGTGGTTGGGACAGACAGACGAAAGGTGTTTGTGTTCCTTTACTCACGTCATTAAATCCCCAAAACTTATCAAAACATCCAGGAATACGGTCCAAAACGTCTTTGTGATAACTTCAATAAACAGGCCAGAATATTTAAACCCGAGTGAAGATTTTATGTTGTACTGTGATATGTTGTGGCACCGAGGACTAATCAAAGTTTTCAGTACTTTGAACAGTCCAGCACTTACAAGGTTTTATTTCTACCTTGAATATGCTACATATCTCATGATTAACCAAACCTCTCAAGCTTCAGACCGCAGTGGAAACAGAGACAGGCCCAGTGTGAAATAATCTTTATTTTCTTTACAAGTTCCACTAGTTCTACCCGATAAGCTGCTTTTATACGTATGCATCTTGGACCGTAGTGTTCTGGCCCTAAATATGCTTCATTTCGCTGTGTGAAAGTCCTGAAATCCGACTGCAGGAGTCAAAACATTGTCCTCAGCACCCTGTGTGTTCAGTGGATATGTCGCAGCACGCTGGGGTTACAGAGCCCAGTGTGTGGAAGTGACCCGTCTCAGCCCAAGCTTCTGATCTCCATTATCAGATCCCAGCAGGACCAGGAATGTTCAGCTGCGGCTCTTTTTCCTTTCTGTTTATTTCTGTCTCACTTTTTCTTTTACACCTCTCCCTCACATTCCTGCTTTCACCGAGTCCATACTTTTATTGCCTCTTATGCCCATCCATCCCTTTACCTCTGGAGTTGTTTTTTTCCCCTCCTCCTTCATCCCACAGATCATCAGACCTCCGTCACTGCCTCATATTAGGAGCTCACATTAGTATCTGTATTATGAGTTCTTCAAGGTTGCACACTCATTGATTCTGTTTCTTTTTACTCATATGTTTAAGTTGTTGAGGTGGCGGGTGTGAAATTGTCTAGATGGTGTATCTGTTTGTGTAAAAGAGCACTAACATTAAACCTGCTGTGTGCAACATTACCATCAAAAACTAACGACACACAGCCAGAAGCTTCAGAATCCACTTTTTTTTATTGGTTTATGTTATTTTTGTTAAGTGCAGACAATTGTTTAGTTAATAAATTTGTATCTGTAAAGATTCCACTTTACAGGCGATCAAAGATATTGTTTTTCACAGTGACAAGCATGCAGTTGATTTTTAATGTCCTTTTAAAAAACAAAAAACCAAGAGAGGCTCTGAAATCTGGTCCTTACATATCAGACTATAAAACCATCCGTTCTCAAATCGGAAAAATCTTAACAGATGGGCTGTGGTCCTCGAGTCACTTTTCCTTCCAATTCATAAATCTAATCTCGTAGCTAAGTAAAAGTAATCTACAAGACTATCTGAAATAAACGAGGACTTCCAATCTTTTAAAACCCTTTTAATGAGCCCTAAATCTACACAACTTTTCTTTTTGTCATTATCTGCAACTTTGTCTGGGGCCAGAAGGCTTTGCTGTGGGGTCATGTAGAGGCCACAGCCTGTAACAGTCAGTTAAGACACACACGTGTGCACAAACACACACACACACATAAACTTGCGGTGGTGTGAAGAGGATCTGAGGGGTGGGCGTGGGGAGGAAAGAAGGGTTGAAGTAACCTATAACTAAAAACATCTGTGTTTCTCATAATATTCAACTCAGTCACACCCCCCTTAGAGCTCATATCAACCTGTGTGTGTGTGCGTGAGTGCATGTGTGTTTGTGTGTGTCCTGCTCTCAAAGGAATTTCATTATTCATTTTGGAGTTCCTGGAATCTCAAAATCTCTGCCAACCTCTCCTCACTTTTTACCTTCCCCCTAATACGACCTCACACACTCCTAATGAGCTCCCTCTCTGTCTCTCTCTCTCTCTCTCTCTCTCTCTCTCTCTCTCTCACACACACACACACACACACACACACACACACACGCACACAGTAATACTCTTTAAATGCATGAATAAACCAGTGCATTCTCAGTTCATTTGAATGCATTTGCTCAATATTTTAAATACCAAGCAATACCAAACTGACCCAACGCTTTAATTAGTGGGTAGATTTGATGAACTGCAGCTTAATTACGAAGCTCAGTGCCTCTCTCCCAACCCCAGAGTTCAGCTCAGCGTTGCGGGATTTAGTTCCAGTGGGCCTAAATCCAGCTCCCCTCCACTTCCAGTCCTTCTCGATTCACATAAAGACATAAATCCACAGCATCCATTCTAAAACCCCTTTCATTGGAGTTTTTTTTTTTTTACTTTTTTATTATTTTGTATAGCTGTATTTCAGAAATAAACATTACAGCCACTCCTGACACGGGCACTGTTGAAGGTGAAAAATCTCCTTCGTTCTCCTGCTCAAGTAGACAAAAGCAGCACGATTAAATCCAGATATTAAAACACAACAGCTGTTATCAGAAACAACGTCATGGGTTAACCATTTCCTCACAGTGACTACAAACCTGATCACTGAGGGGAAAGTGAAACTTTTTCCCCAGCGGTTCTGTGCATTTGAATTAAAGATGCAGTCGTGCTTTTTTGGACCTATAAGCAGTCGTCCCGCACTTTTTCCTCCATTTCCACATCGGATTTTTTTTATTGGCATAAGAGATAATTGTTCTAAAATGCTGCGTTACCTAAGAATGAAATGAAAGTGTACGTTTTTGCTAAACTACTGGCATATTCCACAGTTTTCCCACATTGCTTTCCGAAGCTGCAAAAAGGAATGATTTGGAGCTGATGTAATGGATCGAGTGTTGATTATAACAATCCTTCAAATCTCTAGGCTCTAGTTTTATTTTATTTTACAGCTTATCATTTAGTGATATAATGAGTAGGACACGCCACTGAGAACCAGAACAACTTATTGTTGTATAATAGTGATGAAACAAAACACTGGTAATTACGCTTGTTTTTTTTTCCCTCTTCTTCCCATCTATGTCACCTCTTTCTTTCCTTACATCTGCTCTTGACTCTGCAGAGCAAAGCCAAAGAGCTTCCCTTGTCAGCAGTGCGTTTCATGGAGGAACTTGGAGAGTGCAGTTTGGGGAAGATCTACAAGGGTCACCTGTACCTGCCGGGCATGGACCAGGCGCAGCTTGTAGCCATAAAGACCATGAAAGACGTTTCCAACAGTCAGCAGTGGGGAGAATTCCAGCAGGTAGAAAACTGAGATTTTAAACTCTGCACACGTATTATTGTTGATAAGTAGCTCATTTGTTATAATTGTTTATAGATACGTGGCATAAATCTTGAAAAAAATGAAATAATCTCTGCAGCAGCTGTATGTCATTTCAGAAGCCACACTCCTGTGGGCTACTTTTTTAGTGGAAAGTAATCCTTTTCCTCGACATTTAGGCATGTCTTGGTCTATTTCCTCAGAAGGTAAATGTGTTAGGCTCTAGACTGCCTACTGCTAAAAATCACTGAACTGGACAGAAGTTCACTGGAAATAGTTTCAAAAATAAACAGTAACTGCTGGCAGGCTGTCCCGATAAATTTAGCTGTTAAGCAGGATTGAGGAAGATGACATATTTGGAACATAATCTTCACTTTCCATTTACAGAAAATGAGACAGGTCTCGAGTGCCAACTTTTAAAATCACACTGCACCAAAAAAAATGTTTTAATGTATCTTTTGAGAGGCACTGAAGTGCTCCTTTACGTCAACTTCAGCCAAAACAGTTAAAATGAGGGCATCTCTCGAAGTCCAGAGTCTCTGTATACATTATGTCTTCATTAAATGTGGTTTAATGAGGAGTAAAACTCACCACTATTTGTCTGAATTTTATTAAAGGAGGCTGCAGTGCTGACTGAGCTGCAGCACCCCAACGTGGTCTGCCTGCTTGGCGTGGTCACCCAGGAGCATCCGGTCTGCATGCTGTTCGAGTTTCTGCCACAAGGTGATCTCCACGAGTTCCTCATCATGCGCTCGCCGCACTCCGACGTCGGCTGCAGCAGTGACGAAGATGGCACCGTGAAATCCAGCTTGGATCACGGCGACTTTCTGCTTATAGCCATACGGGTAGGAAGTGGAAACCTTCAGAAGATTCCAATTTCCCTCTTTTTGTTTGTTTGTGTTTGCGTCTTCTTTTCCAGGTGATCGATTTATAACTCCAGATAAAGAATATCTCTGAAATACAATGATGTAACACTAAACCGCCAGAACCACTGGATCCTGATGATGCACTGTTTTCATGCCCTGGTCTGGCATAAGCAGTTTCAGCGTTAAAAATAACTTCAATATGACAAACAACAAGTAATTACTTGAATAAATCATGAGTGCAAAAACCGAGAAGCTGCTGTAGAAAGCAAAGATGCTGTTATCTCCCTAACTTTGGACTTCTGTCCAGCTGTTGTTGGCTCCAAAACAGAAGTTTTATTTTGCCTGCGCACCCACGTGTGCTGCTGGCTGCTGAATACCAGTGTGATGCCGCCCTCTAGTGCCTGCATGGGGAATAGTGCCGTATTAATTAAAACTGAGGCAAAAATCGCTAGACATAAATCAGAGGAAATTAATATACATAAAGAAAAATCAAATATGACTAATAGGGGTTCCTGTTTTTTCCCCTCAGATATAACAATTTATTTTGATTATTTTTATCCCCCAGTTTATTCTAAAATGGCAGCTTGTTTCTTGTTTTTTACCTCAAAGGGGCGTTCCGACAATAAATTAATAAAGGCTCTATCAGGATTTGTAGGCAGCAACTCTAAATGGCTGACAATATTTTGTAAAAGATTCATACTGATATATTAAGTGACCATAATCCCGGTCAGAGATGATTTGCATGTCACAGCTGGGCTATTCTTGAACTTGTGTGGTTGTTTGTTTGGGTCAGCTACAGTTCCCAGAAATTATAAACAAGACAAAGAAAGAGAAGAGCAGCAGACTAAGGAGGATTAATATTGATAAAATATTCTCAGCGCAGTCCTGGCAGGTCTGGCAGGCTACAAACTGTGCTTCATTGTAGGATGTATTCTCATTTTTTAGTCATCCGGGTGAAAATGGGACATTTTGAATCAAATGAGCATTCAGTTGTAGCTCAGCTGGGCACAGCGTCAGGGTTGTTCAAGTCCACGAAAAGAAGACTGAAAGCTCTGCAGAGTGTGGCTCAACATTTTCATGAACACGAGCCAGTGTTTAGTTTTAGAGAGCTTTGTTTGCTGCAGTCCGACACTGTAAGATAACCTCAGTCGTCCGAGGGAAGCTCTCTACTCTCATTCAGCCGCGTTAATCCAAGAAAACTCTCCTTTCACTGGGTGTTAAAACAAAACCTTCATAGACTAATAGTTTTAAAACTACTGAGGAGTTCCTGTGACACGCAGTTAAGCACTAGTCAACTGCAAAAAGAGGAGCATGTTGACTTTGCCGTCTAAAAAAAGACCTTTTCTGGGTCTGATCTCAAAGTGTTTTAGTGTATATCGATATGTTTTTACCTAAATGTGAAAAATAATATAAACATTCCTGAATGTTCATCAGACATCTAAGGGTATAAACGAACTTTAATGCCAGTAATGTGGATCGGTTACGCTGCAAAAAACAGCCCCTCTAGAAATAAATCTAGTCAAACTAGTCAAAAATTTTGACTAGAATTCGTAAAAACCAGCAAAATAGTCATCAAAAATTTCTTGACACGAAGCATTTTTATTTATTTATAACTTGTATGTGCAGCCATCTGAAGGCGTTAATGTCATCTTAGCCTACTTACTTATGCTTTGATTGCTGTGGCTCTTTTGTTTATTTATTGATTTATTGATTTGTTTTTTTAACTGGACCTGTTGTCTTTACAGTAGCAGTTAATACATTAATAGCTTATTTTTCAAGGTACACATCCGGGGGTAAAAAAAGTTGGAAAGTTGCATTGATTTGCCAAAAAGTAAACCAGGAATCTCAGGACTGTTCATCTTTAATAATCTCCTCTAATCATCTGGACTAGGTGGCTGCAGGGATGGAGTACTTGGCCAGCCACCACTACATCCACAAAGACCTCGCAGCACGGAACATTTTAGTCGGGGAACATCTGCATGTGAAGATATCTGACCTGGGTCTCTCCAGAGAGATTTACTCCTCAGACTACTTCTGCATCCAGCCCAAAACTCTGCTGCCCATCCGCTGGATGCCCCCCGAGGCCATCACCTACGGCAAGTTCACCACAGACTCGGACATCTGGTCGTTCGGAGTCGTCCTGTGGGAGTTGTTCAGCTATGGCCTGCAGCCTTACTACGGCTTCTCCAACCAGGAAGTCATGGAGATGGTGAGAAAGAGGCAGCTGCTGCCCTGCCCAGAGGATTGTCCACCAAGGTATGTTGCAGCCAAAGCCATCTTCAGACGTGCACTGCAGTGCTTTTTGAACGCACGATAAACCTGGTCTAAAATAAGAAATACAAAATACAATTCATCTCAAGAACCCGCAAACCGTAAGAGAAAGTTGAAATGATACGTTTTCCGAATGGGTTTTATCAAAGTTTTTCAACTGTTAAAATGATCCAAAGCTTATGATTCAGTTTGAAAAAACTGTATCAAATAAATCCTTAAATGTTTGCTTTGGATATTTTGTCACCACAAGTCCCGAAAGCAAAAAGTAAATAAATAAAAGCCCCAGTTCATACTTCCTGTGACTCTGCTGCCTTCCAGGTTTTATGGTTTGATGACTGAATGCTGGCAGGAGGGACCAGCACGTCGACCACGTTTCAAAGATCTCCACGCCCGCCTGCGAGCCTGGGAGGGGCTGTCGTCCCACGCCAGCTCCAGCACACCCTCTGGTGGAGGAGGCAACGCCACCACTCAGACCACTTCGCTGAGCGCCAGCCCCGTCAGCAACCTCAGCAACCCCCGCTACGCCGCCTCTGCCGCTGCAGGGTACCTCTATCCAGCCCAGGCTATCCCCCCACCTGGGCAGATGGCTACAATTCCCGCCTGGACGCCAATGGCTGTGCCCCAAACCCACCAGCGGTTTATTCCCGTCAATGGCTACCCCATCCCACCTGGATATGCAGCTTTCCCAGCCCACTTTGCGCCCCCAGCTCCACCTACGAGAGTCATCCAACACCACCTACCACCTCCAAAAAGCCGCTCACCCAGCAGCGCCAGCGGTTCCACCAGTACAGGCCACGTGAGCGGTGTCCCATCCACCACAGGCTCTAACCATGAGGCCAACATGCCGCTGCTTTCTCACTGCATCATTCCAGGGAGCGGCGGAGGGCAGGCTCAGGTTTATGGACATATTTCCCAGAAAGGGGTGGCACAGCTGGACCATGTGTCACAAACATCGGCGCTGCTCTCTCCTGACTCTGACGTACTGATGTACAACGACCCAGTCATCACCGCAGACCTGTAGATGGTCGCTCCGGACTCTTTTACGGGAGGTTTGGGCTCTCAGCCGAGGAGCCAGCATCAGAGTTCTGCCACGGTCCAACTGAAACAGGCCTTTATGCACGTTTGAATGTGCAAGAAACACTGCTGCAGCTACAAAAGTATTAGAAACAGCTGTCTGACTTCCTTACTGTTTAAAGCAACTGTACGTACCATCATGATTTTAAAATGTTATTTTAACCTCTGTAAATACGGTAAATGTTAAGTCCTGAGTGAATGAATGAAATACCTAGATATATAATTAAAAAGAACTTTCTATTAAAGGTAAAAAATAATAAAATAGCAAGTGCACCAAAAGTAGCAGTCCCTAATGAAAGGTTTTCATGACATCTGTTCTTCCCAGCGGTGCTCTGACTCCCTCCATAACACGTGTACTAACACAAACATAAAATAGCTGGTCCAGCAAGACTGGGAACAAGTGTGTTATCTGAAAAAAAGATCCAGCACTACCTGCTGAAAGCATACAGGTGTCACACTCTGCCCGCTGGACCGCCAGCCAGCTGATCGTTATGGGACTGCTGCCCAGTGGAGCAGCTGGAGTTTAGATGCTTTCAGATGGCCTGCAGGTACTTGTGCTGGCAAACCCGTGTACTGAGATCTGGGAGACCGCATCTTCATTTTCACACAAAACCTTTCTGAAAATGACAGCTGAATGTTTGTTTTTGTTCTTGTTGTTTCTCTACAACCTCTACGTGACGAGCTGAGACTTCTCCAACAATCTTCACGCGTTCTGTCAGAGACGCCTTGGAGCTTATCTCCATAGCCGCACCTACCTTCCTGTTTTACTCTTTTTCTTTTGCATCAGATTGAGGATCGAATTTCAATGCTTCGACAACCCCTCGCCCCCCTCAACCCCACCTCCCCACAGACCAACCAGTAAATAAAAAGATCATTCGCCAGCCTCCAGATCCTCCAGAATCGGCCCGTTCTCAGGGCACACAGGAGCTCTGGGGTCAGTTTTACGGTCGGCTTCAATTTCAACTCTAACAAGCGTTTTAGACACTTAGTGATCATGGTTTTTACTGTGTTTTATTTTGAAGGAAGAATTTAAAGATCTTGTTTGGAGGGCTTGTCCATAAGTTTGTTTTTTTTCTCTCTAATCTGTATCATGTATAAAATACCATGTGAGATATGAGAACTGATCGTAGTAAAAGTGTTAAAACGCATGATGCTTATACTAGATTATGTTATTATTATTATGGTACTTTGTGAGGACTCAGACATGTAAAACAAAATCTTCAAATGTGTGTATTTTTGAGCGTTAAAAGAAAAATGTTTAACCAGGTTTGTGAACTTTGGCATAGATTGTAATATGTTGCTTTTACTTGGTTCTGCAGATGGTTTTATAACACCCGGCACCAACTGTAGGGGAAGAAAAGCACTGAAAAAAGAGCAAAGATCCTCTGTCCAGTTTGTCTTTCTAGTTAGAAATGTATTTATTTAACATGTCAAATGCCAAGCAGGAAAGTAATCAGTCTAAGGTAGATGCATTTACTCTAATTGCTTTTCTAAAATGAAGATGATGTGTGTTTGGTGCGTGGTTAACTCTCAGTTCTTTGTTATTTCATAACATTGAATGAATGCTGAATATGAAGCCTTACTTTATTTAAAAAGAGAAATGGAACCCAGAGTCAGAGACCAGTTTCTGGTCTTAGTTTTGATTGTTAGAAAAACCCCCGTTCAGTACTTGTGTGGTTGACAATCGTCAGGATTTAAATGCTCACTCAAGTGCACTTGGCCGTGTGCGTTGCACCCCTCGCGCAGATTTATTTGCAAGTCAAAAACACATTAGTTGTTACACAGAGGTGTCTCAGCAGCTGTGATGTGCTCCCTCACTGTGAATGTACACCACAGAAAGTGCAGTTCTTTTTGTTTGTTTGTTTGTTTGTTTTCCCAAGTTTTAAGCTGTGGAATGTGGATGGAAGAGTCCAAGTCACTTCTGTGTTCAGGTCATTCATCCTTCACCTTTTCATCAAAGTAAGAAAACAGTAGGTACTCATACTAACTCTGAGAATTATACTTTTGTAAAATCCATATTAGTTATTGGAGGTAAATGCTGTCAAAGAAACTTTTACGTTTAAGTTTTATGAAGGGGAAAGCTCATTTCTGTCTCTGGAAGGGATTTTTTTCTCAGTTCAAATCCTTTTGAAGTTGATATTCATCTTGCGCCTTTTACTTCATAAATGTCTTTTTTCTCTGTTACCGAGAACGTTTTTGAGCTACCTAATTGTCAGTTTGTTTGCCATGTAATAGATGTATGAGTACTAACAAAGCAGAGCAAAAACCACTTGTACACAAGACTGTGAATCTTAATCAAGTCTCTGTATTTCTTATCTGGCAAAAAAAAAAAAAAAAAAAGAAAGAAAGAAAGAAAGAAAGAAAGAAATTAAATGACAAATGAAAAACAAAAAACAATGTGCCTTTTTTTTCATCCTAGGCACAACATGTGAGCAAATTTTATAATTCGAGAAGTGTGTACCCATTACAAAAGGTTTACATGCATATTGACCAAGAGAGGCCTTGTCTTTGTATTGTGTCTGAATATTTTTTGCACAGGTGTTTTGTATTGCAAAATCATTTATTAAATGATGCTGTTTGGTTAACTGCCTGGTCATTTATGTGATCTTTTGTTTTTAGTTGCACAGCGAGATTTAGGATGTTGTGTCTGTGGGTTGTGCTGAGCTTGTGTTGCAGTGACCCTTGGTGGCCAGGTGGGGGTGCTGTTTAACTGCGATATGTGTGTCTCTTAAAAACAGCTGGGAAATGTATTAGTTCAGCAAGAATTTAGTCATAAATGGAACAATGACTGCAGTATGGGGTTCTGCTGTGCATTTTCAAGTGTACTGTCTTTTTTTTTTTCTTTAATTTTTTTTGCCAAAACACAAATTTTGCTTTCAGAATGAGCGAAAACATAAGAAAAAGGTGATGTGGCACATATGTAGAAATTATTTCCTGGATAACCTGAAATTAAGGTTCTTATTTCTTGTAATTCAATACATAAAGAGATATTCTAACACAAGTGAGTAAAAACCAAACGCTCTTCATGTCAATATGACTCTAAAAAAAAGTTACTAGACATGCTGGCATGTAGGACTTTTCAAACGTGATTAATGATGTGACTTTCAAAGAAGATAAAAGGCGCCTCTTTAACTGTGATAAAGGCTTGACTCCCAAACATCTGCAACAGCTTGTTTCTCTGAACTTGTCCTGCGAACAGCAGAGAAGTAAAACCCTCTGAGTTCTTGTTCAGAAGCTCAGCATGCTAAAACTATTGGATATAATGTCTCCTGAGGCAAGGACACAATCATTTGGCCTTTCTGAACGTGCTTTTGTACAAACCCCATTCCCTTTAGAAAAGTAGGATGTTTTGCATCCACAAAATAAAAGAATCTGTAATTTGTTAACTTATTCAAGCTTTTACCTAACATACTTTTCAGTTACTTCAGGAACCAGCTTGTCTTCTTTGCCCTTAGAGAATCTGCACCACTGCAACCAACTCCAGAAACCTCCTCTTTGGTCTTTCCGTTTTTCCCTAGCCTGCCAGCTCCATCACCGGGATCCGTCTATCTTTGTCTCGAATTCATTTCGATCTAGGCTCTCCTAAGAAAATCATAACATCTTACACTCCACCTCCAGTTCTGCTTCTTGTATCTTGGTTGGTGTTGCTCTCTCAGGCTGAAGAAGGGCTGGTCTCACCTTGGTGCTGTAAACCTCCCCCTTCACTCGCCAGCAACTCTTATCACACATTAGTCCAGTCAGACACTATTCTTCATCTACTCCGCCGTGCCGTCATTCCTCTCTTCACCTCTTTTCTGAAATTGCACTGCGATGAGCTCAACTTCCTTTTTAAAAAACTGCAAAATATGGCATCTTCAATTTCCCAATAATTTAGTGGATAAATGTAGTAATTGAGGGGAATGGTGCAAGACAATGATGAACTTGAATCTCTAGCTCCTTTTTTCTTCACATCTGTGCAGATGTGAAGAGCCAGGACCCCATCTGTGACACCTTGGAAGGAGGTGTGGATTTGAACGTTTAGTGCAGATGGTATGTGACTGGGATGGAGCTCGTGATAATCAAACCCATTTGAGGGCCTTTTCCTCACATACAGCTGCTGAACATCTTTTTGAATGACCGTATAGGTTTTCTTTTTCCTTCTTCAGTCTTACTTCTTTTCTTTCTTGATCCTGTTTCTGTAGCCTGTAAATGTTCATCATGTTCTTATTTTTTTGGCTACCAACCATCTAAAAGCCAAAATATGTGCGATGTCTGCTTTTTTTCTTTTGTCTTTTGTATTTCCCTACTTCAAATTAGTTGAATCGATGAGGTAATTCACCCTCCGTTATCAAAGTTACATATGACTCTACTTCTATGTAGAAGTACTTTTTTCTTTCTTATTCGTTTGCACTGTTGCCTCACAGCAGGAAGGTTCCTAGGTTCAATTCCTGGGTCCGGCAGGAGTCTTTCTGCCTGGAGTTTGCATGTCTTCCCTGTGCTTGCATCGGCATCCTTCCACTTTCCAAAAAACATGTATATTTGTGTGTGTGATTCCCGTGATTATGCGGCTGTGGCATAAAACCGGGCAAATCAATGGAGGACGATGATCCGCTGTGGCGCCCTCTTCAAGAAGGATTAAGTCGAAATGAATATGTAGAACATTGAATCTAAGTTATCAGTTCCAGTTGTGTGGCCTTTATTTTTATTGTAGTGTTTCTAAACGTTTCGTTTTTTTAAGATGTATACTGGCAGAAAATTCCACGTTACAACTTCCATGTAAGGATTACTTGTTAAGATACAGTGGCAATAATATTTTATATTTTCGTAAACTAAAGCAAGCCCAAATCATGACACTCCCTCCACCATATTGATGTCCAGATGATGTTTTGATGTTTAAAAGCAGTGGGCTTAGGTGTCTCATTGACATTACAGCCATTAATTCATAATAAAGCTTTCCCTCCGGGCTGGGGGGTGAGTATCTTCAATGAGTGGCACGCAAAAGGGCTAAAATTTCTGGCTGATTTATTTGACAACGGGAACATTATGTCGTTCTCACAACTTCAAATCAAGTACGGGATCCCGCGCTGCCAGTTCTTTGGTTTCCTTCAAGCTAGGCATTTTGTAGAATCATTATGCTCGCTACCACTGGACTCACCAATTAAAAATCCGATGGAAGGTCTCCTGTTGGACTTCAGCTTATCGGCCGTTAACAAGAAGTTCATTTCCCTTTTCTATGGAAGGGTGCTTTCGTGTGACAATTTCATAGACTCTAGAGCTAGAGGACTGTGGGAAAAAGATCTGGGGATTGATTTGGATGATGGGCAGTGGTGGAATGCTTTTGGATCCATAAAAAAAATATTCTTATGCAACAGGCGGAGGGAAAACCAATACAGAATACTACACAGACTGCAGTGTACCCCTTACCTTTTGAACAAAATCAACCCCCAGGTATCTGACACATGCACCAAATGTAAAAAGGAGACAGGAACCTACTACCATTGTTTATGGTCATGTCCATTAATATGTAAATTCTGGAAAAATGTTACTAAAGAACTACGTTCAATACTACTCAAAACAATAAAACTAGATCCGGTCTTGTTCCTTCTGAATATACCTCCAAAGCAGCTACCTGTAACTGCTACACAACTGATTCTACTGGGAAAACTCCTGCTCCTGGCGAGACGATGTGTTCTACTGCAGTGGATCAGGGAGAAGCCCCCCACTGTTACCCAATGGTACAGAGAGATATTCCAAGTTATTCCCATGGAACATCTTAGCGCCTCCTTAAGAGGTAATGATGATGATTTCTACCGGATTTGGCAACCACTTCTTAATCACCTCCCTGACGACCTTCTTGGTTTACTGCAGAGGGGACGCTCCTCCTTTGTCTTCTCAAGAAATCGGTGGGAGGTGGGGAAGCAGCTTCGATAGGATAAAATACCTGCTGTTATGTGATGTCCATGTGCGCTACTTTTTATTTGTTTGTTGTTTTTTTTTTTTTTCTTTTTTTTTTTCCTCTTATCATTGCAACATATGTACTTGACTGAGTTGATGTTGTGCTGACCTGTTCATCGTTCTATTTCAAAAATCTAATAAAATACTGTTAAAAAAAAAAAGCAGTGGGCTTTTTCGTGCTGCACATAGAGATGACTCTTCTTTCTGAACAAATGAAATTCTGTTTCGTCACCCAAAGTCAATTCTTGTCACTTCAAACTTATTCAGTAACAGCATCACTGATAATACTTGAATCCTCATCTCACTGGTCAGCCACAAGAGTTGGGAGGATGTTTCACTGATGTTTCTCCTGCAAGGCTCCAGGTTTTAACAAATGAGGGGCCCCGCTTCAACAATACAATGAATGAGAAGTTGGGCTGCAGGGAGGGAGACATCAGGGGTATACAGTTTCATCATCGTCTCAGTCCCTCATGGAGCGCTGGAAGACTTTAACAACCCACTGATTGTTGAGGAACACGAGCTGTTTTTTGTTGCAGAGCTGACAGGCGCTTGACCTCTGCTGTCCGTGATGCCAAATATACTGACCTTGGAAAGGGAAAGAGAAGTGAAGCCTTTTAGCGCTGTCAAGTGAGCTATCAGTGCCTGGTTTAATTTCACCTGGGGGGTTGACGGACCTGGGATCCATCAGCAATGAAGCCTGCTTCGTAATATTCCACTATTTTTTTTTAAGCTGTAAAGTGTATTTTTATGTTTACAAGGTAAATAATTAGATATTATTTTTGCAGGAGAAAACAAATCCCACTGGAAAATCACTTCAATCACGTAAGACATTATTGACGCTGCTAGGCAGGATCCAATCGCACCTACAGTCCCCGACTTTCTGTCAGTAACTTTATCTACTGTGTTACTGAAGCGCTCTGCTAACAGAGTCCGTGACAGCTGAAACGCAATATTCAAGTTCAATGCACATCTACTTTCTTAATGTCTTTTTTTTTTTTTTTTGGCAGACAGATACTCATATAGTCTCAGCGTAGGACAGACAGGAAGAGAACAATAATTCAATTCAATTTTATTTTATTTATATAGCGTCTATTACAACACAAGTTGTCTCTAGGTTCTTTCCAGAGACCCAGAACATGACCCCTGAACAAGTATTACATAAACAACGGCAGGTAAAAACTCCTCTAGTGGGAGAAAAACCAAACAATGGCAAGAAAAACTCCCCTTCGAGAGGGAAGAAACCTGGATCAGGAACTGGTTCATAAGGGGGGACCCTTCTGCCGAAGGCCAGCTGGGTGGAACAGGAAAAGGGGGATCAGAAAGAGGGAATGAAGAACAGAGAGAGGAGAGACAGACGTCAAAGGTACAAAAGACAAGATATAAGTACAACTATCTGTCAGCAGCAGAACTAAGAGTTCTGTGTTTATGTGACTGATACCTGGTTAGTTGGTGGACTACAGAGACGACTATATAAACAGGTGTAGACAACAGACACTGAGGTGGTCAGAGGGTGGGACTGCAGGGCAGGATGTCAGCAGGTATCCAACAGAGACATCCATACAGACAATAAAATGAAAGTTACATTTACAGTCCCTCCTCGTCTCACAGTCATGTGATCTCATTACACCTCCCAAACGGTTTGTTTGTGTTGTTCGTCTCATCAGCTTATTCTAAAAATGGATCTTGTCAAAGGGACGTAAAGCACAGAATATCTAGCGCGATCCTTTAGATAAGAGTCTCTGGGCCACTTGAGCAGAAATACGGGCACATTCTCATTTAATGGTTTTAATGCAGAAATGTAAATTACGAAGAAAAAAGCTTTGAATTTGCATTTAGAAACCAATGCAATGCAAATATAGAAAGAAAATACTGTGTATGAGTTATGGGGTTCATTGGCTGTTGTGTGAAGTTACATTTCCTCGAGTGTGTGGCGTTTCAGCACCTCACGGCAGTCACAGATATTTTTTTTTTACTTTTAAAGGGTCTTTGAAAAATTGATATGATACATTTATTGTATATCGGTGTAAAGGCAGAACTTGAATTTGGGACCTATTTCCAAGACACTCTGGAGAAGGATAAATCTTTAAAAAACAGTCAAGAGTCCAGCACAACTTGGGAATATTTTGGGGGATTTGACCAAGGAAATTCAGATGTTTGCCTTTATTCAGTGTGGGATGCGTCGCACCTCATGTCAACTACAATATAGCCTGATAACATCCTGTCTCTCTCTTCTCTTATCACCTTTTGGTGGGCGGAGTGAATTTTTTTCCTCCAAAAAGTCACTCAAATATGTTAAGGTGGTACATTTAAAGACCGTCAGAAAACACCCCAAATCTTGTGATCCGGTTACTGTTCAGATGCTCTGTGCAAATTAGAAAAGACAGACATTGTAATTCAATTCAATTCAATTCAATTCAATTCAATATACTTTATCAATCCTATGAAGGGAAATCGATTTTCCAGTACAACCGGTCCAAGAGAACAACAAAAAAAAAGCAAACATAAGTAGACAGATGCCTGAGGCCACAGCCAAAAAGTCAGTGCAACCCTTTCATTAGGTAAGAAAAGGGTGACATAAGGAAAGAGGAGGGATAAAAACAGCATCTCCCACACACTGTCCCGTCAGAGGACACAGTATGAGATTATAACAGAATCTCACACTGTGATGACAAGGCAACGACAGAGGTTTGATTATTCATTAAAAAAAAGAACAGGGCTGCATCCTCTGAAGTGCTCCACTCAAACACCTTGTTCTCAGAAAAGTATGTTTTTTTTATTTGGCGACGCTTTCTTGACATTCTTGTTTAGTTTTCCCGGGACTTCCGTTTTTTGTTAAATTCCTCTTCTTTTACCTGAACTTCAAGTATTTTGTTAATTTCATTGACTTTGCTCTCGCCCTGATTATTAAAGTCTGAATCTTTGGACTATTTACTGTTCATCAGAAGAAGAAAAAAAAACAAAATAAGAACACACACACCTAAAAATCCAGAAACTTGAGATCCCTATGTTTTCTCTCTTTGGGTCAGTTGTTTCCATGACTTTCAATCAGACTAAATCATTGAATGTTACATAAATCTGATTAGCCAGTTGCACCTCAAAGCTATAAACACATGTTGAGAATTCGTAGAAAGATGAAGTTGGTGCCTGGGTCGGGGACAGTCTGGGTGGGGTTCTCAAAACGTTACCCCTGGTCTACCAAACTACTGGATGAACTTTCAAACAAGCCGGCATCAAGTCCTAAATGTCTTCTCTTTTCCACAGGCCAGGTTTTACTAAAGGGGATAATTCAAGCAAAAGCCAGAGCATAAAAGTTGCCTGTTTTGCCATCACTTTTGCTTGCTTAATGTAATAAATTTGCAAAATTCTTTCTGCCCTTCTAAATAGAGTAACACAGATAAACTAGCTTCTACACGTTCACCTACAATATTTTAAATAAGTGCGACTGTTTACACAGAGTAGAGAGCAGAGAGTCTGGTTAAAATGCAGAATTGCTTAATTAGATTTAAATGCTTTCAGAGAGTGCATGGTTTGTTAAGCTGCGTGTGTGTTGAATAACACACACATTCAGACAACAAACTTCTGTAAAAGTTTAAAAGATACATATCTAAAGTCATGGTACATTTGGTGAATAAAGTGAAAGTTGTGTTATATATTTAGAGCAGAGAATATTTAGTTCCTCGATTAAAAACACAAACAGCCTTTTAGTAGGTAAAGCTCTTTTTTACCAAAAATAAAAAGCTTAGATTGTTGTGTGTTGTCTGCACTGTAAACTTTACCTGCTGCTATGATGTTTCAGTTCAGTCTGGTCTTTAAATAACAGTGTTACTGGCTTGTTTGTAGGATGTTAATCACAATCTTCTGGGTCACACGTGAACACTCAGATGCTGAAAATTCCCTTCTGATGCCCATCTGTGCTGTTTTATGAAAAAAGAAAAGAAAAAGTCCAATGCTGTGATAATTAAACTGTCATAAAGCACCAGTGAGTAGGTGGAAGAAACTCATTTAACGACAAGTCAGACTCTGGCTTCATTATTGTAATTACTCAGCAGGAACCCTCAAACATGGTGGGTTGCTGGGATGATGGGCACAATTATCAGTGAATAAAAACCATGTTTCTACAAAAACACAATATATATTTGAGGTGTAAAAGTGAAGATGTCACGTGGTTTCCTCCCCATCCTTCTACCCTCACCCACCTCCATCTCCGATCTCAGACCCTACCCTGAATCTGCACATTCCCCTTTCTTCTTTTCTCCACCTCACTCCACCCATCCACACAGACTCTATCAAATAATCCACCCATGTTTGTGGTGGAATGAAACTAATTCTTTCCATCTGTGTTCTTCAGTGGAGGGGCTCCAAGGGCAAGGCCTGCCACTCTTTATTCACTCTCCCCCTCCACTTCAGCTCATTTCCAACAAAGCACCCAAGTCTGGTTCCACTCAGGCCTAAAGTCTAAGATCCTGCTGCATACTGGGGCCCCTTCCAGCCTGAGGCAGGGGAGGAAGGTCGGCCAGGTCCCGGGATCTGCTCTCCATGGATCCTGGAGATTTTGGGTTATGTTTAATGAATGAGTCAATTAAATGACTTTCATAGTCAAGATTGACTCAAAACATTGAAAATATTTTAAAGGCAAAACACATGTTTAGATCATTTGCGAGTTTTATTTAAGACTTGCTGCACTGAATTGGTGCATGGGCAAAGAGTTTCCCACAAAAGCCAACTCAACGTCAAAACATAACTGTATGAAAAAGAAATTGAGAAAATCCTGAGTTACTGATGCTGCAAATGAAGTATTTATTAAGTGTTAATGTTGGTTACTTCTGCTGTCTGGTTTCCTGCATTTGGGTGCAACCCTCTTGGGAAACCTGATAAATAACAAAAGACAAACAAACAAACAAACAAACAAACAAACAAACAAATAAATAAATAAATAAATAAATAAATAAATAAATAAATAAATAAATAAATAAATAAATAAATAAATAAACAAACAAACGAACGAACGAACGAACGAACGAACGAACGAACGAACGAACGAACGAACGAACGAACGAACGAACGAACGAACGAACGAACGAACGAACGAACGAATAAATAAATAAATAAATAAATAAATAAATATGATGATGCTTTAAGTCAAGTATCCTGTTACGTCCTGACATTTTTTCATTTTCATGTCACCAGTTGCTCCTCTGATCTTGGGATGGTTGATGAAACCTTAATCACAGTTTGTTGACATAAAGTAAATTACCTGAGGCATTTAAGGTCATTTATGATGAGTCCACATATGGAATACAATATAAACTTTTATTTGAAGAGAATTACTGACCAAGAGTTCCTTTTATGGGTTGAATTCTTTGGAAACAATTCATCATACCCACTTGTTCTTGCTCAGGGTCAGAGAGGGCGCAGGTGGAGTCGACCCCTGCTGTGATCAGGTGACAGCCAGGGAATACTTTGGAAGGTCACCAGTTCATCATGAGGCAACAAAAAGACAATTGAGAGTAACACCTGACCACTGACCACACTCGCTCTTACTGACAATTTAGAATCGCTGCTAAGCATGTTCGTGTAGTGTGGGAGGAAGCCAGGCGGCAGTCATTCATTTCAACAAATTAATGGAATAACTGGTTTAAGGGATATTTTGCTTTGTATACGGGCATGAATGTAATACATTCATACAACCCTTTGTTCCCAGTTAATGCTCCATCTTTAATGTTTCCTTTTATGCTGTGACCAATGCAGTCTTAACAAACCCGCCTTTGTGGTAAAGTCCTGATTGGGAATGAAAGCAGTGAGTGTGCTGTGCACATAAGGCTCAAGATCTCTTTCAACCCTAGTATGCAGGGAGATCAGATTATGATTGCTCTCCATTATAACGGTAATAAAACAGCAAATTGATAATCTCTCCTTTACTGTACTGAAAGAAAAAAATTCAACATTTTGTCAAATTAATGGCAATCTCATGTCTGTATGACAAATATGAGAAAATTCCTCTATCAAATAGTAAAAAAGTTTGTTTTTTTTAAAGAAAGGAGCCTTTTATTCTTTAACTGTAGAAATGAGAAATTATTTGCTTGTATGGTCTTTGCTTAAATTTAACCAGAGACCATACAGAAGCTGAAAGCGTATGTGGTCTTCGGTTTTATGTTGTCATTACCACTTTTACAGTCGCTTCCATTTGACTCACGTGCTAAATCTGTGGCATTGAACTTCCAGAGTGTCTGTGGCTCTATTCTATCCGAAATTGGTGACGGCTTTTTTTCGGACATCTGAGCCTTCCACATGCTGGTCCAAGTTCCCGGAGGGGGGGAAGCCCATGTGAATGTCAAAGTTCAGGCTGAGCATGTATATGTTTTCATTCTTGGCAAATTTTCAATGAAAGTCGGAGGTTCGAGGACACCGTCATAGTTCCAACCTTAAACAATGCCAACTGGCGATCTGGTTACTTACATGACCCGCCGGGCAGCTTCTGGGAAGGGAGTGTGGTTGCAAAGCTGAAACGTAAAGGAATTGACAGAAGGGCACCACCAGGAGAGGAGCCTGCGGCTTAATTTGACTCAACATGAGAAACCTCACTCGGCCGATTGACAAATTGAGAGCGCTTTCTCAATTCTGAAATAAAGCAAACCCCCTAAGAAAGTCAGATGACCAACTATAGGCTTTACTAAACACAAATGTTTTAAGTTTGGTTTTAAAGGTGGAGGTGGGGTCAGCCTCCTTAACCCAAACTGGATCTTCTGGGAGCTACAAGTAAACCTGCACTCTGAGAGCGGAGAGCACTAGTAGGAACTTAAGGTGCTATCAGGTTTCCCACAGTTGTACTGGAGGCCATTGCAAAACTCCAATCCAATAAAAGAAGCTGTTTCACACCACCAGAATTAAAACAGGAGCAACATTTGCGCCGCTTCATTTCTTTGACTTCACGGGTGCATCCCGAAACTCTGATGGGGGGTTTTGGAATTTATGAAATATAGTGTCACAGCATATGTACTCTTATTTCAAAGAGTTATCTAAAGAGGTTGAAAGACTCTCATATTTTTGACAAAAATGCAAGTTATCAGTGATGACTGGAAATAAGACCAGGCAGCTCTCGCCACTTGTGAAAAATCAGAAGGGAATCCCAATTTGCCTGGGTTATGCTTTATGCTTTTCTTTTTTTATGTAAAATATGCAAATTACTGATATTTAGTATTTGCTAGTAGTCATATCTAATAAATTCAACCATGGGCAGAACTAGGCGGTCTGTTTACGCTCTTTTCAATGTTTATTTTCAGACATGCTGACTGGACTTTATAATGAGTGAGTTGTTTTGATCTTTGCACAACTTTCTGCAAGGGAGCCAGTTTTTCAAAGTTGTGAACACATTCATATAAACCACAGAAGCCATGTTTACTTTGAACAAAACCATCCAGCACTGATGCCAGAACCTTGAAACCAACTGATATATGTGTAGATAAAAGTGAGAGCAGTAACTATGTATTGTAGTTTTATTTATACTAATCGGAGTCTGCAATTTAGAGACGTAATAACACGACATGGTGTGTTTTATTCTCTTCCTGCTATCTTCCTCTTCCTGTCCTCTTTTCATCTTCTCTTCTGTTTCTGTACTCTTCCCATTTTTCTTTTTTTTTTTCCATCGGCTTCACCTCTCCCCATTCGTTATCTTTTGAAATCATTTCTGAAGGTCTGCCTGTACTTGCGTGCCGGCATATTTAAACAGATCTACATGCCTCAATATCAGTTATGAGCTCCATGTAGCTGCTGTTTTTAAGGGTATTTGTGTGTCTTGTGAACACAGATGAATCTCTTCAGGTTTATCACATACAAGTGTGCACATTTTTTTTTTTTTTCATCATTCACGCACACAGATGTCAAACACAGCACTGCACGGAGCCACAGCCCCAGTCTTGAATGGAGCCAGAAATAGCAATGGGTTTGACTTCGAATCAGCTTAAGTCTTCAAAGAGAGAAATTTTTCATGCAACAAAAGGATTGAGAGGGAGATGCTGGGAGAGGGGGCTAGAAGCAGAGGGGAACACAGAGCAGATCCAGCTGTTTAAAAAAAAAAAAAAAAAAAGGAGGCAAAAAAACTTCAAAGATTCATGTTACCATGGTAACTGTATGGTGCCTACTTTGAAACCCCACCCCACCCACACAACCCCCCGCTCAAGCATGGATTCATAACAAATGAATTCATAAAAATTGATGGGGGTGGAGGAGTGTATTGCACACTGGGTACAGACTCACTCTCTAATCACTTATTTTTCTGTCATCACCCTTATTTTTTGTTGTTGTTCTCCGTATCCAGCAGAGATCATGCTGATGTCTTTAGTGATGGATTCTGCTGCGGCCAATTAAAACCCGATGGGGTTATCAGCTATTGCTTCAGTTTCCATGAGCGAAAATGATCGGTTTAGTGTAATCTGACAGCACTGATGTTCCGTTGTTCGCGTTTTTCTCCACTGATGTTTGGGACACGCTCCCTGTAATTATTATGACATGCTATCATTTAGTAACGAGCAGATCTGAATTCCATTTGTAATCAGATCCATCTCCTGCTCTGTCATTTCCTCTATTTCATGACAGGGCTTTGCTGTGCTCATGCTCTTTTATTGACTTTAGTGAATTTTTAAGTACAAACTGAAACATTTATACTTTTAGAAATAAATTACTTAAAGGCACAACTTTTATGAAAGTCCTGCCTCACAAGAAAATGTGTAATAGGTGCTTTGGTACACATGCCCAGAACTGAGCAGTGTCACAGTCTAGGGATAGAGAAAGTAACACGGAACAAGATATTAAAATATATGGCCACTAACAATGTATATCTTTCTAGCCTTAACCATACTTTTGTGTTTTTAACTCTTAGCATTAACAATTTGTGTAGAAAAGCAAAGTAAAGGCATAAAGATTTGGCGACGTGTCAGACTGGTGTCCAACTCTTGGTTTCTGCAATGAAAGTCAGTGGAGTGGAATAACAGCATTCTTCTTGTTTACAGCTGCTTTAACTGCTTCTGAATGTGAGTTTTGAAAGACAGCTGCTCTCTTCTCTGTCTGAAACTGTGTTCAGGGGTGTTCTGGCCTACTTTCATCCCTGGCGTTAAGTGCTTCTAAGTCATTCCAAATCATGAATGGGCCACCTGTGGTGTGTTTTGAGTTTTCATTACAGCTCTTTAAAGTCAGAGCTGGCTACTGAACGTGCATTGTACTGGCAGTTTTGGAAAAAAGGTATGTCAATAATACAATTTAACTAATTTCAAGTTAGTCCAATTAATACAAAGCCAATAAAAATAACAATACTAACAACTGCTTTGCAAAAGGAAACCAAAAGTATACCAAAACATTGCTGGTATACAGTCTCCCATGCTGAGCAAGCACCAGGTGACTGCGGAAAGGAAGAATCCCCTTTAACAGGAAGGAACCTCGGGCAGAACCAGACTCAGGGAGGGCGGTAATCTGCCTGGACTAACTGAATGTTTAGAGGACAGGAAAGAGGAGAGGAGCAACAACAGATCAAGAACATCTGCTGAGAAGAAGGAACACGGACTGTGTACAAAAATTATGTCATAATTACAGTTGGAGTAGTTGGAGCAGTCTAGGCCTATATGAGCCATATCTAACTAACAGCTTTAGCATAAAGGAAAGTTTTAAGCTTAATCTTAAAAGGTAGAAAGAACCAACTGGCACTTGGTCTCGCAGGAGAGGGGCCCAATGACTGAAGGCTCCACCTTAATATAGAAATAAATAAGCCCTCAAATCACAATATAGAGGTCTGTAATATTTGGCTCTTTTGGTAATAAAATTTAAAGTGACTGGGTCATGTTGTTATGTAGCAATTGAAAAATTAGAAAAATATGTAGCAATTTTGTTGTTTTTTTTGCTTTTTTTTTAGATATCAGTATAAAATAAAAGATAAGAGTAGTAAGTAAGGAATTATTGTCTTTTAGCATTTAAATTCAGTTTGGGCTTGAAGTCATTAGGTCAAGTGACCAGGAAGTCACTGAAATATATACAGCATGACACGTTGATCCAGAAAAAAAAAAAACTTGTTGACTTCTGAACCAGAAAATATTCAGTCATAATGGCACTTTGAACGATAAAAGACATCTGCTAACATCTTACACATGACCATGTCCCTAACTGTTTCGAAGTCTGGATTGCAATTATTTTACAACAACAACAACCTGAGAAAGTTAGTGCTAGCTTCTATCATTGCATTTCAAATGATATGAAAGGAAGTTTTTGTGTATTTTGTTTTATTTGTGTTTATTTTTTGCATAAAGATGAGACACACGTGTGTCCGGTATCAAGGTATCAGTTCACTTCAATTTCATTTATATTGTGTATATTACAACAAAGGTTTTCTCTAGGTTTCTTTCCAGAGACCCAGAACAGGATTCCTGAGCAATTATTACATAAACAAAGGCAGGAAAAACTCCACTAGTGGGAGAAAAAGCTTAAGCCAAATAGTGGTGTTACAACCCAGCTCGTTGGGCTGCAACATAAATTGGGGGCTTGACCGGGAAAATTTTGTACTTCTTGTGAAGACTAAACTTCAGGGTTTTGTTTGTGTGTATTAGTTTATGTAGGTTATAGACTCATTGAAGCAATCACCAATATTTATAACATATGCTGAGTGCAGTATTTCTATAAACTCTTCTCTAAGCTATAAGAGCATTTTGCTTGAAGGTGTTTCGGGCCCATCTCCTGAGAGTCTTTGTTCTAGTGATGTAGTGATGTTTTGAAGCTGATGCTATGGGCTTCAGGTGAGTTATGCAGTGAATTGGTGCGTCAGGTTTGCTCAGATGTTATGCTTGATGTGCAAATGTTATTCATGGATGATTGTATGATAATGAGGTGAGTCTACTGTGTTTTGGTGTTAATGACCGGTTTGTGTCAAAGTGGAGAAACTAGTTGCAATTTTGGTCACACTTTCATTGATACTCCATAATTGAGTGCATCTATTTTTTGGCTAGGGACATTCTTAACCATCTGACTCTCCTGTTATTTATTTCTGTCTGCAATATATAAAGATCTGGTTCAGCATGTCAGACTTGCTCACCATGTTTTGGTAGCAGTCGTTCTTAACCTTTTATTTTTTTAAATTTTAGTTGATGGTAGTCCTGTTATCACAGTTTTCACAAGCTTGGTTTTCATGCTGGCTTTTGGTAGAGGGAGGTAACCAGATCCTACGACCCTTTGTGGGTTGGATGGAGTAGTCTCCTTTCTTTTTGTTCATTTTGGCCAGCCCATCACAAATTTTGGTTTTGGGGTTGTTGGTTAAAATAAGTTTGCGCTACTAGTTTGTTTTAATATTGTGGCGGTAATGCATTGTAGTTGTAGTAATCAAGGCAGCTATTAAAACAGATCATTTGCTGAGCAAGAGAGCGTGATGACTCTGGAGAGGTCAGAGCATTGGGGCATTACTCACATTGGATGGATTCCTGGAGGAATCCTTTTGAAGAGGGAGGTGTTACGCCCCTCTGCATCCCTGCTGACTTTGCTGAATCAGTGCAGGTGTTTGCGGCATGGAAATGATTGCTTCATTGGCTGCACCTGTGAGGGTCTGGATATTTCTTCCCTGGCATGGATCACATGAGGCTGACCAATCTAGCTGGTGTTTGCTATGTTCCTGGATAAGCCCCCAAATTTATGTTACAACCCAGCTCATTGGGCTGTAACATAAAGGGAGTTTGAACGAGCAAATCACAGAGTCAAGGTTTTATTGTTAAAAAATTAAACAATAGGAATTAAGAAGCCTGGCAAACCCAGTGCCAAAGCCAGTATAGCAAACACCAGCTAGATTGTTGAACCTTGTGATGACTGAGGTCAGCTCAGGGAGGTCTACAAGAACAAAAAGTCCATAGTCAGGTCAGAGCCTAAGGGAGTCACTTGTGCTGAAGAAATGCCCACAGCTGCTGCCAGGTGGGCCTGGTTGATTTCTTCTCTAATTCTGACAATTATACTGCTAAAGAAGCTCATAAAGTCATCACTACTGAGAGCTGCAGAAATGCATGCCTCAAGTTGTGACTCTTTGTCAGCCTGGCTACAGTGCTGAACAGAAAATGTAGCTTATTTTTATTATCTTCTATCAACAATGAATAATACGCTGTTCTACCTTTCCGAAGGGATTTCTAAAAATATACCATTAGACTATCTTTCCATGCACGATAAGAATCTACAGACCTAAAGAGTACCACTTCCTTTCCATTTTACACACTTTTTGTTTCAGCATACGAATATGCAAATTATACCAGGGAGTTAAGCTCCTATGGTCAGATACCCTCTTTCTCAAAGGAGCAACAGCATCTAAAGCTGAATGAAGCAAATCTGCAGTGCTACTGACAAGGAAATCAACATCTGCAGAGGTAGAACCGATGTCACAGCCCTAAACTGCTTCATTATGTTCCACTGTAGGAAGATAGGAAGAGCAAAGGCCTCCTTAAATTTAGCAATAGCTTTATTGGATAGAACTACTTACCAATAAACCAAATAGGAAATCTGAAAACTCAGACAGAAACTCTAGATAAGCACCAGCAGGAGGCCAATAAACTACCACTCGTAAAACTGGCTTCTCTGATTTCCAACTCGGGAGTTTTAAACTGAGTGTGAGACTTTCAAACGTATTATAATCGCATTTAGGTTTAGATTTTATTTGAAAATTGGAGTTATAGATCGCCGCCACTCCTCCGACTAAGTCCGTGCTTTGGGGAATATGATAAATAAAGTAACTTGGCGGCGACGATCCATTTAAACTAACATACTCTTCTTCTTATAGCCACATTTCTGATAAACAGAAAATATCACTCCAGGTCTTGGTAATTACATTGTTTACTAATATAAACTTAAGCTTAAAGATCGTATATTTATTAGTCCACATCTAACTTTTCGATCTTTAATTTGCACTAAATGCTAGTTTTTATTTTTACCAGGTTATTTCCATTAAAGTCTTTATCACATTGCGCTTGGTGAATCAGATTGACGTGCAAACCCTCACTCTGCTGTTCCATGCAGCAAGCCTCAGATTTGTGAAACTAGGACACACTGAGTGGTGGCAAATAGTTGATCTTCCTTATAAGACACTTTATTTGAATTTCCATTCATTTGCCACCTTGTGCATTTGTTTTTACATGCACAACAGAGATGTCTGTGCTAGCGTAAAAGCAGGAAATATCTGTTTCCAGCTGATGTCAGAAATATTATTGGTTATAATTCATTCAGGTTTTAAGGTCACACAAACATAGATTTTGATAACTTTCTGTCATGCCAAAATAGGTGGATCCTTTCTGCCAACTTGATCTGCTCCAGTGTCACATGGTTTGGGGAAGTGCAAGGGTCTGTCATACATCAAGAAGAACTGGGTCAGGTTGTTTGTTCCCTCAGCATTTCCTGTCTGCAGATGGATGCCTGCCCAGAGAGTCTGAAGCTGAAGCACTGCAGTTGCCAGCGAGTTCATGTCAGCCGGGAACCAGGAGGCTGTTTACGTGTTATATAATTTCTCAGTGATCACTCAGGCGCCGTGGTCATCAAGACAGAAAATCAGGTTAGTCAGCCAGGCTCATTCCTCCACTTTATTAAATGCAATTGGCGATTAGAGCTCTCAAGAGTGTAGCATCATGTCTTTTATTACAACAGTCCTATTGTAGTGATTTGTGATGGAGCAAAGTTCTGTGTAACAGACAGATAATCCACAATAGCCCCTAAATGACCCTAATCTAACTCAATGGAGCAGAGCAGCAATTCTAAAACGCTCTTGTTTTTATTCTTCTCTCTGGTAGGACATGATAAAAGGTTAAATGATTTTCCTTAATGTGATAAAACTGTTCAAACCTGAGAGATATAAAAGGAGCGGCTGTAAACCATAGATTTCCTTCAAGTGGTCCCATCATGACCCAGGAGCAGCTGGGAGGAAAGATCTGTGGTGAAGACACTCATGCTATGTTGCTGTGTAACCGGTGCAACCTCATACTTCTAGTCAGCCAGCTTATCATGTCAACTGAAATATTTTACTCTTGGACAAGGCAGCTGTCACCTATTTTTACTGCTTCTGTATGAAACGTGCCATTAAAGCACCAGTTATTTTTAAAGTCAACGTACCAGTTTCAGTTTGACATATTCATCCATCCATTCATTTGCATTTATATGATTTTTGGTCACGGGTACAGCAGCCTATGAAGGGAGGCCCACAGCTCCCTCTCCTCTGGAGACGTGCACATGTGAAAAAAGTGTTTCATTTACACTTTTTACTTCAACACATCTGAAAAAAAAAAAAAAAAAACACCTCGCGAATGCGTAAAAAGGCTTTTGTGACATTTCAGGGTTTTTTTTTTCCAAATTGTAGGTGTTTCCATTTCAGGTTTGTCTTTGCATTATTTAGGTTTTGTGCAATTCCAGAGGTAAAGGAAACATGACTATAAAGCCCAAAATAAACCCCAAGATGGCCTATCTCGCATTTCAGTCAAAAACATTTTAAAAAATAAACCAGCTTTATTATCTCAGAAAGTCATCATTAAAAGAAACTGTGATCCAAAACAGCATATAAGTGATGCCATAATTTATGGTGTCAAAGCCTAAAGTTTGTCTTTTTGGAGACAATAATAGCTACTTGACTAAATTTCCTTTTTCTTGAAGACCTTGTTAATCCATTTTACACACATACACTTGCAATGTTCACAAAAACGTGTCTAAACACTGTGCTTTTTATTATAAAAAAAAAGAAAAAGAAAAAAGTAAAACCCTCTATCAAGCTTCTGTGTATCAGCAGCAACCCTTTTGCTAGGTCATTATTGCAGTGGGGAACTGTCATGCTCAGTAATTTATAATTGACTTTGGATTTATTTTCCCAGCTTGTAAAAATCCAACTGAGACATTTTCTTCCCACACAGAGACACATATACCCTACAGAATGCAGGGTTTTTGTTTTTTTTTTTATCAAGACCTGCGTAACCTCAGAGAATATGTCTTCAAATTAAGTCTTGGCTCTTACCAGAAGTAATAGATAATATTAAATCTTGCGTCATATTTTCTGTTAACTCATCAAAGGAAATCTGAGTTATTGTGTGTGAAGCCAGATCTGAAGCCTTGTGTTAATTAAGAGCACACTGCCTCTCACCCCGTAAGTCTTTATATATATATATATATATATATATATATATATATATATAAAATCATAATAAATCATGAGTACTTTACTTATCAGCCTTTAATTCTCCTTTTCTCCCCTTTATCATCCTAAACCAGGTGGCTTTGTGGGTCTGTGCTGTAATTAAAAAGATGCAAATGAGCTAATCCTGTAAAACAAATTCTTCTGTCTCTGCTAATGAACACTCCTAAACGCTTTCTTGCGTGGTGAAATACTTGTCTCAAACGAACCAAATTTGCTCTCTCCGCAGAGGGATTCCTGTCAGACAGCCAGTCAGGATTAGCTGTTTTGCAAACACAATAATCTGAAAATGATCCAAGAGATAAAGTAAAAAGCTGTAGGTACTGCATCTGCATTACCTTCCTGCTCTAAATAGAATACTTTTAAATCCATTACTTGAATTATACTTGTCAATGTTCTCTATATAGTCCAAATATAAATCATACGCAGATTTTTTTTTTTTTACACTTTGGTGCCTGTGCACAAAAGAAAAACATATTTGTCATTGCAATGCCATTGGGAAACATATTGCATGCTGCTGTAGTTAAACCTAATGCAGTCCTGCACAACTGCGCCTTTGCCAGAGATCTGTGCCTGCATCACAACGCTAGACAACATCAGTGCAGGTTTTAAAACAGTCTGAAGAACAAAACCATACAATACGTCATTTTCTGACCCTGACCCTTTTCTCTGAACATCTCTGCACCTGCTGTAGCAGTGTAAATATGTTCACACATGAGCATATGTGTTCACAAACACACGGGTAACATGTGTGGAGCAGAGAGGGAGAGTTGAGTAGAGAGTAGGGTTTTAAAAACCTTCCAAACTTATAAACACTTCCCTCACCACTGTGAGAGCTTTGATGAGGTCTGCTATGCTGATGGCTTAAAGGGAATGGAGAACAGGCCTTCAAATGCGTTAAAGTTGTGACATTTGAATCCTACTCTGAGTACAGAAGTAAAGTAGTACAGCAGAAAAAGAATCCTTTTCAACCATGCTTTTACTACAGACATTCAGTTATCTGGGTATTTGTTTGTAGGGCAGATTTCCAGTTTTTATATCAGTTAGTAGTGATCTATGATCTGCACATGTCATACTTGCAATGACTGTACCCATTTCTACCTATGTATAAATATATCAAACAAATTAAATATAAATGCCCAAATGGTATTTAGACGGTATCCCTAGACCACTTTTACATGCGGTTTGGTGTCTTGCCCAAGGACACTTCGACATGCAAACCACTGATGTTCACATTGGTAGATGACTGCTTTATAATGTGGTTGGCTGGTATCTCTGGACCATATTGAGGGAGCCTCCACCTGGTCCACCACTGGTCATCCCAAGATACGCAGGTCAATCCTGCTCTGGATCTGCGTCCCAGGTATCCCTTGGTTTAGATCTGCCAGACATCCACTGCCATCTTCAACATGCATGCACCCTGCACCACCTCCACCAAATCTGGTCCTGATCCAGACACTACAGCCCGACCTCTTTCAGCCCAACAACAACATGGTGCAAAGGTCTAACCATGGCAATAAGCTCAAGGGTGAGGAGAGTTGGGTTATACCCCGCAAACTGAAGCTTCGACTGCATGATGTATTCATTCCTACATACTATAGCTTTTACACATGTACATACCAGTTTTAGGGGGTCCATCCCTACTCCACTTTCCCCCATTTTTCCTTTTGGTGTGACTCTTTTGACATCAGTATCACAGCTTTGTGTTACCCACGACTGCAGTATCATGATGATGCCACCTGATTTTATGTTGGGTGGAGAGTGACGTCGGATCATTTTGCTCTGTTCTAGTAATGTGACATGTTTCTGCAAATCTGAACCTCTTACTTAATTACTTATTTTCAGAGTTATGGTTGTATCATGTTGTCGTTTTTGAGATGGTAGTCACTCCAGACATCCAAACATACACTCTCGAGCTGTTCTGTTTGAGATCAAATAATTTGTTCCCTAGAAAACAAGTCATTACTTATTTGGTGTGCACACTGCATCGAACTTCGCAAAAAGCATCATTATGTTTTCAAGTGTTCAAAAGCATCTCACAAACATGCCACCATCAGATAGCCGTCTGCAGCCAACGACACAGACAGACGATCCATTCAGCACCGGGTCGCAGCCTGTAAAGTGTTGTGCTCACCCACTGAATCAATTACACTTGCATTTAAGAAGCAGAGTAATCAGCAGATGATCAAAAATAACTGAAAACCTTTAAAGAAAGACAAAGACTAGTATTGTGAGCACATTTCCTGAAAAACACAAATTACTCTTTGGAACTGGTGCATAAGTCTGCACTTTTAAGACTTGATTTTCCTTCTTTAAGTACCACTGGCTTTAAACACTTCTTTATTTTGATAGACTTTGAAAATGCACTGAGGCTATTTGGTTTCCACTGCGAGGTAATCCATGTGGCGAGGCTTGTCTGTCCTCGCTATGATCAAAAGCATGACTAAACATGGCTGACTGATGAGAACATAAAATGTATATATATATTTAAATATGCCACTACTCTTGCTATTCATGCATCATGGAGAAACTCTGAATTTGAAAATAGCTAGAAAATAAACACTTTGTGCCCAAAATACGTATATAACTCTGGGTTGTTTGTTCAGTAGTGGTTTGAAGTTTGTGAAAACATCAACAGATTCATCTGATGATGATTTGACATGAGTTTCAGGGCTGGTGTTTTTTCATATGCCCCGGGTGATGGTGAAGATGTATTCTCACAACGACCTCTTGTGATCCCATCTTCATAAGCAAACAAACACAGGCGCTGTCAAAGCAACGACCAGGACATGAGCAGGTCCAACGATGTTCCTGTAAATGTACAAATACATTGGGGATTTCTATACTTCTGCATTAGACACAACATGAGAGAAGTTCGATCCCTCAGACTGGATCTTTTCAGGCCTGAACAGCGTCTGTAGGATCAAGACGGGAAAAGAAAATGTTTTTTTTTTTTTTGAATGACGCGTCGAGCAGCACAATGCCACAGAGGGCCTCATTACATGACCAGCAGAGCCGGACAAAGGGCATCATTTTATTTCTTTCAGTCCATCTCGGCAAGCCATCATTGAATAGTCCACAACTATAATCTTTATTATTAACCTTTTCCAGGTCTAACAGGGCACTCCACGATGAGCTTCTCATTCACACAAGCTCTCATATAAAATTTTCAAAGATGAGAAAAGATGTGCTGAAACACGTCACTATTTTGTTTAATAGTTAGTTTACTATTTAGTTTAAACTTTGTGGAGACATGTGAAAATATTGCAGTTTCCCTTCAAATGTCTTCCTCAATCACCAACGTTCCTCTGTTTGGACAAACCACATCAGATCAGCAGTCGTCGTATTTTTCTGTTTTCTGTATCTTTCTCTTCTGTTCGGCCTTGAATCCAAACCATTCTGCTCTCCTCCTCTCTCAAACGCTAACTGCATCTTGATCCATCCGATTTTCATTCCTCTTTTCCCAGGAGCATACTCCATCTCTCTTGGCTCGCTTCATCTAACTCCATCCTCTCATCTTTGAGTGTCAGATACCTCTTTATAGCGCTTATGGCTTTATTATATTTGAAATTCAGCGAAACTTGGTTTTGTGGGAGTAGTAAGTCGTATTACGATAACCCTGGACTTGCATAGTGTTACTGCAGGCTCTAATTAATGACAAAAGATTCGTGTAAAGCATATTTTATATTAATGTTACCAATGCTAAACAGAAAACAGAAAACTGATTTCTTTAGAAGTTCATTTATTCCAAATTTCCAAGACAGCTGATTTTGTTTTGTTTTTTTTTTGTTTTTTTTTTCCTTTCTCAGTCAAACAGCCATGAAACAGATTTTTTATGCATGAATGCAATTTTGGTGAACCGGAGAACTGCCAAAAAGATGTGTGAAGCAGTGAAGCAGAGAGATGTCTGGGGAAAGGCCAGTTGTGCAGCTGCAAATCAAATACACTCTACAATCCAAAGGAGTGGAGAGATAGTCACAGAAAGAATGTTGATTAAAGGTCAGCTGTTTAATGGGCTGGAGTGCTGTTGTACTTCAAAGGCTCACATCCTCTGCCCCAACTAAAAGAATATTTAATGAACAAACTATCTGCTATACATCTTTATTTTGCAGTTCAATCAAAACATGAACTGCTCAAATCCACCAAGTCTTTTTTGCTCTTTCTTGTTGCAGTGAAAAACCGAACTGGATTCTAACAGGAACTGAGGTTTTGCTGGCTCCTGCACCCAGAGTCACGTCATACCTGCAACTACATGCTTTCCCTCTGTTTTTGGAGGAATTTACACCCGTTTCATCAAACTGCGTAAACAAAGAAAGAGCTTTCTTTTAATTATGAGTACTTTTACAACCCATATTACATTATTGTTATTGACAATATGCACTTTAGGACACAGCATCACACAATGAGCGCAGAAAAAAACGACAATCATCTTTTATCTTAACAAAATAAGAGGTCCTCGTGTCCCTTAAAGCCGGTCAAGATTGATAATTAAAAAAATAAACATTAAAAGAGTTTTTTTTTTCTCATGTCGTTTGGATCTTTGTAAACCACTAAAACATTAGTAAAACCTTTGCAGTATCCAGTTTGTGGACTTATTAGTATATGAAGTAGATGCTTTTATCCAAATTAACTCACTTATGTTTTGTGCAGTTGGTGAAAACTCATGCAAGTAAAGAGATAACATGTAGACCCCACGCAGAAAGGTATCTGTCAGGAAGTGAACCAGGAACCATCTTGCTGTCAGGAAGGCAGCGGTGCAAACCGCGATACCACCGTGTTGACAACTTATCAATTCATCCAGATATTATGTGCAAACTGGAGGAACTAGAGGAACCAGGCTGGTGTTCTCTTTGTTGATTCCTATATTTTTGTTCTGACCTGCTTCCTTTCCTAGACAACAGGCCTCTGGAGCCACATAGGGTCTCTTTTCCCCACTTTTCCCCTCCTCTGAATGGTCAGTTTGAGGCCCGGTGTTGTTAAGGTTTTTTTTTTTTGTGTGTGTGTTGTGCCAGATTTTCTTCCTCGTTTTCACCTCTAATGGTTGTTTTGTGTCTCATATAGGTTATTTTTCCATTTATTTGATGTCATTTGCATTTAAGCTTGGCCTTCTGTTTCACAGTTAGGACCATTTGCATCTCTTTATATTGGTGTTTGTTCCAGTTTGATTGTTTTGTAACGTAAATCATCATCAAGCATTTTGGCTTAATCCCTCTGAACAGTGGGGTCGTCACAGCGAATCATAGTCTGCACATCAAGTCGGCCTGCTTCACTGCTGGATGCCCTTCCTGACGCAGCCCTGCAGGTACGGGGAGACACAAACAACCATTCACGCTCACACCTACGTGCAATTTAGAGTTGTCAATCAACCGAGACATACATGAAGCTGGAGAGAACCGACGCAAGCATGGGGAGAACATGCAAACTCCACACAGAAAGACGTGTGTGTGTGTGTGTGTGTGTGTGTGTGTGTGTGTGTGTGTGTGTGTGTGTGTGTCTCGTCCTGTTATAGCACAATTTATTTGCAGTGTTTGGTATATGATTTTCCATGTATTTTATTTTATACTTCATGTTCAGTTTATACCTTATTGTTTTGCTGTTCATTCTGTAACAGTACGCTGCTGTTACCTCTAAATCAGATTTTGGAAATACATTTTGGGGTTAAGACAGGTTTAATGCCTTAAATTAACAATCTTTTATTTTATCTGTTTGTAATCATATTTCATAATTTCCTTATATTGTAGTTGGATAACTTTTTGTTCTACATCTGCAACATCCTGTTTAGCATGGACAGGAGCTTATCCCACGTCCAGTCCATCACAAACACAAACAACCGCCGCATAAATACTTACGTGAGCAATAACACACGATTTAACATGCTGGATGTTGTGCCGTCGGAGAAATGTCAAACTTTTAGATGATAACTAAATAATCCCACAGAAGTATTTTCTGCATGACAAAGGGTTCTGAAGATAACCAATAAAACGCACGATTAACATAATAATCAAAATGTGAATCCTACACCAGATTTTCTCCTCCTTGGCTGTAAATCTTTTGAAGAGAATCTTGTTTTAGGCTGGATGAGGCATTCACGATTACTCGGACTAAAATTATGCCTCTGCATTTCTAAAATCCTCCGGATGAACTAGGTGGTCGTCGCATATGTAAATTGAGACGTTTTGTTTTGTTGTTGTTTTTTGTGTGTCAGTTGTACTCATTTGATTGGGGGAAACATTTATATATTAGCCCAATTCGGTCACTCCATTGAGTTTCTTTGCTGTAGATCGTATTTCCCGGATCCGTGAAGGCATCACGAGAGCCAGACCCATTTTCCAGGAGATCCAGGCTCCGGCGGGACTCCTCCTCGATGTTTCCACTCCTCCCTCCCACATTCACCCCCCAATGCGCCGAATCTCCGGCTCGTACACACTTTTGCCAGACTTCCAGGAGTTGGAGAGACTGATCACAGAGGGTACGACAGCAACGTTTAAATAAGTAAAGCAAAACAAGCCCTCTTCCCTGCATGGATCTACTTTCTTCTTTTCAAAGATTTGAGAGAGCAACGATGGTTTGCTTTGCTGGAGATTTTGAAGACTCGGACCGGAGAGCAAGAGCACACGCACTCTGCGCTCCAAACTTGTGAAAGTAGTTCCCTTCAAGTTCTTGTTTTTGCGCCACCAGTCCAGACTCAGTTTTGTCCCCCCTGTAAACCTGCGGCGATCATGGCGAGGCGGACCGCGGACAGACCTGCCGTTTCCACGCCGACACGGCGCGCTGCTTTCCGGGATAAACACCTTCGCTGGAGCTGGAGCTCGTTGGCTTTTTTGTGGAGCTTCCTCTTCATCTGCTCGCTCCTCTCTTGTGGATATTGCGGACCTGACGGGGAGTTTTCAATCCTGGATGAAGCGCAAGTTCTGGCGGAGCAAATGAAGAAGCTGTCCTCTCAGGAGCTGGGGGTCTTCACCATGCAGGTATGACAGAAAACACGCGTTGATCGTTTGGTTTGTGCGTATTTCTGTCAGTAAACAGCACGGTCTCGTGGTCGCGGTGTACCAGCAGACCCGGGGACCCGTAAAGTCATAGATTATAAATTGGTTCAAGATTAAAGAGCAGGTCATGCAACTCTAAATCATATTTCGGAAATACATTTTGATGTTAAAAAGGGGGTGATAATAATTTAATCCTAAATAAAAAATAAACTGTGAAATTGATCTGCTGATATTCTGTTTTCATTATCTGGATTTTGCGAAATAAACCAACCAACATACAAATACGACATTTTATACACCTTAAATCACCATAAAGGAGTTTTATTGTTTCGTGTTAAAATACCACTTTCGATTTCATTTGAAAGAGGAATATTTTCAGCCACTTTCACACAGCAATCCTGGTGTAGTGATGCACTTGAGATCGGCTTTTCATTAAGCCTCCACTCGCCCCATGTGCATTCACAGTGATCCCACAAAGGTGCAATATCCCCTCCTCAGTGTGCGTTTTCACAGCATTTAGTTGTCCTGCATCTGCAGACAGTCCCTTCCCCTGACCGTTCAGAGTCGGCAACAGGTCTCGGATGTCCCCGGTCACTTGCTGTATTATTGAAGGTACTAAATAAAACAAGACACGTAAGAACGGACAATACAAAATAAACTTTCTGGGTTAGTTTTCCTGTGGGGCCCTTGTAGTAGTGCTGGCCTCAGTTTCCCTGTCACTGCTGGCGTTTGAGATGATGCAGCAGCTGCAGGAGGAAGACCGTGGACCTGGCTTCAGTAGGAGGAAGACCGTGGACCTGGCTTGAGTAGGACGAGGACCGTGGACCAGGCTTCAGTAGGAGGAGGACCGTGGACCTGGCTTCAGTAGGAGGTGGACCGTGGACCTGGCTTCATTAGGAGGAAGACTGTGGACCTGGCTTCAGTAGGAGGAAGACCGTGGACCTGGCTTCAGTAGGACGAGGACCGTGGACCAGGCTTCAGTAGGAGGAGGACCGTGGACCAGGCTTCAGTAGGAGGAGGACCGTGGACCTGGCTTCAGTAGGAGGTGGACCGTGGACCTGGCTTCATTAGGAGGAAGACTGTGGACCTGGCTTCATTAGGAGGAAGACTGTGGACCTGGCTTCAGTAGGAGGAGGACCGTGGACCTGGCTTCATTAGGAGGAGGACCGTGGACCTGGCTTCAGTAGGACGAGGACCGTGGACCAGGCTTCAGTAGGACGAGGACCGTGGACCAGGCTTCAGTAGGAGGAGGACCGTGGACCTGGCTTCAGTAGGAGGTGGACCGTGGACCTGGCTTCATTAGGAGGAGGATCGTGGACCTGGCTTCAGTAGGAGGTGGACCGTGGACCTGGCTTCATTAGGAGGAGGACCGTGGACCTGGCTTCAGTAGGAGGTGGACCGTGGACCTGGCTTCATTAGGAGGAGGACTGTGGACCTGGCTTCAGTAGGAGGAAGACCGTGGACCTGGCTTCATTAGGAGGAAGACCGTGGACCTGGCTTCAGTAGGAGGAGGACCGTGGACCTGGCTTCATTAGGAGGAGGACCGTGGACCTGGCTTCAGTAGGACGAGGACCGTGGACCAGGCTTCAGTAGGACGAGGACCGTGGACCAGGCTTCAGTAGGAGGTGGACCGTGGACCTGGCTTCATTAGGAGGAGGATCGTGGACCTGGCTTCAGTAGGAGGTGGACCGTGGACCTGGCTTCATTAGGAGGAGGACCGTGGACCTGGCTTCAGTAGGAGGTGGACCGTGGACCTGGCTTCATTAGGAGGAGGACCGTGGACCTGGCTTCAGTAGGAGGTGGACCGTGGACCTGGCTTCATTAGGAGGAGGACCGTGGACCTGGCTTCAGTAGGAGGTGGACCGTGGACCTGGCTTCATTAGGAGGAGGACCGTGGACCTGGCTTCAGTAGGAGGAGGACCGTGGCGTGGGTATGGCTTGAGGAGACTCCTCCAGGTTGCAAAGCATCAACAGGGTTTGACGAGTATCCCGTGTTGCAGGGTGAGTAACAAGGTTCGAAGTGGAGCCAATCCAGCTGGCCTCTGCATCTCACAGAGGTCACAGGTTGGAAACGCATTTCACTGTCTTTAGCTACTTTATCTGCAGGTATTGACAGCAGACCCGAACAGTACTGTTAGTCTGCACCCCGGCTGTCTCGTACCGTCCCCGTGAGGACTGATTTGATCCCCTGTGTGGTATTTGCAGCCACTCTCACACCTTTGTTACACCTTTTACACCGTCATTTCACACAGAACCCAGCCCTGTTGTGGTTCTGTCACTACTTCCCAAGATGTTACAGCTGCAAAAGAAAATGTTGCGCCACAGGAACTGTGGTTATAACCCCAAAGTACCAGAAGAAGCTGCAACACAAGAAAACGAACGGCCAGTTACAACAAAGAAAAAATCACATATCACACAAACGTGAACAGTTGACTGCTTCAGTTTCTCAATTTTTGGCACCACTTATCGTCACATAAGCAGATACTTGTGTACTTTACAGAGAACAGTAAAATCAATTGTTTTTGTTGATTATATACATTAAAGCGTGTTTTATTAGAGACTTGCTAGTTCTTATCATTTCCCCCAGTTTGAAGAACACTTACACTCAGTTTGTCTAGTTTTAACTCTCTTTTTCATCCAAAAGAGAGACGGGCCATGGCTGCAGAAGCCAGCAGCAAGGAATATGTAAGGAATATGTAATATATAATTCATTGGAGACAACAGAGGAAACCCGACTGATACCAAAATACGATGGTTTTTAGTTTTGTTGGTACAAGCAGGCCTTTTGATCACGATCATTATTTGATGTTTTACTAACTTACTAGGAAATGTTGACAATGTTGTGATGTAGATCCATACAGGAGTGAAAAGAGGTGACCACTGAGTTAAAACACATACGACAGTGGTGCGTTTTCAGTTATGACAACGAAGGTTACCCAGGCGTCACCGTGGGGGTTTGAAGGGCGGTGTAAAATTGGGTGTATGCGCCACATTGCCGTTATCAAGTTGTTCTGATCCGGTCCCCAGGAGGACATCAGCTGGTACCATGACGAGAACCCTGTCTGATGTCAGAACCACAAGCTCTTAACGGGCCGTCTGTACAGATCGAAGTGTTGTTCTGAAGAGGAGTTACAGTGATGTAAAGCACTGAGTTCACCCTCCAACTGAAATGGAAAGACTGAGTTTCTCAAGTCGTTTCCATTCTTTTACTACTTTTCCTTCAAAGGAGGTGGTATGATGTCTATTGGGAGTGTTCTGAAGATGGAGTTTACATCCACCAGACCCGAGGGGTCTACCGAATCTGGTGAGTTCTGGAGTATGGCAAAGGTCAGAAAAAAGACAACAATAATAATAATGATAATAATAAACTGGGTGGTGCTTGGGCCCTAATAGTGTAAGTGGATGATCCATTGGTCGACGTGGGTGGAAACTGCAGAAAACTGAAGTAATTCAGCTCTGCTTTGCTTTAGGATTTGCTCTTAGCGTCGTAAACTGATCTGATGAACTCAGTATTCTGCCATGTCCATCCATGTGGAGCAGCTCTGAATCACCAAATGGTGGGAGGTGCCGTGGTGGTGGTGGGTGCTGGGGATGTGAGGTGGGGGCGGGGGTGTTTAGCACTTCAGAGGTAAAGGAGCTCACAGGCCCTGAATGCAGAGCCAAGGCAGCGGGGGAGCCCAGGCCCCAAACACTGTTTCATCTTCTCTGGCTCCATACTGAGCTGCCTTCATCCCGGCACTGGGAGTCGGCTTTGAGGTCTGCCTCTGATCCCACTGGATCCGCCGTTGTCACCGCTCATCCCTCCCTCAACCCCAGTTTGGATTCTCGCTTGTCTTATTTGGCTTCTTTCCCCTCGTTTCCACTGCAGTTTTTATCTCGCTGGTATTTTTGTATTCTGCTCGTGTTGGTGTAAATAGTGAGAATTAATGACTGTTTTCCTCTGTAATGAGAGTAAACGGGCTCTGTCGGCTACAAAGTAGAATTTCATTTGAATCAGTTTCGGCTTTTGTCTGTCTCACTTCAATTTCCATGACTAATTTCCAATTCAGGCATAATGTGATATTCAGCATTCTGCTGCATCATGGGAGCACTTCTGGGCTGTCATGTCGCAAAAGCGGTGAGAATCCTCCTCAGCGTGACGCTAATGTGGGTATTATTGAAGCGATGCAGTTCGTGGAGTTGTCAGAGGGGTTTCCATGAACGCGAGAGACTGTCCAGTAAAAACACTTCACATCTGCCGCTGAAAACGGAGTGGATTAGTCTGTGGGCCGCGCTGGCCGCGTGGACATCTGCTGCGGCGCCTGGGTGAAGCCCGACTCTGCAGGTGTGTCCGCTGAACTGGATCGTTTTAGACTCCGTGCTCACTTTCGTTGGTTTTCGTTTGTACTGTGAAGGATGCTGTCATGTGTCTATTTTTAAAATGTGAGCTTTTCAAGTTTAACAAAACCAAATCGGCTGTAAAAGTCGCGTCTTTGACCTTGGTATCAAATTTGCAGAAGAAACGACCACGCCATGCTTTCTGAATCTAACCGGGGTCCCCCCCCCTGACAAACAGACAAACTTCAAGCAGTGACAAAAGGATGGCGACCGGGAAGAGAGGCGTTGCGAGAGCTCATGTGGGTGTCTCCAGAGCAGATCTGAGGGTTTTGTTATCAAGTGAGCATCCCAGCGTCTCAATGTAAAACGTAATTTTAGCCGTCTTCACTCCACCCCTCATTCTCTGGCAGATTTGTAATTTGAGGCTACGCTCTTTCCTGAGTCACAGCGTCGACCCCGTTCGACCTGTCACGGTTACTTATGGGATGCAAGAGGTCGGGCCGTGGCTTTGCTTTAATTGATCCTAACTGATTGCAGCTGATCTGTTTTTCTGTTCTTTTATCAGTTTTATTTTAGTTTTCTAACGGCTTCTCGTAGTCTGAACTGACTGGTTTCTTTTGTTTGTTTGTTTTTATGGTTATTTGTTTTAACTCTGCTATTTTAAAAGTCTATTTATAGCAGCACAAAAGACAATAAAATATCAGTTTCAGTTTAATGTAAAGGAATGTTTGCTTACTTGTAGGAACCGTCATGTGGTTCTGGCAGTCTCCTGTCCCCGCCCTGGACAAATACCAGTAAAGTGGGATTCCCGCCACGGTTGTCTTTTGTGACAGTTTTGTATCACTTCACACGCTGACAGCGATAAATCCAGCTCGCACAGCTGCTTTTGACACAATGGCAGAGACAAATAAGTTGAGTGAAGTGGTGGCCTAGTGGTTACAGTGGTGGGCTTGGGCGTGGAGGACCCAGGTTCTGAGCAAGGGCCCTTAACTCCCAATTGCTCCCCGGGGCGCTGCCCTGCTAGCAGCCCCACTGCTCACTAGTGAAACTAGTTGATGGGTTAAAAGCAGAGACTAATTTCGGTGCATCGTACATACAGCGTGTGCACGATGTCCACACTGACAAAAGGGAAGGAAGGAAATTCATGATACATTGAATGACCTGACTGAAAAAAAAAAAAAAAAAAAAAATAAGAGACTCAAGAAAGTAATGATGGAAGCAGAAAAATGGACTTGACCTCTGCCGCTACAGGAGGACCCGCCAAGAACTTACTTTGTGTTGCTTTATTGGTTCACAAACTATTTCTGTTTAGAGACGGCTAACCTCATACAAATTCCGAATTGTTGTTCTTTTTTAGGCTGGATTCCTGCAGGAAGTGTCACTGTAGTTTATCTTAACTCTTATCAGACCCATTCACACACTGTTGACTATAAATGTTTGACTGGGGTTTCATTGTAGACAGTAGGAACAAAAATGATTTTATCTGTCCCGTCATGTTGATATTGTTTCCTAATACATGTCCATTACATTACAAAAAATGTAAAAGAGGCAATATAAGGCTGGTAGGCTCATGAATTAAAAAAGAAAAGTTGAAGAAATCAAGAAATACACGAAAAATGTACTGCAAAAACCGATCGGAAAAGACTTTTGCGTATTTCTCCTTTTACGGCGCATAACGTAATTTTCAGTGAGTAAAAGGTGGTTTATTGGGCACAGGGCAGTGAAACGGGCCTAAACTGGACTCCTGTGATCTCGGCAGCAAGACCAGGTATCCATCACCAGTAGATGTAACCAAATGGGGAGGGGCTTTTTTTTTTGTTGCCAGGATCAACGTTACGGTGTAACCATCACAAATGCTATTTTAGTTATTTTTCATTTGCAAGAACAAAAAAATACATCCTGATATTTCACTAACATAACTCACTCTTCAGTGATTTCAACATTTGTATTCATACAATCTTTATTAAAACTATCCAAGGGCACGCTTCTGCACACATTACAAAGGCATGGCTGCAAAAGTCCAGCATGTGGGTTGCGGACTGAGTTCCCAGCAGTCGTGACCTGGAATACCGGGAATGTGTTATAGACCTGTAATACAGAAATCCATATGTATTAAGAAATGGAATTAGGCTGATTGTCAGATAAACCATTGAAAAATAAAGATTTGCTGCTTTTTGTTTTTCCTAAACAAAATACAGATGTCCCATACCTCTCTGATCTGTTATTGAGACAGGCCGGTCCAAATGTTTGACACCCTGATTAACGGTTGTTTTTGGGTGTTGGAAGCTTATGTAGAAGAAGAGAAAAGTGTGCTGGTCGCTGTGATCTTTTGCTGCGTAAACAGCGCTTATGCCCCTGCTGGATATACAGCAGGACATCAGAATTCCTGCTATGTTCTCTGCAGTACAGCTTCAAAGCCGTCTTTCCTCTTGCTGCACTTCTTGCATGACTATGAGCTCAGTCAAGGTTACTATCCCATTGGCAGTTGTAACGTGTTTGCACTCAGTGATCCGCGCTGATATTACGTCTAAGAACTACCACCACCTCCCGGGGGACAAGCCTGAAAGTTACGACATCATTAAAGGATTACTACAAACTGTATCCTGCAGGTCCTGATAAGGAAACCTCAGAGGTGATTAGTTGCTTTCGAGTGGACCGCAGATATCAGCGGTGGCAGTGAGACTTATGACACCTTCATAGATAGATTAATCAATACCTAATTTTTAACCAAATTGGGTTTATAAACTGAAGTGCATTTTCACCTCTTCAGATTAGTGAAGCGACTGTTTGGTGTCTTCTCACCTGTTTTTGCGTGAATAGTTTGTTTAGGTTCACAGACCTACAGGTGCTTTGCATTAGTCGGCCTTGGATTGCAGAGCAAGGGTAGACGTTTTCACTTTTATACCGCCCGTAAATCGTGATGAGCCACAGTGATTTATGAGTCCTTGGAGAATCCGCTAAATATCTGGAGCCTTGTTCTTTTTTTCCATTTTAACTTTGCCTTTTCTTTTCTCAAGCTATTCTCTCAGGGAAACGTTTTCTTCTTTTCCCCCTCCAACGTCTTTGTTGTCTTGCACAGTTGTTGGATTTCTGGTCCCAAGTTGTGCATGTGTGTATGTGAATACTTTTGTAAGTTGCACTCTTTTGTGTGTGCTTTATTTTCATGTCTTGTCCCTGTTGTATTGTAAATGAATGTAGAAACTGGTGTGAAGAGCTGTTTTGTGTAGCTTTTACCCTCCCCACCCCACCCCCATCCAACACCCAGCTTTGGTAAATCTATAATTTGAGTTTTCTGGGTTAAATTCATGTGGAGAACGTCAATTCTTCAGTTAATTTTCTTTAAAAACAAACGAAAAAAGAAAAGGCCTCGTGCCAACAGCTGCAGCGTCACACAGCAATGTCTGCAGCTCTGTTGATTCACATGACGATGCGAGAGGGAACAGAGCAAAGAGCTTGAATTCTAATAAATGGTGGGGTGCTGGTAGGGTTTGGCTTGGATCCAGACAGTAGGAGGCTCCGGGGCTCCTTTTATATAACTGTAAATAACCTGATGAACAAAAATGTCTTGAATCTCCAAAATCCACGAGACAGAGGACATGGTCCCCAGACTGGTTGGACTGAGATAGCACAACCGGATTTAAACCTCCCTGCATCAGCAGTAGATTTGAGAGAAAAGCAGAACATTTTGTGGTAAATATTGAGATAAATGCCAGATATGAATGAGAATTGTGTAAATGTCACACCACAGAGAAGCCATATGTCCATCACTGCTTTTCTAGGATCAACCATGTTGTTGGATTTTGTAGGGAACATGCAAAACTCACACCACCCATCCCCACAATTTAAATGAGGAACCTTTGTTTTCTAGGAGGTGACAATGCTGATCACAACATCTCGCAAACTGCTCTGTGAAATGTCCCACCTTTTGGTGCAGACGTCTGTGGCTCTTAGTCAGTTTAATGATGGCTAGAGACAGGATGCTCCTTCTCTCCTCGCTGCCCAGGTAGCCCAGGTTCCGATGGGAATGGCTGAAATTCTTCACATGCAGGATAACTTGTATCCGACGTCCATCACAGACGTTTTGACCATGCACTAGTCTTCAGAGGTCCTAGAAGAAAGTGCACAAGTGAAACTTCATTATTTCCCTTTGAGATGGTGTAAAGGTTTCATACCTTTCTTGCATATTGGAAATGTAAAAATGGAAATAACTTGGCTCTAACTTGATGCTGGTCAGACCGGAGCATGAATGTGATGTTCTTCCTCTCTTGCACCAGCTGTTGTGGTTTAAATCTGTCTGTACTGTCGTGGCCAGATCATTTATCTGACTGTGTTTTGATCCATTTCCCACATTTCTCAGTTGAAGAAGGGCCTCTCTGTGTTTGACCTTGACTGGAAGTGGTTTTGCAGTGTTTTTGCAGACTTCACATTTTTTTTTTTCCTACGGTTTTGTTCACTCTATCTTCTCCCACTTCCACCTCGCACTGACCTGCTTTTAAATGCCAAACTACTGTTAAAGATCTAGACTGAATGTTTCCATGGCTTCCCGCAAATTGGAATAAAGTTGATCACGGTCAGATAAAGAAAAACGCATTTTATTCCAGCTGTAAACACGCCGTCTTTATCAGTTTTACCCGACAAGAATCAGGAAGCCACTTGCAGGTAGCATGCACATCTGTGCTCACATCTGTTTTGTGATAATCACGACTGTTAATCTAATCTTCTTTCAGTTAAGGGTTTGGCTTCCAGTGATTATGTGCCAAAATACTTGAGATAAAACAATAAATGTGTGGCATTCTGTTTCCCGGCGATGCTCTAGTCTTTAAATCAGGCGTCATACATGTATAGCAGGCGGTTTTTGGGTCTTGTAACCATCAGGGAGTGTGTTTGGTTCAGCTCAAACCAAGATAACAGAGAGAGAGTTTAAAAGATACCTGCTTTCCATTGATTTGGATGATTGTCCTCCTTGTCCAAAGAGGCACGTTCATTTAAAATGCTGTCTGTGCCCTTATAGCTGTGATAAGACTGCCGCCATCTATGCCTACAGAACTCTGATAAGACTTTTCAGACGAGCTATGGGTCTTTCTGATGATAGCTTTTCACTGATGAGCTCCATCAAAGACTAAATACCTTAAACAAGATGTCTTTTCTTTCTTTTTCGGTTGCCTGTGTTGGCAGTAAAAATGCCGATGTAATGAAAGTAAGGCTGGAAGTTGGTAAAGGAATGAGTTTCTGTGACTGAGGTTGGAAACTGACGCCCGTGCCTCTGGCCATAACCCGTCCTGATGGCCCCTGCAGCAGGTGGTGGGCGCAGAGAAGGACTGACCCATGTTGCTTGTGCGGGCCTAGCCCATATGGGCTTTATGGGTGAAAGCCGACCACCGCATGCTCCAAAATAAACTCCTCCCACAGTCTTGTGTAGGGTGCACGATACTCTTGATTTTATTTCTTCATATGAGTCAGTTTGGGCTGCTTTTAGTCTTTCCCATCTTCCAGGGCCCCAGTTTACCTTGGGAACCCTACCAGGGGTGGTTGCCCCTGCCAACACAGATCCTGGGATACTTTTGGGCACACAAACCCCTCCATGGTAAGGTGGCGATTCAAGGAGGAGGGAAAATTTAAGGGGAGACAACTGAGGTGGCTTTGGCATCTTGTTAGGATGTCCCCCGGGATGCTGTGTTTGGGGCATTATGGATGGAGGGTTGTGGAGATGTGCAAATAAATAATATCTATATATAAATAAGATGTGCACATATACACAGTATATGAGCAGTACACGGAGCAGTCTGGAGAACATCTGGACAGATGATTGGATTGATAGATGGATGAATGTATGGATAGGTAGAACACTCAACTTCACATCACTTATTCATCACAAGTCATAAAGACCTTCAGGGTAATGTTAAAAGCTGTTGCTGCACCATGTTGCCATTATTTACACTCTTTTGTTTTGTTTTGTTTGGTAATATGTGGAGATTGGGACACGTTATAAGTTAAAAATGCACTTTCATACTCATTTATAGACCTGAATGGCTGATAAAGTCGGATACAGAATGTTTTGGTTCAATATATTTGTTACGTTTTTTTTTTTTGTGCATTTGATACGTATTTTTTAATAACCTTGTTTGAACATTTGATAGACAAGTACTTTCATAACGGATCGATCCTCCAACCAGTCAGTAAACGGATACGTGTCAGCTGTTCGTTTGAGTGCTCCGACTCGAGTCTTGTCCTCTTAAAAAAGCCCCTCGGTTTTTTGTTTTATTTTCTTTCTTAGCCAAGACCTATGAAAGAGGGGAAATACTTGCTTGGCGGTATTTAATCTGCTCACGCTCACTTTATCTTAATGATTGTACCTTGTTTTTATATAACTCCTTCTACTCTTCTTTTCATAACCAACCTATTTTGCCTTGTTTTTCTACCATTCTGCCATTCTGTTGCTCAGACAAACATAAAGAACGAGAGAGTATCTCTGTTGACTATCCAGGATGTTCAGGTTCCTTTTGCCAGATTTCTACCAGTGTGGCGCTTACTTAGCTCCATCTGACCTGGCGGTGTGAGCCAGGGGGACCCGAGGGCGCTCTTTAGCAGTTCAGTCCCTTCTTTCACGACAATGGCCAAGACTTAAAATGAACTCCGCTTGAAAGAGAGAAAGAGGCAAAGGAAAGGGGTGGGTGTTTTGTGGTAAAGACAGCGGGGGTAGTGAGCAAAATATCCATTTGCTTGGGCAAGGATAATATAGAAGGACCAGCTCCCTCCCCCAGACAAGTTGGAGTTGTAGGGCTCCCATCCCCCTCAGAATACACACACACACACACACACACACACACACACACACACACACACACACACACACACACACACACACACACACACACACACACTCCTGCAGGAGAGGCTTTGCATTCTTGATGAGGAGAGAGTTGGAACTCCTACTGTGGAGAAACAGATCAGATGTTTTTTCATGCCTTTTTTCCCTCTTTTCTTCTTCTCTGCTTATGTCTCTCTCTCTTGGGGCCCTGCTTTGCATGCGCAAACCAAGAGTGAACCAATACTTCACAGTTTTTTAAGATATGCCTTTTACTGGCTTGTCTCAAACTTCTTTCCATGTTTTTTTTATAGATGTTAGCTTTTTTGTGTGTGTGTGTGTGTGTGTGTGTGTGTGTGTGTGTGTGTGTGTGTGTGTGTGTGTGTGTGTGTGTGTGTGTGTGTGTGTGTGTGTGTGTGTGTGTGTGCATAGGTGCTTTTCCTGGGCATAGATCTTTCTGTGCATATATAACAACGTGTTTTATGTGTTTCTACCTCAAGGTAGAGAGCAGCTCACAGACAGCGAGGGAAAATGATGAATTAGATGCAGGAACTTGCAATAAAGAGTAGAAGGTATGGATGCAGTGGTGTCGGCCAAGAGATGGCAGGCTCTCGTTTTGTGGAGTAAAACAACATGCAAAGCAGAGTGAAGGCACTCTGCCCCCAGTTGTTGAAGAATTATAACGCCTCTCAAACCTTAGGGGCACGGGGTCAGTGAGGTTGGCTCCGTTAGTCTAACTTCTTTCTTCACGGCCATTCATAAACACGAGACTGCAGCAACATGAAAACTCGTGGAGCACAAGAAGTTTGCAAACGTAATCATAATTAATTGCACATTTATTTTCTGTAAAAAAACAACAACAGCAACAAACAAAGAAAAAAAAGCCAAGACAACATCTGGTAAAGCGGTAAAGTGCTGAGATGGCTTAAATTGTGTCAACCAGTTGGCATATTCACAAATAGGAAACTTATGATATAACTGTATACTGTAAAATCAATTAAAAAAAAGAAAAGCCTCTTGGAACATCCTTTTATTTGTTAAATGCAGCAATAATGTCGTAGTTGACCACTTGAGGGCAACAGAATAATCTGTAAATACAAGTGACAGTCTGAAGTGCTTGATCTGCTGCAGCTACAATTTTCTCATCAAGCAAACAGAGAAACATTTAGTCTGGAGTTGTTTTTGACCAAATTAATAATTTTTTTTTTTTTTTATCTCGCAGTTAATTTGTTTAATGTTTAGCTGTAGTTTAAGATGTAGATGCCTTGCAAGCATAAGTCTGCAAACAGTCGAGCTCAAACGTTTTAAACTTTTTAAACTTTTTAAACTTTTAAAAGTAAAAGTAGGGGTTGGTCTGGACGTCTCGGGACAGCTTCAGTTACACGTTTACCATTTTCAGAGCAGGGCAGGAAGAACCAGTGATCTTGCACCCTGCATTAAAGAAAGAGGAAGCAAACTTAAAGGTTTGCAAAGACGGGGGGAGAAACGCCCATGATGCACCACAGAGACAGACGGGACAACGCAGGCACTGCTTCACAGCAGCGAGTCATTCCGTCTCTGTTCAGATTTACTTTCAACTTTTACTGTAAACGTGGTTTTAAGAGTTAAACTCACTATTGAACCACTATTGAAGTACAATTGATCACATCACCTAAAACCTGAAACAGGTTATGGCCAGTATTTGTTTTTGTTTTTTTCCTATCAGGACATCTCCAGTCTACTTCCGTCAGTGTTTTTTTTTATTTTTATTTTTAAATTTGCCCTTTTGGAAATCCATTTTTTTCTCCAACTGATACTATTTTCTAAATATGGATTTGCTTATTTTTTCATCTAGCTTTTATTGTGTGATGCCTAAAGGGAGTTAGAAGTAGATTTTCTATTTTCAACATATTACCAGCGGTTGTTGTTTTGCTTGTTGACTTCTTAAAAAAGAAAACTGTGGTTCTCTTTTGTTTCCAAAGGTCTCCTCAGCAGTCTGGAGAGATGCTGCCGGCCTCTCTTCCGTGCTACTTCTTCCTCTGTTTTTTCTCTTTGTCACCTGCCTCCTGGTGTAATTGTGTCTGTGGGTGGTGGTATGTGAAACACTGTCCTGTCCTTTTTGTTTGCTGCTGGCTTTTCTCCCTTTGAAGATGAATCAGGAAATGACCTTGGCTGATGAGTTGAACTTTGGTCTCTCTGTGCCTCAGTCTCTGTAGGACGAGGCTGCTCGGGAGATGAAAAGAGATGCAGTGTTTTTATTCTGCTGGAGGAAATGGCGAGGGGGAAACCTGATCCAGCTTGTTAATTAGGAGGTAGGGAGGAGTGTCTGGGCCTTGAATGTGAGATCAAACCTGAAGACACTCGCAGACTCTGAGGATGAGAATCCTCCAAAAGCATGGAAACACCAAATGTTATACTGTTATTTTACCTGTTTTATTTTGCAGTAAAATCTCATTGACTGGAGCTGCTGCTGCTGCCATGTTGCTAGTGGCTCTTGGATGATCCTGTACGGGTCATGTCCAAAGCTGCCCTGGCGCTGCTGCGGCTGGTCTAGTTCGGTCGGTACCGGTGGACGTGGCTCTGATTGGTACCAGACACATTTCACAAGAGAGAATGTTTGTGAGGTGAATGGATCTGGCCTGCTGGTCCAGATTACTATATTTGTATATACTATAATCAAATCATTAAATGCCAGGAGGACAGAAGTCTGTGGTCCCCGTCTTTCAAACAGCTGCTTCACCAATTTGACCCTAAAACAGCTGCTTTTGGCTCATAATATTCTATCTATCTGGGTAACACCAGAAGCATTAATTTGGGCATGTCCGTCAACCGCTGAGTTTACATCTTTGTTTTTATTTACTTGTTTTTTGACTTTGCCCCTCTTTCATTTTGGCATTGGTCCGTGGTCACTGCCAGGCTGCCTGTGCATCCGCAACAATCTCCCCGTCCCCAGTGTTGCCGGTTCCAGTCCTCCAGGGCAGCTGTCCTGCACGTTTAAGATGTTTTATTGCTTCAACACACCTGATGCAAATGAATGTGTCATTAACGGACTCGTGCGAACCTTGTTGATAAGCTGCTGCTGCTGCATCCAGTTGAATCAGACTCCCCTATGATGGCGTATTATCACCAGATCCGTCCTAATTATCTTTCTCAGTACAGGAAGCATGTAAATGTGAGGGCAAAGAAGCCTTCTACCCAAAAGAAGCTGTACTTAAATAAGTCCTGACGGCAGTGCTGCACACAGAGCAGATAGACACGTTGGTCTGCCTCTCTGTCGTAGCACTTATTTCTGTTTTTTCTCTCAGACGAAGCCCAGTTAACTTTCTCCACGATTGCCACATTTTCATTTGACCAAATCCTGTCCTCTCGTCTCTGGTCCTTGCAACCCTCCAATTTTTTTCCAAAGACGAACTTGTTGTCAGGTAAGTCCAGCTGGTGCCGTGCCAGCTCTTCTCAGCCCGTCCAGCCCACATGTTGGGGCTGTCAGCCAGCCTGAGTTGCCGCCGGCATCTATTGGCAGCTGAACAGGATGACTGCACAATGTGTAGCCTCTCTGTACATTTTCTAAAATGTGGTCTTCCTCGGGTTTTGATACGTGGTATGTATGTGTTGCATTGAGAGGTTGTTTTTTTTTCTCTCTTTGTGAGAATAGTAACCTGATTGAAGGCTGTAGTTTTTCTTTTTTTTCTTTTTACCACTGTGTTTGAACAGGCGGTGGTTTGTTGGTTTTGAATCACTTGTATATGTGGGCTTGGGAAACAATATCACAATATGTGATCTATTATAGGTCAAGGGAAAATCATAATTTAGAGTTTGCTTTATTCCTTAACATCTCTCTAATTTATAACTCTCAGTAGGCCATCGCAGGCAACATTACAGTTCAGTCATCACTCATTCATGCTGGTATGTGTATGGTGCTTTGGTTTCATTGAAGCATGGTCAGTGGAGCTGCAGAGCGTGTAACAACAGGGCCTCTCCCTCGAAACGAGAACGCGTTTTCATAGATTCAGAATCAGTCAAAACGGGTTATTAAATTACCGTTTCATTTAGTTTTATTTGAATTACGATGCTGAAATGTAGGATATTGTTAATAATAATATGGTATAATTAACTGCAAAAAATGATGTAAAATGCAAAATAACCATTAAAGGAACATTCTGGTGTTGAAATAGCCTCAAGAGTGTGAGTGTGCATGTGCATGTGTGTGTGTGTGGGGAGTTAAAACTGCTTTAGTGGGCAAAACAACATGAATTGAACAGAAGGTGCCTTTGCAGCAAAATGGCGATAAATGTTAATTAAGTTAACTGTTCGGTGTATTGACCTGCGTTCAGGGGTTAAGGAACTGCGGTCTGGGAAGAGAAAAGAGCATCTGACTCTCCAAAACCCACATTCAAAACCTTCAACACGAAAACACATCTGCTACCATTATTGCATCTCAAACGGCACATTCATATGTCACTGCCTCTACGTCCCGGTTACCTCAGAATTGCTCGAGTCCATATTGTGACTCTCTGTCACAGCTACATCAAGTTGTCGTTACCTTTTTTTTCTCCCATTTTAAAAATGAACATCGGCATGAAGGCTGCACTGGGGACAGAGTCATAATACCCGCACCACCTACACCACAAATCGTGTTTCCCAGCTTGATTTCAGAGGTTCTCTTGTTTCCAGAGCGTTGGAAGAAGATTGCAGCCAATATTCAGAACTTCGTTTTTGAAGCACTGAACGAGTGCACACACGACCAAATGATTATAGTTCAGGTGTGCGACCCTAGACTGAGGTCCACCTTGAAGCGACGGAGCGAGAGGGATGCTCACGTGTGACTCTGACAAGTATAGGGAACATTCCCGGGAGGAGTGCGAGATTAACCGAGTTCTTAATGTGTGCGAGACCAACCAAGGAATTCCCAAACGGAGTGACTGGATGGAAAGTAAAATGACATTTTTGAGTTTCACAGAGCCATGAAAGAGTAATTTGTTTTGACTTCGCTTGTTGTCCGCAGGTGCAAACAGTGCTTGTCATTTGCTGCAAACGCATATTCTGTTTTAATTAAAAAATGTTGCAATTCATGCTGCTTTTACGCCTGACAAAAGATTACGCTTCTTTCCGTCTAATAATGGATCAAGGTTGTTTTAACTGGAATGTTTCTTTAAAGGAAATCGCATCATTTATTTTACAATTGTGGGGAAAAAAGTAGTTAAAATGTCATTGCGATCTTTTCTCAATCCTGGAATATAAGCAAACACACAAAAGATAAAAACTGAACAAATATGAAGAAAAAAAATCTGAATCAGAGCTGTGTGATGGAGATGCGATCATCATGGAGTTAATCTCCAGCAGATCCTCCTGAGCTTCAACGGGAAGAAGCATGGGTGGATCTCAGTTCGGATATTTCATCAGAAAAAACAAAAATTCTCAAAGGACTTAAGCTTTTCTCATATGTAAAACTAACCCACTGTGACATGTCACCCACTAAAAACAATATTTTGGCATTTAATGAGGCCTGGTCTGATTGACCGCTACAGCAGGAGCGCTGAATGGGCGATTCTTGTTTGACAAGAGCTGCCGAAGTCCTCTGCTTACATAGTTCCAGAAAATGCTGCTCCTCCTCCCCTTAACAGGGTTTTTTTTGTTTTTTGTTTTTTTTCTTGATGGTATAGTCTTTTGTCATTTACATACCAGAAACTTGTGAGTGTCCTTGGGGGACCCCCCCCCCCCCACACACACACACACACTTTCTTCTTTCTTTAAAAAGCTCTCTCAGGAGATTCTGCACATGACGATGATCGACTCACGAATCTGAATAGCAGAGGTTTTCTGATGTTTAGACGGCAGCAAAATAAACCTGAGGCAAAGTGAGCCGATATACCCCATAGTTGTCAAGTTAGCAGGCACGGTGTGTGTGTGTGTGTGTGTGTGTGTGTGTGTGTGTGTGTGTGCGTGTGTGTGTGCAGGTGCGTGCGTGTGTGTGGTTTGCTGAAGTACAATTTTTTGTTTGCATGAAGCAGCGTGCATGACTTTAAATTTGAGTCCTATAATGGTCTGTTCTTCTGTGCTGTACTGTGTACTCTGTACCTAATACTCTGTGCTTGGCTGTTTAAGGAGGGACTGAGCGTCACGTTCAGGGAACGTAAGGTTCAGGCATATACTGTAGCTGCAGACTGATGCATTATGTCTTTTTTAATTTTTTTTTTTTTTTACACCGTTTATGTTGGTGATGAGAGCTGCATTTGAACCCAGCTTTGATTTTAACCCCATTTTAATTATTGTGCAAAGGCGGTTTAAAAAAAAAATGTAAATCTGGTGTATTGTTTTGCCACAAGTCAGTACCTTTAGTTCCTTTTCTTGAACTTGTCCTGAATGCTGCAGCTGCTGCCAGATGTGCTCGCACGGCTCCACCCAGCCTTTACTGATTGTTTCTGGGGAAACGCTACAGTGAGTAGTAGCTGAAATATGTCTGCATCTATGAGGCTTTTTTTTTTTTCTAACAAGCATACTTTAACATCACCTACCAACGTTTACGTCCTACTAAAGTAGCTGGCAGCCCTGCAGACCGCCCAGCACGTTTCCAGGCAAATGAAGTAAATGCCCCGCAGAAGAGGAAGGAGGATTTTATCAGCCAAAATCCTAGATTGTGTCTTTTTTTCTTCTCTTCTTTACATCAAAGCAAATTGCATACAAAAACCTAATTTTGAGCACTAGCACATTTTCTAGGAGCAAAGATCATTAAGGGATCATTTTCTTAAACCCATCATGTCCTACTTCTGCTTCTTCTGCGCTTGGTGAGATTTGAATTGTGTGTTTGGATCCAGGGGAGATATTTTACCACAAAAGCGAACCGTTTATTCCTACACAGTACCAATATGCTGGTATTTGTCATGCTCAAATTGTGAAATAGTGGTTGAGGAAACACGGGGTATTATTTTCACGTGTGGATTGGCCACCAGAGTCCAGATTTGAACCCCAGTGAGAACCCTGGCGTCCTCAGTACACAGTGATCGAGACAACCGTGGGTCTTTATTCATAGAGATGCATTTCTCTGTACTTGTTCTTCGCCACTTATAGTATTGAAAATGTAAGTACAGTCCAAGGTTTAATATTGTGACAGCTCTAATGATGAGTACTGTAACCAAACCTGGAACCTCCCTTGTCATCCCGTAGACAGGATTTCTCCTTAGTGTTTGGATTAGAATATCAGAAATTATTCCCAGCTGTTGTCAGTGTGGCAAAGATTTGGACACATCCGGCACTGCATGAAATAATGGATTGATTTTAAAGTCGCTGTACTGCACAGCGTGGTTAATAGGTGCAGATTTCCAGTATTTTGTTTGCATTACTTTTCTCGCCTGCATGTCTTTAATCTCCTCAGATACTTTTGAACATTAATGGCAGCTCTGTTTATTTCGGTCAAACTGATGTCATTTAATAAAAAAAAGGCGTAGTCATCAGCTTCATGATCACCTTTAGTTTCTTTTCTTTCCTGCTTCCATCCATACCCTCCCATCTCCCTTTGCGTATTTGCTGTTTTCTTCTTCTTATATATTTTTATCTTTTTTAATTTTTCTGTTTGAGACAATCTTGACATCTGTGATTTTGTGTGTACACGCACGTGTATTTTACTACATTTCTTTGGCATTGTAGACTCTGTTGCAATGAGGCTGACGATCCTGAAAACTGTCTTCCTTTTCCTTGACGTGCATGCATTTAAGGGGGTTTTACTGATCTACGTGGGTCTGGCATCAGTATAAAATGGGAAAAAAGTTTAAATGTGTGATATCTCTAGCAGTGTTATTTGTTTCTTCTTTATGGTTGTCTATATGATTACGAATACATGTGTTTATATATTTGTATTTCTATAATTTCGCCAAGCGTGGATGGCGTTTTCCTTCCTCCACCGCAGATCCCAGGTTGCCTTTTTCCACAAACTGAGCAGCCAACACAAATTCTGCATCCATTTAATCATCTGGTGTCATAAAGACTAATGCGATGCTGTGTTACGGGAAGGCAATTCATTACTCTACATGGTGGTTTATGTTTTATATTAAGAATTATGTATTTGGAAAATGTCTTGTGTCACATGTCATTTTTTCAAGACGACAGCTGATACTTGATACCTTAAAAACGACTTGGGACATGTTTGCTTTGCGTTTCTGTTGACAGCCACACAATATTTTGAAGAAATTGTCAAAAATCTGTGGTTGACAGTGACTCTAGATGATTTGAAGTTACTTTAACAAAAAGAGGGATTTTTGACACATACATGAACAGAAAAAAACCCCAACTTAAGTTATGTGACGTGAATAACAACTTTTCCAATGGTAAGAGACTTAGATGCTGTTATATAAGTTCAAGTCTTGAAAACATTAATGCAGTCACACAACCATGTGAAAATATATATAACAAGACTCTGCAAAAGTCTCAGACCACCCCTAATGATGTTTAGTCAGTGTGACCATCCATATGCATTTTCCAGGCTCTTCCAGATACACACAGAAAGTACAGGAACCTGACTTGTTTAAACCTTAAACGAATGGAATCCTAATTAAAATAATTGCAAACATTTGCACAAGACCGTCTCTAAATAAGAGTTTAATCTGTGCTTAGTTCTGAGGGAGGCGACACTAAAGGCGGGTTTCCATTATGGAGCCGTAACGGGACCGTTATCCTCCTTGGTCCCTTCAGCCGTTGCGTCTCATTACAGTAATGGACCCAGTAGGATCCACTGACTTAGCAAGCTAACTCTCCATACCACCCGGTGGCAGTAGTGCGCCACTAATAGATTAATTAAAAGAGCAGTTAAAAGAAGAAGTAAAACAACCTAAAACAACGAGGTGGTTGCAGCATTTTTGTTTTCATAAGTGATGAGAAGAGAAGACTTGAACTCAAAGGGTACTTCAAGCAGTCTGAATATCATCAACTACCTGCAGGATAGTCACGTATCCCCAGGTCAACACCGCCCCCAAGTCACAATTTGTTTCCAGGCTGCTCTGAAGTACCTACTAAATCCAGGGACTGGTTTTCGGTGCCCCGTAGAGGTTGTAATATCTTTTGTAACTCTGAATTGCTGTCTGCTTCAGCAGGTAAATGTAATGTTGATGTATGAGTCAAAGTGTGTTTGTGGCTTTTCATTTTGAACAATGATGGGATTCTTGATGCCTTAGTTGTGACTGGCTTCCCACCAGTTCAATCCGCTGCATGTAAATCGACGCAATTAAGCCTTAACCGGGTGTCAGAATGGAGTCGGCGGGCAGGTTTAGTGGAGGGGACTGTTGCACCTGGGATACTCCCGAATCGTGTTTCCATTCAACCTCCTCTCATTGAGTAGAGTGGCCGCCATTTACAGTGGCTGACGTGTTGCAGCCAGACCACAGTGCTCCTCTGCTCTGGGGGGTTCCAGGGTTGACGGTGCAGTTGCGTAAATCATGTCAAGGAGCTGCTTGCTGCTCATAGAGCGAATGAGATTTCATGTCAGATTGAGACACTGGGCAGGATGCAGTCATCTACTGCTGCTTGGGCTTGGTTGTTATTTATCTCTGCCATCATGTCGGTCTTCTCCACGTTTATATGTTCAACCCGTCTCACTTTGGCTCATTCACTTAAATATCCCATTAAGTCCACATGAGTCTGATTTGTGGCTAGTCTTATTTTAATGCAGTTTAAAGGACCATTTCACTTTCCACGTTTTCTCTTCTCCACAACGTTGCAGTGCAAATTGTCAACTATAAATTCAAAGGTTCAGTGTTTGGGGTGCAGTGACATCATGCGGCTCAAATTGCAACCTTCTGAATATTCTCCACGTAGCGCCAAGGTGTATGAAGCATGTGTTTGATTTGTCCCTTCTGGGCTACTGTTGTATTATGATGGTGTCACATGGTGATGGTGTCCGATAGGCAAAGGTGGCATCTGGTGGTGTGGTGTCTTTGGATTTAAATTTAAAGAAAACATAACTCGTCTTTAATGAAAAGAAATTTTATTCCCCCTCTGCCAGCTGCCCATTGACCAGGCTTGTGAAGGCTTGTGCTGGACCTACTTGGGGTCCCAAAATCCTCTTTAGTGGTTTCCATCTGTGACAATCTTTGCAAGTAAAAAATATAAATAAACCTCAAAAGATTATTGTCAATTAAATGGAGCAGTCAGAAGACGTTTTTACGATAACTCTACTCTGAAACTAACACAGACTTAACAACAGTTGTGTGATCAATCCAACGTAAATGCCTCAGACATGTTCCGTTACTGTGAAGAAAGTCCTTCCCATCTCCAGATATGATGACGTATATGTAAATATATAATTATACTGCCGCAAAGCTCTACAGACGACACACTCAAGTTGAGTTTGCGCCTCAGATCTGAACCTGATAGTTCTTGTACATGTTGGTCTTGATGCTGGACTTTTATATTCAGTTTTTTATTGTATCGGTTTTCAGAAAGCGGCTGAGACCACCTGGACAAGGCTGCATCAGTTCAGCTCTGCGAAGCCAAAAGCAGTGTCATGTGTAGCTTTATCGTCTTCACGGCACGACCCTCGCCTCTATAAATCGGAGCATGTAGAGGACGCGAGCTAGAACAAAGCCTGTCTATACAGAGGCTCTGCAGCAGCAGCCAGACATGATCTCACATTTTTCTCAGAAACCTGAGGAGGAGACCACCCCAGGATTTTTTTTTCCCCCTCTTACTCCCGAGTCCTTTATTCTTCTTTATCACTTTATCTCTCCATTCTGTTTCTTCTAACTTCCTGATGACCCCTCTTTTTCCGTTGCCACATAAAATATTGCTGCTGTTCCACCTATTTCTGTTTGTCATTTTCTGCTTCTGTCTGCTCATCCTCGACTTTCACACTGTGCTGCTCATTATTCAATTTGATTCCTTCCACCTGGGATTTATATAGATTTCTCTGCCTTATTTATGGAGAAATACATTCCTTTGCCAATTCTTTATTTTAAAAAAAGAGAGCTAGATTTGGTGTCAGAGGAATATTAAACACTCCATTTGTTACTTTCTTCTTCTCAGTGTCACATTCGGAAAGTTTTATTTCCAATATGGGTTGTATATTCTTAAAAATGCTTTACAAATGTCAGTGAAAGTTCGTATAGATGAGTCCAAACACAGGAATGTGAAGATAATCCAGGATAGTTTGTGCAGACAGCTCTGGCACCCCATCTGAACATCTTTTCACTTCGCTGAGCGGGAGGACAATCTTGGCAGGAAGTGTATATTAAATGTTTGATTTTATTGGTCTGTCTGTGTCTGTTTGTCTGTGTCGATAACTCAAATAAAGGAGTGGGTATGCAGAGTTTGCCCTGGCAGGGCGTAGCACTAGGGTGTGACTGCGACTCGTGGTGCCAAAGTCCTCTGGTAGTAGGCTGGGATCCAGCCGGAGGTGGTGGAGCCAGTCCAGGAGGGATCTTGGAGAGCAGATTTGTCATAATTCCAGGTTCAGCTACTGTTTATGAGTCTTGTTCTTTTCTTCCACTTTAATTTTTGTGATAAACCCTCATGCTTAAGGGAAAAAAAGTTTTCGTTATTTATTTATTTATTTATTTTTTTTTCCGGTTTTACCGGTGGTTATTTCAGTCTGGTTCAGTCCTGTTGAAGCGAATAATTAATGAGTGACTAACAGATCAACTCAGTCCAGCATTATTTACATGGTGTGAAATTCTTTAGTAGCTTTCACTGGATTTATTTGCTGAGTCGGCTGGCGAACTGCAATCATTTTAATCTTTCAATCTATTTGAACACAAACATCATTTAAGAGCCTTTTGAACGAGGAAAACACAGATTTCTTTTTTTTTTTTTTAACCATCCTGCATTCCTTTAGTTGGACTAATTTGGCCGCTGTGTGTGAGGTTTTGTTTTCGTCCTCGTTCGCGGCGAGATTTTATCACCTGAATGGAAGTGCACAGGTATGCAGCTTTGATCCGTCTTCGGAACGTTTTTCACGTTGCCTCTACTTTAGCAGCACCTCGCTATTCCCATAATGCATCGTGGTGGACACAGGCTGTACCTGTTTCTGTTTTCACTCCAAAATCCTAAAAGTTCAAGGAAGCTTTTAAAAAATGGAAACTTTTAAAGTTTGTTTAGATGCATTTATACAGTGGGTTTTTTTCACTGCTAAGATTGTGGATTTATGCACCTAAAGGTGTATTTTTATTAAAAAATGATAAAGGTTTGTTATGTCCAATAAGACAGACGTGATTAATGTGTGATTATTGTGGCCCGAGGCCTTGTTTTAATGACCCGATTCCCTTGACTTCAGAGGCCTTGTGTGGTATAAACCAAAAGTAATGAGATGTCTTCAATAATTTCACCACATGTGCTTGACGTGTGCTCTGACAGATGCACCTGACAGTTAAAGGAGGAACCTAGAAAACCATGCAGGGTTGTCACGCGCCACTGAAGTGTTTCTGGATGTCACTGCAGCACTCAAAATATGAGCAAAGTGCGCGTTACTGAGCCTGAGAACTGAATCTGTCTTTGTTTCCCGACTTGTCCTTCACTTTCCCGTCTATCCTCAAAAATACAAAAGGAACAATCACTTGCTCGACGGCGTCTTTGTTTGTTTTACGACGCTTCAATCTTGGATGGTAGCTAAGCCGCTGGCAAAATCCACATTAGTCCATTTTTGTTTTAAAAAAAAAAAACAACAAATAACGCGTTTTAAAGGGAAACTGATCAACTCTGTCAGAAAAGATCTCTGCACACATCATTCTGCCACAAACGCGTATCCGATACTCGGCAGGCCTGGACGCAGGGGTGAAGACTTCACACACGGATAGTTGCAGTATTATTAAAACCATACTTGAGCTGCGAATCACTTGAACGTGGAGGAGCAGTTGAGACTCGGGAGGTAAAGAAGTCGTCTTCTAAACAGAAAGTGGTTTGATTGTCCTCTCAAAGTCCAGACACTGAACCTCACATTATCTCTGATGCGTTCATGGGTCTGTGATTAAGTAGGATGATAGAAACAATTCACTTTAATGGGAAAGCAATCTCTGTGGACCAGAAGAGTGGTCTGTGGATGGGTGAATGTAGTTTATAGTCTAAGGGTGGTTTGAGTGATAAACTAGCGTAGAACAGCTCTGTATGAGAGCAGTAAAAAAAGTGTCAGCGCTATTGGAGTTCTGGTAAAAGCGTAACTCTGTCCTTCTGTCCGTCCGTCCGTTTTCTATTCTGCGTCTTGAATAGGGTCATGCAAATCCCTGCTGTCACCTGGCAACAGGAGTGCACCTTAACCTGGTGATGCCAATGTGAAACTTGTCATTTCATATATTACTTTATTAGTGAATAACAAAAAAAAAAAAAAATGAAGCTTAACTCTGATTTTATGTCTTTATTCAGAACAGACAGATTTTGTTTGAGCCCCGTGGTTCTGGAAGACAAAACTATTTGCTTCTCAACCGAATGCCAGTAAATTAAAGGACACGTGTACTCAGGTGAATTGGGTTTTTAAAAAAACGGGGATAAAATGGGGTTTGGTATTTAAAACTCCAGTCAATGATGCAGCGTTTTGTCTTTCAGTCACAAGGGTTTGCTGTTTCTCGGACTGACCGACCCTGTGTCGAGTTCTCCGTCATCAGAAATGGCCTCAGCCATCGTTTAGTCTTGCTTAGAGATATGCTGTACACAGACTAAAGCTTTTCTTTTCCACGACAGAGGCTTTTCTTCCATTTCCAACTCTCCTCCGACCTGCCATACTTTTCCACACTCCTCTCAACCCTCTTTACTCTTTTCTTTTCTTCTCCACCCACTATTCCCTCCCTGTTTTTTTTTCTTTTTCTCTCACATGTGGAAGGCATTATATCCTGTCTGGTGGAGAGGGAGAGCAAACATCCCAGGCTGAGACTGAGTGCCTCTTGGGGAGCTGTAGGAGGGGTGTTGGGGAGGCTTTTAAGATCTGCATGCTGGTGACTCTCTTGGCCCTGTTGCTGCTCAGACAAAAGCGGGTCTTGTTGTTTCAGAACCACAGTGCCCGGTAGCTGACGGGCTTCACCCTCCCTCCATATTGGTCGGGAAGAGACCTTGTTTCAATGAGTTGGCATGAGATAAAGTTGATTTTCTCTTCACCAAAACTACGCACTGTGGATCTGTACGACGGTACATCTGTCACTAATGTGGCATTTATAACATTTGTTTTAAACCCACATTTCTTTCTTTCTCCCTACCTTCTTATTTAAAGATACAGTAGACTTTTTGGAAAGTTTGTTTTTAGTTTTATTATAAAATGACGTCACTTTTGGGGTTTCAGGCTGATCAACAGGAATAAAACTGGGGAGTTTGTTAGCACGACATATAGAAACGTCTATTGCCATGTTCATTGGTGTTTGTTATTTTCCATTGTCGTGCATTTTGTAAATAATTCACAAAGCAAGATCATCATGAGATGGTGCAGCGTTTTTTTTTTTTTTTCACTTTTACACATAATTGTCCTTTGAAAAAGCTTTTTCTTTGAAAAAGCCGCTGTAAATAAGATGCGTGTGTCTTGGCAAATTAGTTGACTTTAATCAGAATTGCTCTTATTATGTCTCTTTCATAAGTTTGGTGAAAATAAAATATACTGTTATCTTCTGTTAAAAGAAGAAATCTCTTTAAATGCCAACTGTTCAGTGGAATTGGATTTAGGGACGGTATGTTGTAAGATATTTAAAAACCACTCGTGTGTATTGCTGTTTTTATGCTTTGCTCCATCTTGCAAAGCCATCATATGTTGCTTTTAAGGTTTCACATGTTAAAACAATTGTCAAGCCGCACTTTCTTTCCCCAAAGCTGAATGTTCTGATAGCAGCGTGGACCACCGCATCGTTACTGCCTGGAGCAGGACCTTTTTCTGAGTGTGATTTCTTTGGCGCTTTTTCAGAAAATTCTGACAATTCGCAGGCCACGCATTCCCTCGGAGTCTGCGTATATCACCATGGGGAAAAACATAAATGTGTAAATTGTGGATACACATGCATCAAAGTCTGCAGTTGCTCACAGAGATCCAATCACTTCTCCCACTGCTTAACCATGAAATGTAGCTCAGTTTGAGCACGTTTCTGGTGAAGTATGAAAGAGGATTCGCTGTAGACAGGAGGCATACATTCATCATTCAGTGTTTCTTTGCAGCACAAAGTGCAGCCTGGGATTTAATCTTCGCTTTTAGAAGAACATTGAACTGTGTTGTTCATGTCAATGTTGCTATGGCAACCTAGTTATATTTTTCTGAAACTGTAGGGTAAAGATGGGAGAATTGTCTCTACATGTGGCAGCGATCTAACCTGTTCCCCCACTTTTCCAACATCACACAAACATTCTCAAGTTATAGAAAGAAGACACCCCCCCACCACCACCACCACCACCACACACACACACACACACACACACACACATACATGCACTCCCCACACAAAGGCAGTGTGTGGGCTGGGGCTTCAGGTTGTCCGTTAGTTAGATCCAAGCAAATTAAATTGACCCCGAGCGCCCTCTAAATTCAGCAGAAAGCAGTTGGCAGACACTGACGGCCAGTCATTTAATTAGCCAACATTCTCTACTGGGTTGAAATGGAGATACATCTAATTAGTGGGAGTTTGGTTCCTCTATGGCCGTTATAATGACATTAAGAGATCCACCTTTGACATGCTTCTTTTCAGTTTAACCCCTCCCTTTTTCTTTTCTTCATTGTGCCACGGCCAAAACTTTGGCTGGTATGTATTCAGTTTTCAGTTCAGTTTTATTTATATAGCGTCTATTACAACACAAGTTGTCTAGGCGCTTTTCAGAGACCCAGAACTTGACCCCCGAGCAATTATTACATAAACAACGGCAGGTAAAAACTCCCCTAGTGGGAGAAAAATCTTAAGACAAACGGTGGCAAAAAAAAAACCCTTTAAGAGGGAAGAAACCTTAATCAGGACCTGAGATCAGAAAGATAGAATCAAGACAAAGAGGAGAGACACACCGTCAAAGGTTCAAAAGACAAGATATACAAGTATAATGATTCGTCAGCAGCAGAACTAAGACTTCCATGTTTACCTCCCTCTGACCACCTCAGCAGACACTGAGGTGGTCAGAGGGTGGGACTGCAGGGCAGGATGTCAGCAGGTATCCAACAAAGACATCTATACAGACAGGTGGAGGTTAACACTGGGATGGTCAGAGGGTGGGACTGCAGGTCATTATGCAGCTCCTGAGGTTCTGGTCTGCAAACATTCACAGAAGACAAAAAGAAAGGGCAGACCAGTACAACAAACTACAAGAACAATGGAGACAGTTATACTTATGAGATACTTCTAATTAATAAGTGAGGATTGAGCTGATGAGGGGAAAGAGAACCAGAGGAGGTGAGGGGCACCACTCAGTGGATCATGTTGGTGTCCACCTGCAGCAGGTCTACAGCAGCAGATCCAGGATGAAGCTGTGTTGAAGACGAGCTGCTCTGGTCTGGTCCTGCAGCTGCAGCTGTGACTACTGGCCCTAACACACTAAAGTACTAACTGTATGCTTTATTAAACATAAGCGTTTTAAGTTTGGTTTTAAAGGTGGAGGTGGGGTCAGCCTCTTTTACCCAAACTGGAAGTTGGTTCCATAGTGATGGTGCTTGATAACAGAAAGCCCGTCCTCCATATCTCCAAATCTGGATCTTCTAGGAACTACGAGTAAACCTGCACTCTGAGAACAGAGGAGTCTATTAGGAACATATGGTTCTATCAGGTCTTTCAAATATTGCGGTGCTAGGCCATTTTGGACTTTATACACAAGTAATACAATTTTGAATTGGATTCTGAGTTTTATCGGGAAGTCAATGGAGGTTAGTGAACACAGGACCATGTATAAACTGAACAAGATTGACCCTAGCACTGAACCCTGCAGGACACCATAGCAGACCCTTGTCTGTACTGAAGAAACCTCATGAACAAACTGGAATCCCTCAGATAGATATGATTTAAACCAACGTAGAGATGTCCCTTTAATCACAACAACATAACATTAATAACAAAATACTCTAACCGGTGCAGTAAAATCCTGTGGTTTTTAGTATCAAAAGTAGCACTGAGGTCCAGCAGAACCAGTATGGACACTAATCTATTATCTGAAGCCATGAAGGTAATTTTTGTGACTCAATCCAGTGCTGTTTCTGTGCTATAATGCATTCTGAATGCATTCTGAACCCTGACTGAAATGGCTCCACAGAGTTGTCAGCCTGGCTACAGTGCTGAACAGAAAATGTGGATTATTTTCATTATCCTCTATCAACAGTGATTAATAAGCTGTTCTTGCTTTCCTTTTTGTAGCAGTTTTCCAAATCTTGGCAGGAAACATTTGCCATGCCTTCTATGTTTTATGGAATGACTAAGTATTTGTTTGGGTAATTTTTGGTCGAATGAAACGAAAAGGACCTTTTACTTATGGCAGCAGTTTGCATCTTTGTAATATAGATCTTTTATATCTGACATGTAATCAAAAAGCACAAAAACCATAAAAGAAAATGCTGCTAAGACTACCCGTTAAGTAGTGGTCAGTTTTTTTTTAAAAATGCTGCTTCAGCTGATTAAAATCTTCTTTGACATGTCTTTGTTATGGTTTGGTTAAATGTTGGTTTATATAAGCAGCTCACAGCCAGGCTGCAGCCGCCATACACTGTGAAATAAATACTGCCCCAAAAGAGTCAGTTTGAAGCTTCTTTTTCTTTCTCTGCTTGAGGCCACATTGGCGGGAACCAATGCTGCCCAGCCTCAGTTAATCCAGAATTGAGCCCTGTTTACCATTTTCCTTTTTTAATACTTCACTGCACAACTATACGTTTCACTCATAAGCAAAAAAAGAAACAAAAATCCCACTTTTTATTTTATTTGTTTTTTAACTAAGCTCTAGAGGTATTGCACTAATTCGTAAATGGAAAAAATCCACACTGATTACAGCCAGTGAAACACTTAGTTTTTTGTTCAGTGCATCAGTCCCCCACCTCCTTTATTTTCCTCCGGTCCATGTGGAGCTGTAGACTGCAGGTGCAATTATTTTAGTCTTGTCATCTTGCAGAAATACACAAACATCCTAACTACCCAGGTGCACGTTTTTTGTTTTTTTTTATGACATTCAGGAAAAATTGGGACACGAGGTGAGGATTGAGATGAAGGAATGGAAAGGGTCTTTAGGGCAAAAAGAAGGGAAAAACAGCATGCACATCAGAGGTGAAGCTGGGATGGTGCATCCCTGGCTTCGAGTCCTTTGTAGTGCAATGAGCAGAGAGGTGGCTGGGAGGGAGGGTGGAAAAGCAGGGGTGTGGTGGGGGGGTTTAAAGCACTGGAGTAAGGAGAGGGTTTAGGCTGTACACCAGCAGCATGGAGAAAGCAGCAGCTACTGTCCCTTGGGCTTCAGGCTTTTATCTGTCAGTTGTGTGCAAAGCCATCTGAGGCCCTGCAGAACATCTACACACCATCCTAATGTGTGACCTTCACCTTCATTAACTTTTTTTTTTTTTTTTGCAGTAAGTTAACCAGTCACCGACCAACTACATGCATATATGTGCTACGTGCATTTGAACAGCCTGCATACTTACTTGCGTGTTTAAACTGAGCTCCACCAAAGAGATTCTTATATTTTTGCCCTGAAAGACAGGATGGCATGCATTTTTCTTTTTCTCAGATTTATACCAAATATTGAGTTGATAACAGGCGAAGCCTCGACACCTGTTTTCCCTTTTCTGTGGAACGCTTTTCTACACCTTCTCCCTGTACTTTGTACTTGATTCTCTTCTCATTCTTTATCTTCTGCCCTGGTCCACCTTTCCCACCTCTAAAAACACGCTCATGTGATTCTACGTCCTGTGGCTGCTGTCATCATTCATCTGTCTGGATTTTGTTGCCTGGTCCGCTGCGAACAAAAGAGTCACTTTAAAGGAGAAGAGCCTCTTAGGGTAGTTTATGGCATCCCCAAGAGTGCCTGACAGCGGAGCTGAAGTGGCAGGTCCAATTAAATGGATGCTATATGCTTTGAGAGATCCTGCAGCTTCACTGTTGATACAAGCTGCTACTGGGTGGGAGGGAGAAAAATAAAACGGCGAATTAAACGGGTTGGTGGTTTTGCATAGGATGCAACACATCAGTGGAGTAATTTAATGATATATTCTAAAGTTCAGGAAGTCTTAATCCTCCTTTTTCTAAGTTATCTCATTCCTTTTCGGTGATTAATAAAGTACTGTTGACCTAAACCTTAGTTTAAGTTTCAGCCTGAGCACTCGTACCTCAACAAGAAACACAACGCAGGACTGGAAAAGCAAAAGTTCTGGCATTTAGCTTTGGTGCTCTCAGTTTAAGCTTCCACTGAGGTTTAGCCATTCCTGCAAACCACTCAGCTGTGGTTGGGATTAACCCCAGGGTGGACGGTTGATGAGACAAAGCTGTTTGCCTGTGATCAATGTCTGAATGCATTTCTCAGGAGCTTACTTGTTAGGAGGCTTCCCATTTAGATCCAGCGGCTTTTAAGCTTGTATTTCTATGGTGCGCTTCTTGCGTTGGCTTCAGACTTCGGATGGAGTCGGGATTTTCTGAAGGAGCCGTGCTGTTGGTTTCCCCATTTCTTTTCGACAGGCTGCCACAGACAACTTACCTAAAACCCCAAAGTTCACTGTACCACCATCTGGAATGTTTCTGAAAAAATTTAAATCCAATTTTACTATAACATTATCCTCAAAATACAGATTTAAACGTATAAAAAGTCACAATATTATTATTTTTGTGAAATACTGTCTTTAGCCAGTAGTGATTGCTACCCAGAAAGGGTCAGCAGTTGGGTTTGCAGTCTGAAATCCCTGAAACAGTCGTTTTTTGGGTGTGTCTGTGTATGTGCGAGTGTATGGTTAAGGGTCATGGGAGGCCACGGGCCCACTGTGGCTTAGGCGGCCGTCGGCCTCTCAGGTTTCAGACCTGAGCATTCCTCGCTGACTTCACGATAGCTGTGAAAGCCGCAAAGCAGCTCCAACAACAAATACTGTAGGCACAAGGGGAAAGACATCTAACCTGGGGCTAATCAACAACAGGAGTTTCCTTGCTGCTCGGGAGGCCGTGTCCCTAATTCTTGAAGATCGCTCGTTCAATGGAAAATGTAATTCACCTTTCCAGTGACTGTTTCGCCCCTGTTTTCATTCTTTTTTGTTTGTTTGTGTAGTCTAGTTTTAAAAGCACTTATTCCGGCTGAGTTTCTGTTTCTGTGCTTTCTTGTGTCGGACAGTTCGACATCTTGGAGCAGCTTTTTTCCCACTAAACGGGATGTGTGATGGATGACACTGATGGCGTCACACAGTGATTAACCTGCGAGTGCAATGACAGCAAAATTGATTTACAAGCATGTAGCTTGTAAAATAAAAGTAATATTCAGAATAACATTTGATCATAAGAAGGCTTATGACTCAAGTTTGACAATTTCAATCACAATTGTGCTCATTTTTAATCTTTTGATGTCTATCAGAGTGCAAGATAACCTGACTTGCAACGGGTATATAAAGTCTGTACACCCTTATGAGCTTGATCAGATAACAAACGTAGACATAACAATGTCAGAATTGTTGCATGTTTAATTTGCTCTTCCAGCAAACAAAAATCCAGAGTAAAAAGGAAAATCTTAATAATTTTAAGTATAAAAAAAAAAAGCATGTCTGCACAACCTTTCATAATAGGGCCTCAAACTGTCCTCAGGTCTGATAACAGTCGGCCGTTGCTGTAATATTTGCTCAAATGCTTGGGATCCACTGGTCACGAAGAGTTGCCAGCGAAACTGCAAGACTTAATTGTTGAACAGTAACAATCAATAGAGGGGTGTAAAAGAATAGCCAAGGCAGTGGACGTATCATGAAACCCTGTCAAAACCATCATCAGTAAGTGGAGAAAATGTGGCACCACAGAAAAACAGTATAGCTCAGCCCTTGAAAGCTGACGAGAGGATGGGGGGGAAGAATCTTCAGGCCAGCAGCAACAGTGATGAAACTTCAGGAATCCCTGGCAGGTACTTGTCAGTCCTTGCATGTGTCTGCTATCTCCTATATTCTGCACAAGTCTGGGCCGTGGGGTTAGGATGGCGAAACAGAGGCAGTTTGTTACAAAAAAGAAAACGCAAGCCCGTCTGATGCCAACAAAGATTCATTCAGTTACCCAAATGTTCTGGTCTGACGAGACAAAGGTTGAACTTTTCACATTTAATTACAAAATATATATAACATCAAGTTGGACAGGATATTATTTTGTTGGAGAATTGCCTCAAAGGTAACGCTGGCGTCTGTGTGTTAAAGTGTGTGGTTAAAGTAACGTTGGGCATCGTGAAAATTCATCCCACCATGTAAAAGGAATGGCGCAACGCCCGTAGTTAAATGATAGTTAAAAGACTGCGTCCGCGTGTTGCATTCCCCCGAAGATGTGTTAATGCGACGATGCTCTTCGGCTCTACAAGATTCCCTTGAAATGCATATTTTGATTCAAACTGAAAATGTTGCCAAAAAAGCAATTAGTTTCTCTTTATGCAACACAGATAGGAAAATAAACAGCAGTAAATACGAAGATATTGTTGGTGCAAAACCTTCTGCCCTGTTGGAAAAGGTTCAAAACGAAGAGAAATTTCACATTCCAAGATGACAGTGACTCAAACCTTAAAATCCACCAAGACACGGCTTCAGAGGAGAAAATCCTTGGAATTGGCCAGTCACAGACCAGGCCTCAATCCCAATCGAAAACCTCTGGAATGACCTGAAAAGAGGAGGAAATCCCCCTGCAATTTGCAAGAACTTGAACTTTTTTTGCACCGCCTCTTTGTCTGAACTTGAGACTTTTTCCATAAAGACTTGATGCCATAATAAAGGCCAACGGTTTCTGCAAAGTGTTGCATCTGTTTGTCTGTAGTTCCCTGGACACTCGGTTTAGTGTATTTTGTTTATTCTGAGAAGAAGAAGAGCTGTGACGTGTAGCTCAGGGACAAAAAAGGTTCTTGCTCTAACACGTAAAGCTCATTTTGACCTTTCAGCCTACATAAAAGCAATGATATTTTATTGCAAGGCGCTTATCTGCAAGGCAATAGGTCTGTAAGCGAGGACACAGCCAGGATAAGTATGTATGGTGCATTGAAGGTAATTGGCGGCCTCTGAAACGTGTATTAACAAAGGGTGTGGACAGACAGCAGGAAATGGTTGCAGGGTAGAAACCAGGCAATTTAAGGCTTCATGTGTGATGGGGAAGCTTGAAGTGAAACACCTGCCCGCCTGCTGCCACAACACAAACATTAGTTTTACTCTGTTTGTAGCTGCCACATAGTGCTGCTGCCTGTGTCGGAGAAGTGTGTGCGCGTGTGTGCGTAGGTATGAGCGTACACAAACTAGAGACCGTGAAGCTGACGGTCCCCGAGAGACCGTCTGAACGAGGGGTGTTTGGTAGCGTATGTTTGCGTGTCACAGCAGGTGCACGTTCGGGGAGCTCCGGGGCGCTCTGAGCACCGAGGTCACACCAGGACTCATATTCTCCATGCCTAAATGGACCACTCCACTTCCTATTCCTTTTTTTTTTTCCTCAAAATAAATCAGGGGCCAGTAAAACGTTTAAGCCTGGAAGGCGAACAGGGAAATGGAACATGAGCTGGCAAAACAAGCTTGAAAAACCTTTGCTCAGGGTGTTGTGGCTGACCTCCACACTCCGATGACACATTTTTACCTCCCAACCAGAAACTGATGCAAAGGACAGGACCGTGCTGTCTGGGTCTGTGGCTGGGATATTTTGGCCGAGAATCGAGGTTATTGTTCTCTCTGGACTGCTAATAAAATGTCTCCAGATGCACTTGAATAAGCAGAAGATTCGGTCAGAGCTCCATCTAACGTCCGGCCGACTCTGGATTGACAATCAAAACAGAGACTCAGGTTTTAGTTTTTTTCTTCCTCTTTTGACACAGTGAACTTGTGCATGTGTGACGTCAGTGGAATATAAAGTAGTCTCAAAAAAGACTTTGTTGAGCAAAGTTCATGCCATTTTCAGACACAAACACAGTTGTCCAGACGGGTTGGAGACCCAGGTCTGGACCTTATCAGTGGCTGCTCGTTCTTAGATGCACCACACAGCAGGATGTCCTCAATGTGAGGTGAGGTATTGCATCTGCAAAGGCTCAGCCTGGAGCCCGACAGGACGATGCTGTACTGACACGATGCAGATTTTTGTCCTCTGGAAAATATGAGGGCTGCAGCACATGGACTTAGCAAATCACCGGCACTCTGGCATTAAAAGACGTAACGGGGTATCTGGGGCTGTAACCGACGTCAGTAGGTGCAACAGTGCCTGACAAGTCAAAATATCTGCAATTAAAAAGAACCAGTTGTTTAGTGTTTGGAAACTGGTTCTGCTGAAAGATTGAGGCCGTGTTTACATCTGGCACCAACTTCTTTGGTGATGTGACCACAACTGGATTGGAGGGTTCAGACTGTGATCAGATGTGGTCTGAGATACGTTCAGTTCAGTTCAACTCAATAATGCTTTATTTATCCCCAAAAGCAAATTGAACATCTCAGGATGATACAGAGAAAGGGTAAACATGAGGATGAGGAACAGGCTGCCACGAGGCGCCCCGAATTTAAGGATCAAACACTCACCTGAAGTGCCTCCATGTCTGTGGTATAATTCAAGTTTGACTTTTTCTTCCGTCCTTTTGTTTGTATTCAGTAGCAGTTATAAACAGTGACTCTGCGTCTCGGTGCCAAAGCTTTGGCTCTGCTCTGTGGGTCCTGGAGGCTGCCCCTTGTTCCTGATCTCACAGTTGTAGAACCATCTTGGGCATATTTGTTGTCTTTGAGAATTGTGTTTAATGTGATGTATCAGAAGTTGATGTGGAGCATCGTTGCTCTCAACAAAGATATGTAATGGATCTGTTGTAGTGAAACTGCTGTTTATAGACAGGAGAATCATTTCTGGGTGTATTTCTGCACAGAGACTGGTCCTAATTAAACCTGCTTAATGTTTTATGTGTCCTAAATCATCCCAGCATCACCATCAGGTCATTTCTTGGTATGTGCTTCCTTCACCCTTTCTCATATCGCCTATTGAAATGTCGTCAAAGTGCTACTCTCCGTCTGACTCCATCTAAAAGATGTCAATGCAGACTCTACGCTCGCAGATGTTTTTGCACTGCACCTAAAATAAAACGTGTTTCGGCAGATGCGTTTTCAGGTGGTGGTTTGCCGTTATTGGATCTGAAAGTTCAGCGTTTCTCTGGCCTAACCTCTTTGTCTCCATTTCCTCTCTCTTTACAGAGGATATTCAACTCGTTTGTGTACACAGAGAAGACATCAAACGGGGAGACAGAAGTGCAGCAGGTGAGCAACAAAAGCCTCTGGTGTCCGGCTGTGTGCGCGCACGTGCTCCTGCCTGTCGGTGCATGCACGCGTCATGGATGGTGTCTGTCTGTGGTCTTGTGGTGCGCTCAAGTCGGCGGCGCTGAGCACATAAACCGGGGGGGTTATTAAAATTCTATAGCTGGTGTTTCGTCGGCTTTGAAGTCGTCATTTTTCTGCTCGTCTGTGTCTCTTTTCCTTCCTCTGCTCCTGCCCTCAATACGAGTGCAGAGCTTCAGTCAGACGCAGCAGGAAGGCTGGGAGCAGAGTGGGACGCACTGCAGCTAGAAATTAAAGATTTGTCTCAAACCCACCTCCCCCTAATCAAGTAAGACTTTAGCATCTTGTGTCAAGTCAAACATACTTGTGTGTGTCCTGTGTTGGGGATCCTGGAGTAGTGACAATAAACACCAGACTGGTAAATAGCCACCAGCAAGAACAGACAGGCTGATGTTTGTCTGCATGTCTCCTGTGACTGTGTTTCCGTGTGAGCTCAGGTGGATCCATCTGTGTCGGCGCATGGAAACACGCTGCCTCTCACCTTGGAGGTACTCGGTATTCCAGAGTCAGCTCAGGTTTTGGCATTGAAGCATCATTTTCTTCTTTTGTTTATAACAGTGATCTTTTCCTAAATGGAGAATATGACTGATGAAACCCCAAAAATGACGTGACGTCCTGTCATGGGGAGGGGGCGGGGTGGTGCTGGTATCATTCAGCTGGTACAGTAACTCCTACCATCTTTCTTTGATCTTTTTTTAATGACGTTCAGTCTAAGAATAAAACTTCTAAATTTGGGACTATCTTATTTCAGTGACCAGCTCCTCGGAGCGCCCACACAAATGTAAAGCGCATCCCCCCGAGGATGGCTGCGACTGTCTCAGATTATAGCTGTGGCATTGCTGGCTTACTTTACTCTCCCTGGGTAGAGGCTGCATCCCCCCGAGCCAAGGCAAGACTCAATTAGCAGGATATCTGCAGAGGACGAAAAGGCTGGGAGAAAGCAGGCAGCGACGATGAGAAGCTACGCAGAGCAGCCCACCAACCAGCCCACAACCAGCCGTTTTCTGCTGTGGAAATGCACTAATAAAAGAGATGTGCAGACATGTGTGGCTGTGTAATGACACAGGCCCTCCCGCTCTGTGCCCTGTCACTGTCTCTCTCACTTTGTTTTACTCATCGACACATGCTGTCAGAGCCGGTATCATTAATTCAAGCGGCTGGCTTGCCGGTGATGTTTCTACTCTGACTCAGATATGCAGAGGCTCAGTGGGTTTAAAAAAAGGAACGCTGTGCTGTTATGCCTCCCTGCATTTGAAATGTACAGAATCGCCTCAAAAATGAGCAACTAAGAATGTGCTGGCAGCATTTTTGGCATGTGGAAGAGATTGGCCATTTCCGTGAAGTTATTTCAGACACATTCTGTAAGATTATAACAATTTCTCAAGAAATCTAACAGGTAATGTTAAAAAAAAATTCACAAAATGACTGAAAAGTACAACACTGAAACTTTTTATACCGCCAGCAAGGCTGCACGCACCTGGTTTGTGTGTATGAATTGGTGTGGCGCACCGCCAGGTGACATAACTGAGTGATGAGGGTGATTGGGTTGGTCGTTTGGTTGGCCGGTCGGTCGGTCGGTCGGTCGGTTGGTTGGTCGGTTGGTTGGTTGGTTACTCAAGTTTCCTGCAGCAGTTTCCTCACAGCCACGAGTTTGTTAATAACTCTGAGCCTGCCAGAGGGTAAGGGTGGTGAACAGAGAGTGTCCTGAGTGGGTTGGGTCACGTCGAATCCCTGTGGCTCCATCCAGGTCTGGGAGTGGGGAGCCAACGACCTTCTTGAGCTGTGTCCTCTCCGATGTGGAGCAGCTGGAGTACCACACCGTTCATCCGTACGTTCGGACTCTCTATTGTGCAGCAGTAGGAATTTTTCAGCAGATGTGGCAGGAGTTTGTTCCTCTTCAGCGTTCTTAAAAAGAAGAGTTGCTTTGGACTTTTCTTTAATCATGTGGGTGTTTTCACCGTCCAGCCCAGGTCTTATAAGATTCCCAGGCAGTGCGACCTTCTCCTCCTCCCCCCTGTTGATGTTCAGGTCTAAGTGCGCTGTGGTCCTCGCTTTCCAGCCAATCAAGTCACATAACGCTGTTCTCACCTAATAGACACGTTTGTCAAAGTTTTCTATTTGGATTTTTTATCAAATCATGCAGAATTGTTATGTCACCATCTTCAGAGTGAACAAAAGCCACCAGTGTAAAAGTTTTATTAACCTTCAGAGCCCCGTTGGAACCAACATGCCAGTTTTTTCAGTTCAGTGGGCTTGCACTAATTTAATTATGTGGGAGGTTCGTCCAAGGAGAAGCGAAGCATGCACCGTCATGTTTCTCCATCCTCCGGTGTCTGCAGGACAGAGCCGTGGCCCCTGTTTTCATCGGGCTCTTCCCTGCGCTTCAGAGTAGTCATCGCTGCTGGTAACTGTGACTAAAGGCTGCCTGGCAAACGTCCGGCTGCTCCACATCTGCAGCTGAAGCGAACCTTCATGGCTGCATGGAGTGTGGAGAGAGTCGTGCGTTTTGGAGAGTGTGGTTGATGTGCAGGTTGGTTTTGGCTGCTCCGCTGCAGACTGTAACCTAAGATCTAACTTGCACAGCCAGAAGGGTCTGGTTTCTCTGAAGTCACACTGTTAAAACTAGAGCTGCTCTTTCTCTCCCTCCCCCCCCACCACTAAAACGCTCCTCCTGAACACCCCCACCACCGCCACCAAACTTCGTAATTAATACGACGTTTTCTGCAGCTAATTGACCTGCATTGACAGTTATGTGTGTGGAGAAGTTTAACTTCACGTTCCTGTGTGACAGCGCGCACGCCGGTGTCTTGTCGTGGCGGTGCAGCAGTAATTGTGGGCTGTGTTTCATGTCTGTTAAAACTCGAACAGGAATAGCGGCTGTCTGATGAGGTGTACGAGCGGTCAGTGGGTTGCAGTGCTCTCTCCTGGTCCTGGCTCCAGTCACAGGGTTTTTTTTTGCAGGTAGAGGTAATTATGGGACATGAACAAAGGGGGTCCAGTTACTGTGGGAAAACAAAACAAAACAAAAAAAACCCCCAACCTTATTCTGTATTCAGAAAGACTGAGGAGCCGACGGACAGCATCAACAGAAAGTGTTTGTGTTATTGTTGGGAAGCTAAAAGTTAATTCTGTAATGTCTTTATTTAAACACCTTTCCAGATTTTCTTTCTGCTCATTAATTTATTTTCACTTTTACGTAAAAAAAAAATGCTCAGGAGCCCTCACAGTCATCTGCAGCCAAACACCTTTTAGTTTCGGTGCCGTAAGGCTTGTAAATCAAAACATCAACAGACTGCTTCACCGCTAAGAAATGCAAACGTTCCTCTCCAAAGCAACATCTGAGCTGAACTATCTACCCTCCTCGCTCATACAAGGAATGAGTCTGATTCCTCCGGATTAGGTTCAGACTTCCGGGGAACAGTACTTACAGATGCAGCAGAAACTGCTCCTGGACGCGGCTGGAAAGGGACACAACCAAACGGAGAAATGAAACGCGTGACAGTCTGGCATCCACAACAGACGTCACATAGGTATGCCGGTGTGGAAATGTCCGTAAAAACATCATCCGAGGGGCTGTTAGCCATCTCCCGTCATCTTAGATGTTTTGAGCAGAGGCTCTTAGACCTCTCTGAGTCTGAGTCTTCCCATAAAACCACCGTGTTGGTCCGGTGGAATTGCTGTGGATGGGGAGAATACCAGACCCACTTTCCAAGAGATTTTTGATCGAGTGAATGGATTTGGCCGGTGAGGATAAATTTAACTCATCCTTTCCTTTTGGACTGCACTGATTTATGGTCATCTTTTAGTTACGTTCTTGTCCTCCTCTCTGAACTCACTCCGCAGGTCCTTACGGGCCGCTCAGCCTTCAGTGGGTCAAACTGCCATCGCGGTCACACGCCGCTGTTGAACACGAGCTCAGATTTGACTCCGACCTCGTGTCTCCAAACCGCATCTCTTTCAAATGTCCGAACCCTGAAAGTAAATGTCTTTCTCTAAAAACATGAATCCCCGCTGGAATAGCAGCTCTCCAGACTGGGAACGACCTCTCAGCATAGTTATCAGGCGCTGGCTCCGCAGTTCGCCACGCGCGGATTGGAAGGTGACATCGCTGGGGTTCTTTCTGTTAAATGAACTAGATTCTGGCAGCATATTTGCCAAAAACATTTTTATATAATTAACAGTGTAAAACATGAAAAGCAACTCTCCAGCTTTCCCGTTTCACGTTTTTATTTTTGCAGGAGCAGCAGATTATAATGTGTTGCATATTGTTTTTAGGTCCGATAACCTTCCTGACACAACTCGCCTCATTTATTTGTGCTTTGGGACCAGCAGCAGGGCAATGTGGGGTTTGGTGTCTTGTCCAGGGAAACTGCTGGATTAATCTCCAGATCCATCATGTTCCAAACCCCTTGGTCAGACAGGAACCATTACAACTTTACTGAGGGGCTGTCATCATGATGCCAGATTCCCAAGATGATGCACTAGATCAGGAGTGGACAAGTCTGGTCCTCCAGAGCTGCTGTCGTGTATGTATGTATTTTGTTTTTTAGATGTTTCCCTGCTTCACCACATCCTGATACAATTCACAGAGTTGTGCAGACTATGATGACATGCTGATGGCAACCAGTAATTTAAATCAGGTGTGTGAAAGCAGGGAAACAACGAAAACATAAAACATGCAGGGCAGCGGCCCCCAAGGACCGAAGTCGCCCGTCTCTGCAGTAGATGCATGTTTTTCTCCTCAGACATGGCATTTGTAAACAAAATAATTGTATATATTTTTTTATAAAAAGTCCACAGAGTATTTGCTCACTGCGGTTGAGAAGATGCTGCCCTGAAGATGTCTCGTTGTTGTAGTTGAACCAAAACCAAAGTCCTTGCTTTAGGTATATTCCAGAGTTGACGTGAGCCGTCGGCAGTCTGAGTAAAGTTCGAGTTAAATACGTTTTTTTCTTCTTCTTTTTCTTCTGCGAAATACAATTTCCTCTTTTTGTTCTGTTCCCACACTGGAGCTCCCTGTTTGCGGGAGAACACATGAGGATTTGTACCGAAGATTGTTTGAAGAACTTTCTTTGACTACTTTCCTCCTTTTATCTTTCCTGACTTTTTTTTTTCTATCTTTTTAAATTTTTGCAAAAACCCTTCGAGTGTTCTCATGGGTAGATATTTAAAGTTGGAAAGTTGGAAACTTCTCTTCAAGCTTGTTCACATTATTGAGACTAATTCACAGCTGCGGTGGCCGACGTTTTTAGTCCACTACATCACAGGACAGTTTTGAAGTGAACAGGAAAGTCTCTGGCATCCTATATAAAGTGGATCTGAGCTCAACAGAATCCCTCATAACATCTTTTCAAGGCAGTTTGGCAAACAAAAGCAAGAACAGGAGTCTGCTGAGAGGAGCTGCAGGTTATTAAACCCCCCAAGGAGACTACTGCAGAGCTAGTTATTAGTTTTCCCCCCAAAAAGCTGGATTCCCATTAGGAAAGATCACTGTGTGTGTGCGACCAGAACCTTGTCCTTTGGAGAAATAAAGATGGCTTATAATGGATGCTTGTTTTGGAGGGGGGTGGGGGTGGGGTTGGGGGTGTGAATAGCTGCTGTTGTTGTCTTTGTTTTACAGAAACTCAGTTTTGTCCTTCCTGCTTCTGTGAGAGAAACTGGTGGAATCGTGCGCATTTCAAAAAGTGAGCGTTGACGCTGTTGTCAGTGTTTTGTTGGCAGAAGCATCTTCACTGTTCTGCAGCCTGACTGGTCTGTGTTTTACTTTGGAGGGGATTTTCTTACGAAACTTACTGTGAGATGAAGTGACGGTGGGGGTGGAGGCGGCGGGGGTGGGGTGCGTGGGGACTTTAGCTTCAGACATCCGTCATCTGCTCTGCTTTAAAGTGTGATGGATTTCACAGTCAGCGCAGCCTCAGGTCTGGACATCTTCAGTGTTGCTCAGCTTGCCTTTTGAATATTAAATCCAGTGTTTGTGCATATGCACCCAAGAGTGGACTGATTTTTAAGTTATTCACAGATTGGAGCTGGTTTGTACTTGTATTGCGGATGTTGCAGGCGAACGGACACAACATTGTGCCCAAATGTGGTATATAAAGTTAGTGAATTTTAGGCTGAAATTCCAGCCTGAGAACAGGGATGGTTTTCGCCTAAAACAGTACTGGTTTAACCTTCTTCAATTTCTGACGACTGCCATCCTCATGTAAATGTATTTATGAGTTCGACTGATGAATTAACGATAATTTTATGAATTCATTATGGTTATGAAAAACGTAACTGTGGGTGCTGTAGAGCTGTTCTGAAATATGCTTTTGGTTTTTCTCCAAGAACTATTTCAAATTTTCATTTTTTAAAATAATAAAGTCATTTATCGATGCAGGAAACCTTCATATTTCTTTCTCTGATTTAAAACAGTGAATTTCTCCACTTTGGGAACAGTCAGCGATCATCTAATCCTTTTAGTCTTCATATTAAACTGATAGCTGAAGGCATTTATCTGTGTAAGAAGTCACATACTTTGTATGCAGTAACTTGATCTCGTCGTTGCAGTAAGATGAGCCTCAGAAACATAAACTGCTGTGCAACACTGTGCAATTTCAGTGCAAACAAAGAAAACATGCAAAGGGGAGGGGGGAGAAAAAGTAGTGTTTTCTCTAAAGTCATTAGGAATTAAGAGATTAGTGGAAACGCTGTCGTTTTTCTTCCTAACGTGTCTGTGTTTCCTTTGTGCAGTTGGCCAAGAAGATCCGCGAGAAGTTCAACCGCTATCTGGATGTGGTCAACAGGAACAAGCAGGTGGTGGAGGCGTCGTACACCGCCCACCTCACCTCCCCGCTCACGGCGATACAGGACTGCTGCTCCATACCAGCGTCTATGATGGAGTAAGCAGTTGTCTCTTTTTTTTCAGTTTTGTCTTTGTGTCTGAGCACTCAGAGGTTCGGGCCCTGCTTCCAAACCCACCTTCTGCTGTTCGTGCTGCCCTTCAGCTCTCCGTACATGGCTTCATGGTTCAACTACACACTTGCACCCCCCCCCCCCCTGTTTAAACATGTTTTGATCATCCTGGGATTAGTTATAGCTGTGTTTAAATCACATCATTTGCTGCCTTGAGCAGTACTGGCATGCGGAGATACTTGGCAGCATTTTTAAACGTTACCCTTAATCAGACTATTAAGGTTTGTTGTTGCTTTGCAGCGTTGCACTTCAGCGGTAACAAGTATAATGCCCGAGAAGAATGTAGAAATTTTGCCTCACAGTTTATAGAAAACCTGCACATAATGGCTCTGCTGGAAATGATTAGATTTTTGATTATTTTATCTCCCTTATTGACACAAAATTCAATTTTACTAACTTTAATGTGCTTACAGTAATATAATGAAGTGATGGGGCTTTGTAAGAAGAGTTCACACATGACCATTATTTCAGACGGGAGACCTTTGCTGGGGGAGTTTAAAATTGGCCGAGCCTATAGCAGATGAGTAGATGATTGGCTGAGAAGCCAATCATCGATTTCAGCAGGCAAAAACACAGTTCAAAGCCGTGCTCGGAAAAAGGAGAACGCTGCTTTCAGTTCTAATCTACAGAGCAGCAGCTGTCTCCACTCCCTCGTCCCCCCTCTCTACATTTTTCTGTCTACATCCCTGTCCTTTATCAGCCGATGCAACTAGTTGCGGCTCTCTGAAGTTTGCGTACCGCAGACTTCACAGGCTGCAAGGTCACCTATCTTTCCTCCTGTCGTGGAGCAGGGGAGGGGGACTGACGGACTGGGAGCCACCTGTAGCCCAATCACGTGCACAACACACTGCACGTCCAGCAGCTTGTTAACACGCACAAAACACGCCGACGTCTCGACCTGACATGTTCACTGTAGCGTCATCACCTTTAAGAGAAAAGAAAAAAAAATACTGTGTAAGAGCTGTGCAAAAAGAAAATGATGCAGGGGGAATCACAAGGGTGGTGGTGGTGGTGGTGGACATACCGAACTGAAGCTGATAGATCTCTGAACTTCAAAGCATTTTTCTCAGGGGAGGAAAAAGGCTTACAGCTGTCTCGCTCTCATTTTTGGATTTGCACGTAATTGTGAGATATTTTTTTTAAGGGGACCGTTAGAATAATTTAAGTCTCCATTCCTGACAGATCTGCGTGAGAAAATGTTTTAAACATTTTTTTTTTTTTTTTTTTGTGTCCGTGTCTTTTGGTTTTATTTTTTACACACTTCATTTTAAAATAGATGTACAGTCTGCAGGCACTGCTGGACACTGCAAAATACACCTGATGACCATGAGCTTGTATCTCTTCCTGAACGTTTTTATTTTTAATGGTTTATCTTCGGACAGAGCGTGGCTGGTTGTAGCCCTCCGTTTCCAGCCTTCGTTCAAAGCAAAAATGGCTCAACTAAAGATGTTTCTCAGTTACAAGTGACACGAGTTTGGGTTTGCAGACTTGGTAGTAAGACTCGGGGGACAGGACTTTGGAGGACGGGCGTACACAGTTCGGCCTGTGCACGTGAAAACTCGTGATGACGTCGTCGCTCGGCAGCTGACGCCCATTTGAAAACATTTTCAATTTGATTGAGCATAAAAAAAATATGTGAGCGATAATACGACTCGGAAACAACGGACTCCTCTGGAAAATGATTTTTATAACCGCTAGTGTTTTTCATACGGTTTGCTTTTGTGTTGCAGCTATTTTCTAAATAACATTTTTGATGGAGTTGAAAAGGAGAAAAAAACTAAATTTTGAAGAGGGCTTCATGTTGTCAACTCTTTTTTTTTCCACCAGTGTTTTCTGGGATTCCCACATTGTTGCTACCCAGCGACCGTCAGACCGGCTCCAGAAACTCCCTGCAGCCTCTCCAGATTTTCCCTGACTTGTTTCAAGCATCAGCTGCTTCTGGGGGTCTCGGTCAGGTCATCCAGTTTAGTGGGGGATCAGGTGTTTCACAGGGTGTCGTGTCTGCTGGCCGTCAAACTGGCAGCCTATCGTTTTCCAAGGAGGCCACAGAGGCCAGCGCTTACGAGTCGGTGGTATGCTTTAATCATCGCTCGGTCTCAGCAGCAGGCTGGACCTGAAAATAGCAAATATAAATGGCCTGTGGAATCCGCCTGGGCACTCGTTTATGTCTGTATGTTTGTTCCTAACATGAGATCCAGAGGTGTTCATTTCAACACTTCCACTAACATGCAGTTGTAAAAGTGAGAGGCGTGCTCCGTAACAGCTCAGACGATACTTTTTACCAGCAGTTGTTAAAGAGTAAAGCTCTAAATGTTGTTTGTATGATCTTGAAAGCAAGTAGGAAGCAAATGTCTTGCTTAAGTGGCACTAAATTCAGTTCAATTAAATTTTATGTATATGGCGTTTATTACAACACAAGTCTCTGGGCGCTTTCCAGAGACCTAGGACATGACCCCCAGGACATGACCCCCAGGACATGACCCCCAGAACTAAATATAACTAGATGTTCACAAAAACGGCGTCTTACCTCAGAAGAGTTTCTTTGCAGCAGCAAAATCAACCTCTGAGAAGCAGCAACAAGACCTTGCTGGTAGTTCTGTTGTCGACAATAGCAGCAGTCATATATACATATACACTATATTGCCAAAAGTATTTGCTCACCCATCCAATTAATGGGAATCAGGTGTTCCAATCACTTCCATGGCCACAGGTGTATAAAATCAAGCACCTAGACACCAGACTGTTTTTACAACTATTTGTGAAAGAGTGGGTCGCTGTCAGAAGATGGGATGACACCTGTGCAACAAATCCAGTTGTGAAATTTCCTCGCTCCTAAATATTCCACAGTCAACTGTCAGCTGTATTATAAGAACATGGAAGTGTTTAGGAACGACAGCAACTCAGCCGCGAAGTGGTAGGAACGTAAACTGATGGAGCGGGGTCAGTGGATGCTGAGGCTCATAGTGAAGAGGATTGACCGTAGAGTCAACCACTACGGGCTTCCAAACTTCATGTGGCCTTCAGATTAACTCAAGAACAGTGTGCAGAGAGCTTCATGGATGGGTTTCCATGGCCGAGCAGCTGCATCCAGGCCGTACATCACCAAGTGCAATGCAAAGCATCGGATGCAGTGATATAAAACACGCCGCCACTGGACACTGGAGCAGTGGAGATGCATTCTCTATAGTGACGAATCACGCTTCTCCATCAGGCAGTCTGATGGACGAGTCTGGGTTTGGCGGTTGCCGGGACAACGGAGAATGACTGCAACCTTACTTCCGCATGAGCCTCAACTTGCCAACCCTGGACAGTTGGCGCTCGTGTGGGACTTGAGTCACGATGAAGACGGAACAAAACTGCCAAAAAACCGGACCGCGGCACTTTCCACTCCCTGTGCGATACAGGCAGCAATGTTGGAGAATTTCCAATAAATATTCAAGTTAGAAAAGTGCTAATACGCAGCTCCAGTGCATAAGAAGAGCTCTCTCTACCTGAGCTTCTGGCATTCTGACAGTTCAGCTCAAGAGCTTATATTGCCCTGGTGAGTAGCTTCTCAGACTTCACATCAAGCTGATCTTCTGCTCCACTGGTTATAGAGTCAGCAAAATGATGAGCTCTCATGCACATTAAAGACGGAGATGCAAAACCGCAGCGGGGCTGGGAATTGGGTTTATTTGTGACTCCAATAGGTGTAAAGCATTTTTTTTCCTTCTCTGCAAATGCCCAAGTTAATGTCAGCATTTTCCCCTTTTCCCTCTTTGTGCTCCTCTTTTTTTTGTTTTTGCATTCGTTCAACTTTGTTAAACATTTTATCTTTGCTCTTTTATTTGTTATCTTCAGCATCCTCCTTCTGCCCCCTTATTCGAAGCCACGATTAATTTCAGCAGTAAGGTCACGTAGTTTTATTAATTCAGCTTGTAGAATGCTTTATAAAGGCCACCCATGAACCAATAACATTAACAGTTAACAGAAAAACTGTCTGGTTTTCATTTTGAACAGATTGAACAGAAATGTCAAAAAAATGCCACAAAAAAAAAACAAAAAACAAAACAAGATTACTGCAGCATTTAAAAAAAAACAGACTATTAAAACAGAAGCTAATCAGCATTCGAGCTTTGTTTGTGACCGAGGTCCGTCGTCGGCAGTTACAGCGCACGTCAGTGCACGAGCCACGCTGCCAGTTAAAATACAATATCCTATTAAACACGAAGACAGGCGTCTTTGTTTGAAGTTTTTCCTGGAAGCAACTGTGAGACTATGAAAACAAGGCAACAAACGAGTCGATGGAACTGCGTTTGTTTACATCGTTTACACCGTTGTTGTGAGGCTCGTCGCTGTTTGAAGACACTCGGGTTAAGACGTTTCAGTGGAGCACAGGGGAATGAGAGTTTTCCTTATCCCGCTACACATAATGAGCAATGACTCTTCTACTTCTACTTGTAATGAGCGCCTTTTCTTGTTTCTCTTGAAAACCGCTCTGATTTAAAGATTTAAAGAATGATGTTGATTAACATATTCATATATCTCCAATCTAGAAGGTCTATACCCACGTCTCCAACGAGCTTAGGTAGCGTCATTCCCAAGATATGGTAAGGCCATGACATGCTTTCTAAAAGAAAATATAGTTCTGTAATCCAGCCTTTAGTCTTAGTCTGATCATGGAAAACTGAGCAGAAACAGGTGAAATAACAATAAAATTCTGGCAATGGGTTCAGGTAGTTACATAATTCCTGGGACACATTTTGATGCATTTATCAGGAATTTCATATCAAATGCACTTTCAGGTGCTTCAGGTTTCCTGAAGGCAACGTCGTCCCCTGTTAATTATTTCCTTGTCAGTTATAAAGTAGTATTCAGCTTGTTTAGTTCGGTAAATGTTTTATTTTGGTTACTGCTCTGAAAAGCATCACAGGTCGGGCTGATAAGAGAGCTTTACAGTTCACACAAGCCTTTTTTCTACATCAGTCCTGGTTGTGAAAAGGCTGCTAAACATCAAACTGTTATTCCTAAATCCTTCCTGCATTTTGGAGTTCAGATCCAATCTGTTTGAATAGACATGTCCAGATCCAGATCCACAAAAGGCCTTCTTAGAGCCGCGGTTGTTCATCCCACATCTAGCCTTACCGCTGCCGCCACTGCGGGACTGTAAACACTACAAATGGTATCACTCTTTGGGGGGTCGCACAGCAGCGAGCCTCTTCAAGGTAATTGTTCTCACTGGGGCTCATTTGAGCGTAGTCCTGGCTGTTTCGTGGATATACATGTTTTGTGTTTTTTTTTTTTTTTGGCAGGTTGCAGCCTAACGTAATAGATTCTAGGTACAGTAAAAGGAAAGAAATAGCCGAAGACGATGAGTGCTGCCTTGTTTGAAACTCTCTGCTGTTTTTTCTGCTCTCAGACGTTGGCGCCTTTTGAAAAGACAATAATGTTTGTTTTTTTGGGGTTTTCTTTTGTCATTTTGTAAGACCCTGATAGTTCCCAACACTTGGTGTACATTTCAGTTTCCCTTTGGGCCCATGTTTCGAACAAATCTTTCTTCTTCTGGTGTTCGTTTATTGAATTATCTTCCTCAAAATGTCTCATTGCTGCAGAAACTGATCAAGCTTTCCTTCAGTACATATATTATTAATGTCCACAATGTTAGAATAATTTGAAGCCTTGTGCAAAGGTTTTGCAATATTTATCAGTAATAGTGTGGAGTTGCACTGTTTTTTTTGTTGGGTTTTTTTTTGTTTTTGTTTTAATCTAGTAAATTAAATCCAGCTTCACTGCATATTTCATGTTTCTGGCGAGTTGAACCTCGATTTTCTAAAACGTCTTTCTCTGCCGTCATTAAGATGTTTGATCATGCTCGCCGCTCTCCTCCCTGCTCTCTCCGTCGTTCTCAAGTTGTTTTTTTTGTTTTTTTATGTTGAATTCAAAGCGGCCACAAATGTGTTTTTTATCTGGCATACATTTACTGAACATCCTGCCCACCCCCTCTGTGCAGAAATAGGTTGGAGGAGAATGGTAATGGCTTTAGCCTTGTGGGGCTCCCTGCGAATGATGTTCAAATGCAACCTGCAGACCACAGCACCTGTCGGTCTGAGCCGCCAGCGGCTCTGCGAGTACGTCACATGTGTATTTACGAGTGCACATATGCATTTTGGATTTTTGCTAAGCCAGTGTGTGTGTGTGTGTGTGTGTGTGTGTGTGTGTGTGTGTGTGTGTGTGTGTGTGTGTGTGTGTGTGTGTGTGTGTGGTTGGGGGTTGGGGGTGGGGGGGAATCAAAGTACCAGGCTTGGTGCAGTGCAGAACAGCCTGCTCCTCTGCATACTTCCCATTTTTCTAGGCTGTGGAAACCAGGCTTTTGCAATAAATTCACACACATTTATATAAAACTTCTGCATAACAATGATGCTAAAATAATTTACTGAAAAACTATTTTTAATGTGTGATGTTTGCAGAAACCCCAAAGTGTTAAATATGTGCTGTGTGTAATGTATGTGACTCCTCTTCAACACTTAGAAGGGTGTGCTCATCAACTTTTGTCTATCTCTTTTAACGTCACACCTGAGCTCCAGTTTAGGAGGCGGCTGTGTAGGACAGCCCAGGAAAACAGCTCCGTTAGGATTACCGCTCTGTTTTGTTCTGCTTTTTTTCCCCCCCAGATCTGATCATTGTGATGACAGACTTCAAGTTTTATTAACACGTTTGCAGACATTACCTAACTTCAGAGGTGTACAGTCTTTGCTTTGTGTATAGAAGAGGGATCAATCTGGAACATGTTGGTGTTGAGAGTATTGTTAAATTGCAGAACATTCCCAGTGGTTAGATCTGCATGTAAAGGCTGGTCATGCTTAAGCTTGAAGTTATTATACACAGAGAAGCAGCTGAAAGCACAAATGTGGAGGTCTGCTTTCAACAACAAGCAGAGAGGAGAGAGTTGCAGCATAATGGTAATAAAAAAAAACCCTGGGGTACGTGCAGAAATGCTTGCTTGCTGGGTAAAGTTGCGATGGTTCGTGCATTTCACCACAAACTGACGTAAATGTGTTGCTCAATGCAGCAAACACTGTTTTAAATCAAAACGATGTGGAAAAAAACATAACCATATGTCCAGCAGATGATAAAATCTGGTCGCTCATATTTTTACAAATCTTTATTTATTCCTTTTTAACATTTTCAACAAGATTTCATGGAAGACTTCAAAATTGCACTTGAGATGCTGTGACCCACATATGAATATCTGCCTGTTTAATTGAAACTGTCTTCATCAGTCACATGGTCTTCGTGGTGAAGGAGGAACTGCTCAGTTAAGATTTTAAATCAGCGGATCATTATATGTTACTGTTAGTTGAGTAGAGTTCAGTGAGCTCTATTGTGTGTTGGTTCGAACTTTCATGTCCTCAAACTCCACATGCTGAACGTCACCAGACGCTACAGACCAGCGGCGTTTAATGGTCCTATTTCTGAATTGGTTCGTATAATTACAAATAATTGAGTCTAGGGTAAGGCGACAGTCTCTCCGTTTTAATCGGAGCTGCGCGGTTGTGCGTCGTTCGGCCGATCCAGCCCGCATGCATGTCCGGGCAATTTCCCATAATTTCCTCAGCTGAATGAACCAGATTCTTCAGCTAAAAACCTTTTGACAATGAGAGCAATTAGATCAGAGGCAACCAGGGTTCGGTTTCATTCAAATTCTTTTGAGTTGCACTTAGATTTTACATAAAAAAGCCATCATATATATTTAACACAAAGCCTTGAAACTGGCCTAGACAAACCACACAGCACCCTAAACGTATACTGCTTTACACGAAGAACAGCTAATCCGCTGTTTACTTGTTACAGAGTGTCATAATTTACTAAAAAATGGCACCAAATTACAAAAGCACGTTGTAAAAGGCGAAGCACATGTTGACTGCTTCCGCTGTAATTAGAAGAGTATCTAAGAGCCTGGTGCCGGTTAGCAGATGCAGTCAGCAGGGTGTGAGCGCCTCCATAAAAGCAGACGTTTGGGCTTTTGTTTTGTAGAGCATCGAAGGGTTTAACACCGTACCCAGGAGGAAGGGGTATAGTAATGACGTTAAAAAATCAGTTGTTCCCGCCCATCAATAGGAAGGGTTATGAGACCATTTCCAAAGAATTTGGAGTCCATTGTTGTACTCTGAGAAAGATAATTTAAAAAAGGAAACCATTCCAGACAGTTGCAGGTCTTTGCAGGAGTGGACGTCTTGGTAAGTTGACCACAAGATTCAGTGAAATTAGAAAAAACTCTTACACTTCAGAAATCTGGGGGTAGTGATGGACTCAGACTCCAGTCCTCACTAAGACCAAAAAACTGGACCACATCAGTCCAGCTCTGAGGTCTTTACACTGGCTGCCTGTCTGTCAGAGGACAGAATTTAAAGTTCTGATGCTGGTCTATATAGCTCTGAATGGTCCAGGACCAAAATACATCAGTGTCCTCCTGACCCAGTCTGAACCTTCCAGACCGCTCAGGTCTGGATCCAGTTTTTTATCAGTTCCCAGAGTCAGAACCAGACATGGAGAAACTGCCTTCAGCTTCGATGCTCCACATGTCTGGAACCAACTCCCAGAAAGACTCAGATCAGCTGAAACACTCCAGGTTGAAGATACACCTGTTCTCCGCTGCACTTGAATAAAACTCCAAATCCACACTGTTGTACTTTGAAGCTTAAGTTTCAAAACTTGATTACATTTTAAACGCTGATTTTATCTGTACAACACGGCCAGTGTCGGCCTTCCTCATCACTTCCTCATCTGTAATCGTCAGGCTGCCAAACGTACTGATGGATACCTGTAGGAACCCAGCGTCCGGTAAACGCAGCAGTAATTGTTGATTTCGCCATCGAATCAATTCCTCCATAAATGTCCGACATAAGCGCCGCAGCTATTTCTAATGCTTTGTCCATTGTTTGTAAAGTGTGACTGCAACAGAGGTTACAAGATAGGCCTCCCCTCTACGGTGCGCATCTGTCGTTGGCTTGATGACCTCAATGTATTTTGTTCCCGTGGTCCAACATAAAGTTGCACATTTTGCAAGTTGTGCTTTAGGTTAAAACTATAATGATTGAGACAGAGCGGTAGAATTAAAATGCTGGGAATAATCAACAACTTGAGACCAGCAGGGAACATTTAACCAATCTTCCTGCAGTAGATACTGAAGGGCTCGAGGGAACCTTCTGCTCCCGGGGAAGATTCCTGTGGCCAAAACAAGGCGAAATTCTCAAAAACAGTTTTTCGTTCCCGTAAATCCCTGTTTTTCATGAAATGTTTTGTTCAAAATCACGCATGGGGATTAAAGGAACAATAACAATTTCTAGAGAGAAAAAAAAACCTGAAGCTGGTTTACTTCAGTAGATGGTTTGAATCATCTGATTAAACAAGCAGCCCTTAGTTTTATGGTTTTCATAGTGAATGTATTCAAAGAACTGGATATTGGCTGTATTTGCGAAAAAAAGCAAAATTTAAGCCGCTTTTCTCGGAAAGTGTTATTCACAAGCCATAACCTCGGCTTTAACGGGAGGGCTGGGAAACAGATGATACAGTTGGTAATAGAATTTAGCCGACATTAAAACAAGCAGGGTCTATTAGTTTCAACAGATGCTTCCTGTTATTTCACTGCTTTTATGGTTTCACATTTTTTCGACATGTTTAAACTTGTAATATGTGCAGATCTCAGTCATTAGCTTTTTTTTCAGTAAAAACATTGCTTTAGACTCAGAGGTGTGTGCAAACCCACGAGTGGAGTAGTAAGTCTTTTAAAGGTGAGAGCAAAGCAAAGTTCCTCCGTCAAATCAGTTGGACGCGCTACAAGAAATTCTCAAAGGCCATCTTTTTGTGTCTGCTTAGGTTTGATGGCAACTTCAATACCAACGTGTCCAAGACCATCTGCTGCGACAGGCTTTCCCCCACCGTCAACAGCCGAGCGTTCAACCCCGGACGGGACCTCAATTCAGGTTTGTTCTCTACACACAAGCAGTAGATGTGAAAAAACCTGATTGGTTATTTGGTTATTAGTCATTTGCTGAACCAATCAGGTTTAAAAGCTGCAACATTTGATTTTTTTTTTTTTTTAACCGTTTATGAAATGGGAAAGCCTTTTATGGTGGTTTCCATGGTAACCAGCATTTTTTGAAGGATCAAATTATAACGAATAAATGTATAAAGTCAATTGTGTCTTTTATTAAATGCATTTTTCTGCTACCTGATTTTTCAACCTTTGATCTAAAGGACTCTTATTGTCTTAAGAGCAAATGAGCAGTGTTTGACTTTCATCTGCAGTTGTGTCCAGCTGGTGGATGTGTTTTATCATCAAGCTGCGACACGCTTTCTGTGCACTTTGCTTTGTTTTATGTCCTTATTTCAGATATAAGTTGCATCAGATCACAAAAAAAATAGTTCATTCACATGCAGTCATACATTTGCTTTGTGTAACTTCAGCATTCTCTGTCGCTAATGATACGAGAGACGAGTAAGAAAAACAGTTGGTTTAATGGTGCTCTCACTGTCACCACAAGTTGTTTGAGGTTGCAGAGTGAATAAGCAAGTTGCAGGGTATTACCTTGTAAAATCCACATGTCCCCACCACACATCTCTTTTTCCATCTCATAAAGACCAAAACGGACAAATTTGACTAAAGCCATGCCAAAATCAACTTTCCCCTGCTGCTTTTTCTCTCCTGCTTATTTTGGATGATTAGTGCCTCCTTCCTGAGGAGAAATATCAAACTGCACAACGTAAATTCATAATGCATTCCCGAAATAATGAATAGCTGTCCGTCTCACTCTTGTAAAAGCACTGCAAGTTCTGTCCATGAACCTCTGCTGGCATTTCTTGCAGATCCCTGTGTCATTTCATCATATCTGAAGCTTTCAAAATGTGCAAAGTGGAAGAATCTGTCTATATTTGCCAGAATTAATCAATTTTATTGTAGTTTCTAACAGAAGTCAAAGTGAAATGAAGCTTTCAATGTAAGCGAGGCCTGTTTTCACCCATTGTGGTCACAGAAATGTCTCTTTTTTTTTTTTAATCATGTGTCTTATAGTTAACCCAGAAGTTACCCAAACTTGTTTAACTGTGAAATATTAGAGTAACATAAGCCTCTTTGTGAATTTTAGTCTACAATTTCAGAACACTGACAACGTCTGACGCAATAATCCTGAAAGATCTCTTGAAGTTCCTGAAGGGATGGCTGAAAGGCATCAGATCTGAAGCCTGTTGAACACTGCACTCTTTCATTGCAACAAAGATATCGGCCCTCTTTCTCATCATTTCATCCCCTGTCATCTCACCCCCTCATAGTTATTTCCAGTATCCTCTTTCTGCAAACCATTCATAATGACTGCCATTCATAACACGTCACCATTGGTGGGGTTTTCTTTTCCTTACAAGCCAGTCGTGAGAAGTTCATGTTACCTCTCCACCTCCCTTCCCCTTCCCTCATCCCTCGCACTCAGCTCTCCTTGACCCCCACGCTCCCAGCGTATTCATTCTCTCCCATTTGTCTCAGCCCAGTCTAAACAAGCTGCCACAGCGGGGATGGAGGGAATGGCTCGGAAAGTGAGGGATAATTGAATGATGAATGAAGGGAACGAAGGGACGAGCGAGAGCTGATTGACCCAGAGTAATAGCATCAAGATTTTATGATGTTTCTTCCATCTTCTCCCCTCTTATCTTCCATTTTACTTCTCTGGGAGGAAGAGGAAGACAGTGGTGGTGATGCGGGAGGCATCAGTGCTGAAACTAACACGTGGGAAAGACAAGATGGGTACATGAAAGATGACGGTTTGGTTGTGGCACTATTTTCATCCATCTTCACCCATCTCTGCCTATGATTGCAGGCTTCCGGCCTTCTGGGGGTATTTCTGCTGCGTCCGTAACCTAACAGGCATTATGAGACCTCCAATTTGCTTTTACAGCCTCTTGTTTTCCATTTATTCATTAATTCATTACTTCATGCATTCTGCATCCAGCTGCATGTTGGGAGTCATTGCAGATGACCAGCTTAAGAGTGCACTTCTGTCGGTTTCAGCCAGAAACAGCCGGAAACGGTAAACTGGCTGTGGCGTATTCAAGCCTCTTTTAAGGAGTCTTGCAGGAGCAGTTGGCGTTAGACGGTTGCGTTAAGACAAAAGGGAGTGGCCGATTCTCCCTATTAACTTATCGATTAAAAACAAACCTTTAAGGTCATAGCTGTAGGTTTTGTCTGTTTATGGTTTAATACCAATACATCAAAGCAGGTCATTAGCAGATAGCCGGGAGCGGTGAGGTCGGAGGAAATGGGTCTCATGCGGGTCCAGTTTCTAGGCCTGTCCATGTGTTTTCTGGGGAGATCTAAACATCGCTGCTAGAATAGATCACTGTAACGTGACATATGTATGTGCGGTCCTTCTTCTGCTGTCAACACAACGGAGAGGTTCCTGTTTATAGGAGCAGCAGAGATGGATGGCGTGGCCGGGCCGCGGTGATGTATGATGGGCAAAAGTGCTCCGTCTCCAGAGACTGCGCTTACCAGAATAAATGAAGCTGCCCTCTCAGTTGTTTCTAATCCTCACCAACGCTGGGATTTATCTTACTTCTCCGACTTACTTGATGTTGGCTCCTGTGACTTGTTGGTTTGACTTTTGCTTTTCTATTTTACCTTAAACAAAGTAGCTTATAATATCTCTGAAATGTTAAAGAAGGTAAAAACAAGTTCTCCATACAAGTGATTCATTTAATGTGACCATAAGCCAGGAACCCGATTTTAGAAACGCGTAGACCCCCGACCTTTGACGACTCAGCTGACGCGTAACGTTGGTAGGTAGCAGGTGGTTGGAGAGGTTATGAAACAGATGTTTGCGTCCTTTTATAAGGCATCCAAACCAGTCTGAAGGACAACAAACTGCCAAAGGTCGGATGGATACATGAAGGTGCTGATCACCTGCAGCGGCGGCTGCATTTTTATTCTATTGTATTGTATTGATATTCAAACATCTGGATAAGTTAAACTTCTTCTTAAACTTCATTAACTCAGTTTCAGTATTTGAACCCTTTGAAAATGATTCAATGATTATAATGGGTCTAGTGATGTAGAATTTTATTGACTCGAGGTGACACATTAACAGCTGCATTTTAATGAGGACATTAACGCGTGTTTTATTCGGATCTTGTCACGCCGTCCACTTTTCTGATTCTGGTTGACAGTTGATGATGTCCAGACTCAAAGACTCCTTCTGACAGACGCTGCGGTTCTGAGGAGCAGTAAAGACCTGCTTTAATCAGGAGCGACTTGCACGATGAATAAAATCCCCTCGGTTCTGGATATGGCGTATCCGGACCTTCCCTTTCTCCTACCCTGTTTTTTTTTTTTTCTAATATTCATCTCACCCTTCCTGTTCCTGTCTCCTGATTTCATCGATTTCCCCTGCTCTCTTTCCGTCGACTCTCCTGCAGTTTTAGCCGACAACCTGAAGTCCAACCCAGGGATAAAGTGGCAGTACTTCAGCTCAGAGGAGGGCATCTTCACCGTCTTCCCCGCCCACAAGTTCAGCTGTAAAGGAAACTACGAGCACCGCAGCAGGTACGGAACCAGCTCATCTCTGTTAGGACCTTAGGAGTTTCCTTCCTCTGACTTTCACAGACGCAGGACGCTGACGTCGCCACCGCTTAGACGTGGCTGTTCAGCAGGACGGGCTGGTTGAGGCTCGACTCTGCCTCCATCTCAGTCACCCTCATCCACCCTCCCCTCGTCCTCTGCCAGTTGCTCTGGGGTGGCCCAGAGGGCATGCTCATGGCATGTGACCCCTGTACACCGTGACCACACATGCCCCCGGCAGGAATGTGGCTCTGTACCAGTGAAGTCCGCTGGAATTTCACACCGTCCAGTGTTGTTCTTTTTTAAAGCCAAGGCTGAAAGTCATCTCGCTCTTGTCCTCTTGTGTGTTTTGCATCATCTTTTTTTTTTTTTTTTTGAATTTTTTTAATTCTTCACATGTTTTGGAGTTTTTTTTTTCGTTTTTTTTTCCCGTGGCTCTTCTATTCAACATCCTGGCACTCAGCCGCTGCTCTGCTTGCTTCCTGGTGTGAATGAGGCTTTGTGAGCACACGGCTCCTATTCTCCACCCTGTGATCGTGTCTCCTTGTCCAACGGACCACACACATCGACTCTGACCCACTTCAAGCCCACCCGGCCTCCAATACGTGTGCATTAATGAAATAAAATGACACAAAATCCTAAGAAACATGGATTTAGTATATACATGGCACAACTTCCTGAGATCTTTTTGAAATATCTGAGATGGTTTAGTCAGAACGCCACTAACATAGTGCAGAAAATCTCACTTTTTAAACATTTCTTGACGTCTTTGTTTAAGGCAGCTGCTTTTAGGCGGTTTAATGAGCCGTTCAGCTTTGCACTTCCATGAAAACACACATTTGGGTGCGAGTTACTCTGCTACACTTTTTTGATGTACACTTTTTTGCGCTAGCACGCTGTGAGCTGATAGAAAAAGACTTGATAGACACTTTTATACCAATCAAAAACACACCGTGGAGGCATCTGAACCGGTCCAGGTTGATAAAACACTGACTGAAAGCTGCGATTGCTGAACTTCCCTCATGGCCAGCTCACAGTTGATCTAATGAGTCAAAATTGCATCCTAACGATGTTGTCATGGAGGCCCACTGTCAGTCCATTCCTCTGCCTATTCAATTACTAGATGCAGTTGTTTCGCACTGATGCTTACATGGGCAACATTTAACCCCTCGCTCACTGATTTCTTCTGGTGCAGCAACACCAAAAGAAATATCTGCTAGAGGTTGGATTTCTTTGTTGTTGAACAAGAAGAGTTGGCGGTTGCACTGGACGGCCAATAATATGCTGTCAGGCACAGAAAAGTCTTTTTTTTTTTTTTTTTTTTTTAATTTCCAACAAATCACATCATTAGATCTCTTTGTTTTGTTACTTTGTGGAGGAAAAATAGATTTAGACAGTCTACGAGGCCATCAGCACAGAGGATCCACGTACAGCCGGAGTTTTCCAATCCAATGGGAATGTTAGAAAAAACTCTGCCGTCATCAGGCAACAACAGACTCGCTGGGATGAATCCAGTAAAGACAGTCTACTCCATCAGCCAGAATCTTCATCTTTATTTCATTTTAGGAAAACTGGCTCTTAGTCACACGCCTTTGAATACATTCTTTTAAATGAAAGACTTTTTTCACTCCCAGACAGCCGGCGGCCCATGTTTGGGCTTCCAGCTGTGATCTTAATGTGTAAATGAATGTGTAAATGTGTGTGCTGGACTACACCGTCCACTCGGGCGTCTCACCTGCCTGAGTGTGTGCATCTGTGTGTGACCCTGCAGGCCCGTGTACGTTGCGGCGGTGCGCCCTCAGTCCAAACACATTGTGGTGATGGTTGACCACGGAGCATCTGTGACTGACACCCAGCTCCAGATCGCCAGGGACTCTGCGCTGGTCATCCTCAATGCCATAGATGAGCATGACAAGGTTTGTAAAAGCCTTTTTCCTTTTCCGTCTCTTCCGTTCGGAACTCCTGGATTAACTTCACGGTCGCTCCTCCCCAGATCTCTATTCTGTCAGTAGCGGAGACGGTGCGCTCCTGTTCTCTAGACCAGTGCTACAAGAGTCTCCTGTCTCCGGCCACCAGCGAGACCAAAAGGAAGATGAGCACTTTCATCTCCAACATCAAGTCCTCGGACGGAGCCACCCAACACGCAGCTGGCTTCCAGAAGGCCTTCCAGCTGCTCCGCAACACCAGCAGCCTTAGCAAGCAGAGCTCCAGTAAGACAGCAGAAGGAAAGCGGCGCTGGGAAACTGCGGCGACGCGTCCGATTAGGAATATTCAGATGTCTGTGGGTTTTTAGGGTAACAGATGTCACGGCCTTTCTTTTTCCTCTTCCAGCCACGGACATGGTGATCATCTACCTGTCATCTGGCGTCACGTCCCGAGAGTCTTCGGAGCAGGAAAAGAGAGCCACGCTTAGTGTGGTCAGAGAGGAGAACCAACACCTCAACAACTCGGTCATGATCCTCACCTACGCGCTCATGAACGGTAGGATGGGTTTATTCAGTTTTAGTTGGGATTCGGCATATTTTCACTTGTTGGAACTACTCAGAAAAGGTTTTCAATGTTGTATGAACATTTGAGGAGCAAACAATGAAGATATACCTGTTTTGTTTTCATTTATTTCTTTTTTTATTACATTTCAATGCATTTCTTTTCCTTGTTTTGATGTCCCAGCATTAGATATTCAATGTGCTTAAGAGAAGACTGAAGGTTATGGAGGTGCTCTGAGAACCTTTTTGTTCTGCGTGCTGCATGTGTGTTGGTCTACTGTGTGTAGTCTTCCTCTCTCTCTTTCATTGTCCTTATCCGTCCATGTGCCTCCTCTAATTTCCCCCCTCCACCTCCTACAACACACACACATGCGCTCCCTTCTGCTGTGCATGCATTAGTCCACCATTAATAAGAATCATTTTTGCATTGGAGAATGGAAATGAGGTACATCTAAGAGAGAAAAGAGTGAGACTTCAAAGGGCACGCTGCTCACTTGGTGTGTGACTGACAGAGGACCTTGGCTCTTTAAAGAGAGACATGATGAAAAGGATGCTGAAATCTCTCCTTCTGTGAGTTTATTAGCATTGCATATTCAAAAAAACATTTGTTTTGTTGCGCTTGCACAATGCTTGAAAGCCCCGCTGTGGGTGTGGGGGCCTTATTCGCTGCATCTCCTGCCAAATTGGAAGTGCTGATTGTTGAAGGCGTCAGTCTCTCAATGAACTGTGTGTGTGTGTGTGTGTGTGTGCGTGTGTGTGTGTGTGTGTGCACTTCTGAATACATTAAGTGCTGTTTAATGAGAGAACATAAAAACAAATGTGGCTTTTAAGCTGTAGCTGTAGCCCTCAAAATTCAAGTATTTTGTGAAAATGTGTGGTGTCAGGGTCTGTATGCCCCCTATGAGGTGGAGCAGTACCTGAGTTTTCAGCAGAATTTTCTTCTTTCGCTTGACACCGCCACCCATGGAGACGTCGCCTCCAGTCTGTGGCCCGGCGTGGCGATCAAAAGAGCAGAGGCCCGGCATTAAAAGGGGATTCTGCTGTAATCCATTCAATGATTGAACACTGGCAGGCTGTCCGCTCCGTCCTTCCCAATGGGTTATAAGATGCCAAATGTCCTAGGTGACAGCTGTAGGGGCCTGCCATGTATCCATCCTGCAAATGACCTCGGCGAAGCTCAGAGAGATCAAGCCCGGACTGTGCATTAGGTTGTATGTTTTCTTTAAAGTGATGAAGGGTGTATTTATGTCATGGTCTTTGAGCTTACGGTTGACGGCCAGGTTTGGCAGGAGCATGGGAACGAGACGAGTGCAGCTTTAAAGGGTTCGTCATTCAGAAACTCATCAGGTCACATGTATGTAAAAATGCTGCCAAATTAGTTTGGGCGTATTTATGTGGTCACACCTATTTTAATCCGATTTAACACGTTCCTTTTGCTCTTCAACCATACAGACTTCCTGAGGTTATTCTAAAAATAAACTCGGTGGAACGAGTTTTATTTCTTCCTTGTTTCTCTGAGGATCTTTTTCTTGCGGCTAGATGGGAACAGGGAGAGTCGGCTGCCTTGTGTAGCAGGAATTTGAGTCATGCACTGTCTCATGGAGATCTGTTTTCTCCTTTTAGCTCCTTTCAGCTGCTCCCTCCTCCTTTCATCTGCACAATTACCCTGTTTAATAGGCCTTTAGGCAAGCCATCAGTTACAGATTTGTTCCTAATATAACCCTCTGATTAAATTAAACAAATGTCGTCATCCTCACCACATTCTCTGTGCCGTTCCCTCCTTCTCCCTCAGAGGGAGTCACCGGCCTGAAGGAGCTGGCCTTCTTGAGAGACCTCGCCGAGCAGAACTCCGTGAAGTACGGCGTCGATCGAGCGTTCGACCGAGCGCGCTTCTCTTCCGCGTCATCATCCGGCTCATCGTCCCCGATGATGCCGGTGGTGAAGGGCAGCATGATGGTGCTGAACCAGCTGAGCAACCTGGAGACGACAGTTGGGCGCTTTTACATCAACCTACCCAACCGCATGATCGACCTGGCCCGCTTCAGCCTGCCCTACACTGACCCGATGGGAGACGGTGAGTCGCATGGATCCCGCTGCCTCTGTCAGAGTTGCAAGGAAAACTTAAATACTTACATTTAATTCAAAGGGAAGGGTAACACAAGTGAAATACACGCAAGAGGGACTGACACATGTTTGTGAAGAGTTCTGTTAAGATGATCTGTTCATTAACTTTTGCAGAACCTAACCAGAACCTTCATACATGTTTACATTTGTTGTGGTTCTGCACATGTTGGTCTTGGTTCGTGGGGTTGCTTCTTATGGAGCGACTGGATTGTTGCAGGTTCTGCACAGCTTCCTTTTGTGCTGCTGTTAAATTGAAAATGCTTCCACACGCGAGACCGATGACTCTTCTCTGCGTTTAGGTTGAACAGAAACCATTTCCCCGAAGATTACAGTTAATTGATATGCTTACCCTCCTTCCACGTGTCTGGACCAATCTTTTACTGAGTGCTGGGTGTGACGAGGACGTGAGAAGAGCGGCACTCGCATGGGGACTTTGTACAACCAGTGAATCACCGTTTTGATTTGAATTTGATTAATCGCTCAGCCCTTTCTGCAGAACATTTACAGGCCTTAAACCTCTCATGCGCAGCAAAGCGATCGGGGGGCTGTGTTTTTAGTGCTTAAGTGCATATATCCTGGTGTTTGAAGTGCAGATTAACTCAAAACTCCAACATAACACAACGCTGGCAGCTTTATTTGTTGCCACTTCAGTCTAAAAAGGTGTCTTTCAGTGAGCTGATGAGATTTGAATCACAGACGCAGATCAGAGCATCTTTATCCGGTTTCACGGCACCTCCGAGGTGGCTCACATACAGATGAAAAGGGAGGTGGAGCCAGGTCGAGGAGTTGCAAGTTTAAAACTGGCTACTATGAACAGATCTGAGAAAAAATGCTGAAAGGGGAGCACTTGTGCTGCCTCGCAGACACATTTCATTAATACATCCGAAAATTAGTGTCAGCATTTGTGCACATCGCCCCCTTTTACGAATGCATGCAAAGCAAAGTTGGTTGCTTGTGTTGAGAAGATTCAGGCAATCAGCCGAAACTCCCACAAGCTCGCTGTGGAAATGCTTCATGCAGATCCCAAAAAGATCTCTTGTCCTCTTTCTTTGCATATGTGGTGCTGATGAGAAAACGCTCTGCACCTTTCATCATGTTTTTATTCAAGGTGGTTTGCATTTTTGACGGATTTGGCAAGTTTCTGCCACCGAAAATAAAAATAAGATGCAGCTTCGTGATTGCAACATTTAAAGTGACTCAGCAACAAGTAGTCTTGAACAAGTTTATAAAACATGAGGTGAGGTGAGGTCATCACGTCGGTGCTCATTCTGCTCTCTACAGGGTTTATCATGACCGTGAGCCGGCCGTGTTACTTTGGTAACCTTCTCCTGGGCGTGGTTGGCGTGGACGTGAACCTGGCCTATATCTTGGAGGACGTCACCTACTACCAAGACTCCCTGGCTTCGTACACCTTCCTCATTGACAACAAAGGTGAGTCAGATTTGAGGGGTTGTTGTACCTTGATTTAGCTGTTCTTCTCTCACAGGAAGAACATTACACTTTATTTAACCTGCTTCATCTTCCTCCACAATCATTCTCTTATTGAGATGCAGGATGCTTTGTGACTGGGTTGGTTTGGCTTCAGCAATGGAGGGAAAAAAAAAGAAAAGAAATCTCATTTGTGCTGCAGGATGAATGCCCAGTTGGGGTAAAAGTAACTAGGATCACTGATCCATGTTTGGTTTGGAGCCTGCAAGGCTGCGTCTCACAAATCAGAGACAAGAACAAGAAAAACCTGAAACATCACATTTTTCCAAGCAGTTTATAGAGGAGCAGAGTGAATGACAGGTGGGAGACAGGTGGGAGTCTGGGAGCGACAGGATGCGGGAGAAAAGTCATAAAAGTCCTGCACAACAGATGACTTTTACCCCCCTGGAAGATGGAACCTTTTCAGCATCGGGGTTGTTTACTATTAGTAAGTCTCTATAAGTAAACGATCTAATTACCGAGACCCAGAGTGATATTTTCTGTTTCTCAGAAATACGGCTACAAGAGGAAGAGCATGTCTGTTTAAATAAGTGTTCCTGTAGACCTCCCTGAGCTGACCTCAGTCGTCAAGAAGATAAATCATCCAAGTGACTGTGGGACCCCGTCCCAAGTCAACTAGTCAAAATGTTTTCTCTCTCATTGGTGCGACAATACTGGACCAGATCAACTTGTCCCTAATCTTAGGATATATATAAGTGCTGCTTTTGATACTATAGATCACAGCATTTTACCGCAGAGACTAGAGTATGCTGTTGGGATTAAAGGGACAGCTCTAGGTTGGTTTAAATCATATCTGTCTGATAGATTCCAGTTTGTTCATGTTCATAAGGTTTCTTGCCCATAGCAGGAAACCTCATGGGACACCATAGGAGACAAGGGTCTGCTATGGTGTCCCGCAGGGTTCAGTGCTAGGGCCAGTCTTGTTCAGCTTATACATGGAGCCCTTGGGAAGTATTATCCAGAACCACGACATTAATTTTCATTGTTATGCTGATGATACGCAGCTGTATTTGTCTATGAAGATGAAACAGAACCATTAGACAAACTCCAGGTGTGTCTTAAGGACATCAAAGCCTGGATGTCCACTAATTTTTTGCTCTCCATTGTCTCCCTGATAAAACTCAGAATCCAGTTCAAAATTTTTTTACTTGCATATAAAGTCCAAAATGGCCTAGCGCCGCGATATTTTCAAGACCTGATAGAACCTTACGTTCCTAATAGAGTTCTCCGTTCTCAGAGTGCAGGTTTATTCGTAGTTCCTAGAAGATCCAAATGTAGATCTGGAGGACGGGTCTTCTGTTATCAGGAACCATCACTCTGGAACCAACTTCCAGTTTGGGTTAAGGAGGCTGACACCACCTCCACCTTTAAAACCAAACTTAAAACGTTTCTGTTTAATAAAACATCTAGTTGGTGTAAACTTTAGTGTGTTAGGGTCAGTAGTCACAGCTGCAGCTGCAGGACCAGACTAGAGCAGCTGGTCTTCAACACAGCTTCATCCTGGATCTGCTGCTATTGAACTATTTAGGTATTTTTTTGTGAGATTTTTCAAATGTGAGATTTTTCTTCTTTCATCTGCCTTGGAAACGGGCTGTTTTTGATGTTATTATTCTAATAAATATTCTATTGAATATATCTTATTCCTGAACGCCGCTCATTATAAATACAGGCAAACGACTTTTGTTAGAGTCTGGATTCAGCTGGACGTGAACGACGAGTTGGAACCAGCAGAAGTGTCTCACTTCCACGTTGTTTTTCCACCATTTCAAAGGAGTTTGCTGGGGGTTTAATGACGAGATTATTTATAATCTCATATTCATTTTCAGCCGTTGGCTGTTGTTCTGTGTGTTAAGTGAATTATTTGCGTGGCCCACAACCGTCCCATCAACTGACTGACCATCACTGCTTTAGGTGATGTCTTTTACTCTGTCGAACACGCTGTAGCTGGATTTTCCACAAACCGAATCTTTATGGCGCTACAAACAACATTCAAGTAGAACGTTTTATTATTCCTGCTGCGGTGTGAAGAAGTGCTGGCCTTCCCGTGCCTAGACAAATACTGTATTTGAATGGTTTCATGCAAACGAATTTCCACGGGAGGTTGGTTCAGAAACGCTCTTTTTGCAGCAATAACCCGTGTAAATGTCTGCAGTGGCTCAACAACGAAGCTGCAGACTCCGGGGTTTTTAATCATACGGGGACAGTTAGGAGAAGGGTAAGGTGATCTTTCTGTATTTTAGTTCATGTTTTAAAAACTGGAGCGTCGTTACAGGCTACACCCTGATGCATCCATCACTGACGCGGCCGTACTTGATGACGGAGCCTCCTCTGCACACGGATGTCATCCACTACGAGAATATCCCAGGATTCCCTGCCGTTCGACAGAACATCCTCAGGTAAAAATCCGCGAGCAGTTCCTCCGGCCAGGCACGCACACGTGGTATCTCGTGGGTTAAATCTTGCATGGCTTTTGAGATTTTGTGTTTTTTTGTTTTTTGCAGCCTCCCTTTGGGCAGCCAGATCATTTCTGTGCCCATTAACTCCTCCCTGTCCTGGCACACCAATCGACTCCGGGACAACAGCAAGGACGCATACAATGTCAGCTACGCTTGGAAACTGGTAGGTGTCTCCAACGACTAAGAGACCGGACAAAGTGCATGTCCTCACCGCTCGTGGTAGAAGAAATCTTTGTATTATACTCAGTTTTCTTATTATTATTGAGGAGTCGAGCGTTGCTGCAGAGAAAAGCTCGAGTTACTTTAAGGAAAATACTTTTTTTCTCTTCTGAAGCACAAGTTCTTCACAGTCTCTCTAGAACAACAACACTTTTATGGTTGGAAGAATATTGTTTGTTTTCAGTGTCTCTTTGCTCCTGTCTAGTGTTGCACTCTTGAAAAACAGCGTAAGGACGTGTGCTTCTCATCTTTGTCTCCACCAAACCTCCGCCACCTTTAATTAGTCAGTGTAATAAAATCCAAGCTTTCCCACGCCCAGACGTCGTCTCACCCTCACATCAGCTCTTCCTTACAGGCCTACGAGTGTCACGTTTAGGGAACAAATCTCTAAAGCTCAGCACACCGCTCTGAGTCTTTCAGAGGAGAACAAAACAGTCACGTTTAACTTAAGCATTTCAACTTCCTTCTTAAATGCTTTTGACATATTTTTCTTTATTTTCCCCACACAGGCGCTAGACTACAAACACATCCCCTCTGGCATGAGTTTGGCGAGGCTGCTTTTTTTAAAATGAGCTCCCCAGAACCTCAAAAAAAATCTAAATCAGCCTAGAAAAACATTAATTTGAGTAAAATTTGTTGCATCCCATGAAGGTCTACGCTTTTGTAGTACAATTGATCTCCAAGCAACATTTGTTCTTTTAAACGGAGACATTTAGTCTAAAAGCATGTGCTGAGGAGGTGTTTATCTTTTATTTCTGGTCCAGTTATTGGAGCCTCCTGGATATTTCTGTAAATCATTTGCAGTATGTCTGGCAGTTTGCATAAATTAGCAATTAAAAAAAAAAGCCTGTGAGAGCAGAATTAACCTTGCAGGGTTCATTTAAAATCAGTGTGCTGTTTAAAAAAAGAAGAAAACACGCGTCCATACTCACCTGCAGACGGTTAAACGGCGGCTGAGATGACTTGCAGATTGAAACTGAAAAGCGAAGAAGGTCGGGATGCGGCGTTGAACAGCCACTGAGTGGCGGCCCGTCAGTCACACGTTAACATCGTGACTTTTCTGAACGGCGTTTAAACCATAGTGGCCTCTCGTTTCGTCCTCAAGGTTCAGGACACGTCGTTCATCCTGTGCATAGTGTACGTGCAGCCGGAGATCCCCGTGAAGCAGCTGAAGAACCTGAACACCGCTCCGAGCTCCAAGCTCCTGTACCACCGCTTGGACCTGCTGGGCCAGCCCAGCTCCTGCCTGCACTTCAAGCAGCTCGCCACCGTTGGTAAGAGAAGCACCAAAAATCAACGGATCCGGACGGCTGCTTGGTGTGGACTTAATCTAAAAACCTTATTTCTGTTGGTTTCCCTTGTGTCCAGAATCCCCCACGGTGATGCTGGCGGCCGGCAGTTTCTCCTCTCCGTACGAGCACCTCAGTCAGCCAGAAACAAAGCGCATGGTGGAGCACTACACCGCCTACCTGAGCGATAACACCAGGCTCATAGCCAACCCAGGCCTCAAGGTACACAAGCCGAAAAGCCTTTGCATACACGCATGCGGCTCGAAGCGACGCCTGCCAGCCCGAGGGCAAACATGCACTCAAACACAAAGAGTTAAACCCGTTAACCTAACAAACATATGCCACATGCCATGTCCCCAGCTCAGGTTTTACACCTGCACGCCTGCCTGCACCGCAGTTTTTTATGTGAGTAAGCGTCTTACGTACTTTTACACCAACCCTCACGGTTGACTGACAGCCGGAGCTTTGTCTGCCGTGTGATTGGGACTGGAGTCCAGGCCCGTCGGGATCCCGGCCCTCCAGGGCTGCAGTGGTGGCATTTAAGCTTCTGGCGAAGGTTGGACAGGAGGACTTGTCCAGAGTAGTAGAATTTAAATGATGTCCTGCTTCTTTAAGAAGCCCCACGTGGGGTTTGGCTGGTGTGCACTTCTGCCTTTGGGTGGCACGCAGAGTTTGAACTCCAAAGCCCAGTTCCAGAAAAGATTCCCAGGCTGGTCTTAAAGACCCCCTCCAGTGACCTCCTCGTCCCTTTCAGGCTCGGAGACCTGCCTGAAATTGTTTGTTGGTTGTGACCCCCCCCCCCCCGTTTCTTTTTTATTCCAGGGTTTTAGAGCTAATCAGTTGGGGTTGGTCCCCTGAAGCCAGCTTTTCTTAGCTTCATGATTAAACTCCACACACAAAACATTCTGTCTTGTCATTTTTGAAAATAAACATGTAAAATGTTTTATCCCACCAGTATCCAAACCGTAATGAAACTTCTTTCCCCGCCCTTTGAATCAGTTTAATTCCCCGACTTCTTTCCAACCTTTCTCTCTCTCTCTCTCTCTCTCTCTCATCGGCCACTCGTCCATCCCTTTCCCTCCGCAGTCCTCCGTCAGGAATGAGGTTATGGCGACCAGTCACGTCACGGATGAGTGGGTGAGACTAATGGACATGAGTAACCTCAACTGCTACATTGTGCGGCGTTACATAGCAACGCCCAGCGGGGTGCTCCGGATTTACCCGGGATCTCTGATGGACAAAGCATTCGACCCGACCCGCAGACAATGGTGAGGCTCACTTTGGAGGCTGTGAAGGGGGGCTGGGGGTGGAGGTGTGTGTGAGTGCATGTTTTAAAGTATTAACAAAGAAAAGTCGGGGACAGTTTTGGGTTTGTAGGAGTTTTTGTTATGTGCTTCTTTTATGGTTTTTAAGATTTTTTTATTTCCATTACTTGTTATGTAGCCAAGAGGTGAGGTCAAATCTCTTTCTTCTTGCTCTTAATTTAAACGTACTTTTATTCCACAATAAGCTCTCACTGTAATGTTCTACGACTGTTTTATGATTACCAGGAAAAGATCTCATCCACAGTTCCGGTTCCTCCGGTTGCTTTCCAAATGCAACTTTTTGTTTTGGTTTATTGCATTAAAAATAAAAAATAAAAACTCTTGTATAGAAACTACATTGTGAAGTTTGTTACCCCTCCTAGATTGATTTTAACCTCACAGATGAGCAAATTTTCTGCAAGAAAGAAATATATCTCATGTCCGGATTCGTGTTAGGATGTATAAATGGCAGGGATTTAGAGTTTAAGTGGGCATCTGTAAATGTAATGTCTATATAACTGACTTTGTGGCAGCGGAGTGGTTCTGATGTGCTTATTGTTTAAGTTAAGTTCACTGTTGCTTCACTGCAAAATAGTCTCAACGTCATCAAGTAACTGTCTGACTGTGTGTCGTGTAGGTACCAGCACGCAGTGGCCAACCCTGGACTCATCACCTTCACGGGGCCGTACCTGGACGTTGGCGGGGCGGGATACGTCGTCACCATCAGTCACACTATCCACGCCTCCAGGTGAAAAGACGGGTTGGATCTTTACCAGAGTGGTGTTTTAGCCCATCTGAACTAAAGGGCTGTGGCTGCCCTCGGATGCTGTACGGCACCGTACAAGTCCAGACCAAGTTACCATCCAGAACGTTTCAGAAAAGATTCCCTGTAGGTCAGAAGTGGGAATGTGGATATCTTCCCTAGTAGTTAATTTTTGTCTTAATAGAGACATGATTTGATGGAACTCCACAGGTGTTTTGTCCGTTAAGGAAATTCATCTTCTTGTAGGTATTTTCCCCAGTCGGAATGATGGACTGTCCAAGTTCCTGTTTGTCGCTGAATGGACGAACACAAGCAGTGGCGAAACATTGTCCACACGCTACTCCGTGATGGAGCAGTCATGAACTATGAGCCGCTTTGCATTCCCGTCCGCAGTGTGAGGCGTTAACAACGCGGGTCAGTTCAGCGTATGACCCAAAAGTTGTGTCTAAAAGTGGATGCAGTAGAGGTGAAATGTAGGAATCCGTCGGTTCGGTTGCTGGGTCTGGCGGCGGCGGCGGGTTTTAGGCCAGACTGTCCCGTGCGGTGAAACATGCTGCAGAGGTCGATAATGATCAAAGACTTGGTGGAAATTTTCAAAGCTTTTCCAGTGAAGTTATCATCTCTTGTTGGGTAGTACGAAGTGTTCGGAGGGGTCGGAGCTTCTTATGGCGGTCGTTTTAGATGTCGCTGAAGGTGATGTGGTCTTTAGTTAACCAAATGGCACGTCGGGGTTGTGCTACCAGCTCCTGGAGGCCAGTGAAGGACTAATCCAGCCCCGTTTGGTGGCGTTCCACCTAAACGATTGCAAAATGCTTTCTTTTTCCTTCTTCTTTCCAACAAAGTCTCCTGAGTTCAGATTAAAATATTTGTTATATCTGCTGCACCTAACCACGACGGCCGCTGTGCTGTTTACAGCGAACTGTTTACAGCGGTCCATGTAAATATTCTGGATATTTACACAAACATTCAGCGTCAGCTTGTGTGATAAGTCCTGATTTATCTTGCTGCTCAGTGAGCGTAACAAACAACGCGTGTAGTAAACACAGATTTCTACACAACCTGCAGATGTTTGGACTGCGTTTAATTATTTTTGTTTCTCGTGTGCTTCCAACTTTTTTTTTTCCCCTAAATTCTGTATAAACTTCTGGAGCAACTGAACAATCAGAGTGACTTGAGCAGTTTCCCACAGCTTTTTAATTTGCACATAACTCCTGTCTCTGTCTGCAGCGCTCAGATGGCCCCTGGGTACGCCGTTGCAGTGATGGGTATCGACTTCACCCTCCGTTACTTCTATAAGGTCCTCCTGGACCTGCTGCCCATCTGCAACCAGGACAAAGGCAACAAAATCAGGTAGGAAGACGACTGGATGGGATTATTAATTGACTTTTCCTGCCAGTAATTTCTCTTTCTTCCTTTCTTCCATATTTTTGTTCTTTTTCCTCTCTAAACATCTTGGCATGGTTGGCATTTGTTTTACTGAGCAAGATCTAAAGTTGCTGAGAGATGACGAACGCTTGAGCTGATCATCATGACTTTTCCTGCTGGCGATGTCTTCATCAGTCCTTCAGACTTTTTCCAGCTTTCATTTCTCCGCTCTTGCAGGCTCTCAGTTCTCCACCTTATTATGTCCTCCTCTTTCATGCTCTCTCTCACTCTCTGAGTTTCAGGGGGATTGTAAAATTGGAATAGCTCAAAAGTGAGTCTAAAAGTTGTGTTTGGCATAAAAAGTAGAAGTTATACGTAGTGTTATCCAGGCGGGATGACTGAAGTGAAGCCAGTGCACTGGGAAAAAGAAATCTGAGCGCACATCATTTAAACAGACCTCTGACTTTTATCTGCGGTCTGTGTTTTTAATTATTTTTGTCACAGGTGCTTCATAATGGAGGACAGAGGGTACCTGGTCGCTCACCCCACCCTCATCGACCCTAAAGGACACGCCCCTGCAGAGCAGCAGCACATCACACACAAGGTACAAAAATGCTCCAGTTCACAACCACGCAGAGCGGCGTGAAAGTCCATCTGAAGCCGGGGTTGGGGAAGATTCCTGCACTGCATCTTAGTTCTGTTTTTAGGTTTAGAAATGTAATCGGTGATGGGAGACTTTTAGATGAGAAGAAAAAGACGTATAAAGCAATAAAGCACTTGCAAGGAGGAGAATATGGTGGATGTGGATTTTACATGCAAGTGCTGTATGTGACTGTAGGGCTGTTTGACTGCTGCAAAAAAATAAATAAACCTAGAAATTAAATAAAAATGGACATATAAATGTAAGTTTAGATGACAGAACAGTTAGAAATAACTAAAATACCACGTTGCTTGTAAAGACGAGGCGAATCCTGTTTTATTTGAAATAAGTTAAAGGATTTATCCTCCTTTGGAAACCTGATCATCTGCTTATACCTGCAACAAAACCAGCTGCGTGTATCTCTGTATACCGATGTTTATATGACCCAGTGTCCATGAATATTGTTTTTGTTCTTGTTTTGTGACGGCAGGAGCCTCTGGTAGCCAATGACATCCTGAACCACCCCAACTTTGTCAAGAAAAACCTTTGTAACAGCTTCAGCGACCGCACGGTGCAGCGCTTCTACAAGTTCAATACCAGCATAGTGGTAAGGGGGAGGGAAAGCATGTTTTCAATGTATGAATGGTTTCAAAAGAGCGTGTTCACACCAGTGGACACGTCCTCAAGGCCTCGCTGAGCAGCACGTTAAGCGTCTCAGTGCAACGCTGCTATCTTGTGGTCTTACTCGGTATTGCAACGCTGATCTCATTTATTGTGCTGTGTTTTTGAAGACTTAGTTTCTTTCAAAGGCTAAGAAAAAAATGGCATAATGTAATCATGCCTGTTATTCAGTTTTTAGGTTTTATCAATTTCTTAATTTACTACATGGCTGTTGGAAAGGGATATCAGGACAGCAGTTGTATACTAAACTTTTAGATGCATAGGTGAAGTGTAAGTCTTCCTCACTTCTCTCTTGTCAGGGCGACCTCACTAACCTGGTCCACGGCAGCCATTGTTCCAAATACCGCCTGACCCGAATCCCGGGCACCAATGCCTTTGCCGGGATCGTCAACGAGACCTGCGACTCGCTGGCCTTCTGCGCCTGCAGCACGGTGGACCGGCTCTGTCTCAACTGCCACAGGTGATCGCTGAAATCGAACATTTTTCAGAGATTTACTGTTTTGTCGGCAGCCTTTGGATGTTGATGAAAGGATCAGTTGTTCAGGGCTGCAGCAGAGTTGTAATAGATCATGTTAACTTTGCAAAAACATCTTTATGTGGTTGATCATTTCTGCAGCTGTTCAATAACTATCTGAACTCCGACTGAATCTATCTGCATTTCTTTTTTTTTGTGTGTTGTTCAGAATGGAGCAAAATGAGTGCGAGTGTCCGTGTGAGTGCCCTCTGGAGGTCGACGAGTGTACGGGCAACCTCACCAACGCCGAGAACAGGTCGCTGCATCAACTCTGGCACATTCAATACTTATTCTGAACTCCTGCAGAATATCTGCAGCAGTGTTTTCTTGGCAAACAGCAGTAAAGTATACAACATGTGAGAGTAATTTAAGTATGAAAACAACAAGACACAAACGGCTTTGACACACAATGTAAAGAGAGATACCTAGATGAGGGTACGCAGGGCAGCCGAAGGACCACAATACCTCCACAGCTTGTCAAAAAAGCTCTCATCTCCCTCAGGAAAAGTGCTCCCTGCACTGCTCCCTGCAGGTTTCTTATCAGATGAGAACTGAATCTTTTTTCTTATTTGATTGCATTTAGCAGTGATGCAGGTAAGTGTAAGGCAGTTGAGTTTCATATGTAAAAGGCCAGGAGGGATTATTATGGCTCAAAATAGATTATATGGTTAATCAAATAGCATGAATGCAGTCTTTGAAGGACAATTTATACAAATGCTTTTTGTTTGACTAATTTGCATTTATTTCAGCTTTGATTTACATCCGGGGAAGATGCAGCACTTTTACAATTATCTACTGCCGTATCCTTTCAACCGCTTCGCTGCTCTTCACCTTTGTTTTAAGATTCTGCTCTGACGGCATCGATTGCACACGTTATTTGTGTCATCAATGTAAACTGTCTGGCAGCTTCAGATTTAAATCGGTATGGAGTATTTTTGTTTATATAAATAAATGTGCTTGTACCCACGAGCTGCCAAGGCCACTTCGCATTCCTGCCATGACAGTTTGAGTTGTGGGTTTTTGTCTACAAGTATCCCTTCAAACATTGTGGGAGCTGTTGGCTGCTGTTTCTTGAGTAGATATAAGTTTTGTTCCCCCCATTGTCTCTCTATCTTTCAATCACACCTCTTTCCTAAGTTTTTTTTTCCCCCCCGTCAGTCAAACAACATCCGTCCTTTCACAGCACATCTCGTGTCTCTTGTCTTGTTTTGCCCACCTCCTTTCGTCAGCAGTCGTCTTCCTTTGACAAGCACGTCAATGTTTCAGATCCCTTCTTTATCTCAAGAAGACATGCAATTATCATTCTTCATTGTCAGTTTTTTGTTTCTGTGCTGTCAGTGACATTCTGAAGAGTGCTTTGATTTTTTTTTTAATTTTTTTATCTCCTCAGTTTTAGTTCATCTGCTTTAGTCGAATGTAATCATATGTCACGCAAGGATGCGGACGGTTTTGTGGTGCTGAATGTGATTTTTGTATTTTCACCCAGAAGTGCTGTACTCACCTGCATTTTCACTTTGTTTTTATCGCTAATGTTGTACAGGAACCCCAGCTGCGAGGTGCATCAAGAGCCAGTGAGCCTGAATGTGATTGATCCGAGTCTGCATGACACCCTGCCCCAGTGCATCAACACAGGCTGCAGCAAGAGATATACTAGCAGGTACAATTCAGCCCAGTTCACGTTAACTCGTTTGTGTAGTGGCAGTTTAGTGCAAAAGTCATCTCAAGAGGGCAAAGTTCAATAAATGTTGAATTAAATACAGTACAATTCAGTTCTAATCCATTTCTGGTCCAGCTGAATCCATCATCATTAACAGTAAAATGTAACTGCAGAGTTGAAGAAGTGGTTTTGTTTTTTTTTTTTTACTGCATCCTTAAATCAGTCCCTCCCCCCAGCAGCAGGTCACAGATGAAGGTGCTCAGGTCACTTAAAGCTCTACTCCAAACGGTAACAAATATATTCAAATCAACAGTCCTGATCCGTTTGAGTTTTGCCGTTGTTAGTTTTTGTGCTGCACATCCTTTCAAGATGGGACACAGGCTTGTTACCAGCACTTTCGGGGTGTTTTCACACCGACACCGTTGAGGTCGACCCAAAAGCCCTCTGGATGCCGGTGTGGTTCATGATTCATACAGTGTGAACACAGTAACTGCAGTGAGGTCTGCATGTGAAGCTCAAAAGGCCTCCATAGACGAAGGAACTCAGAATCCCAAGTCCACTTTATTTATGTTGTAAACGCAACCATGTTCATTTATCTTAGAAGAATTAATAAATGACTTTCCCACAAAGAGCAAATAATATCCAATACGTTGTTTTTAAAGTTGATTTGTGACAAATTTATGATCTGATCCTAATTAATGTGAGGATCATTTCACTTGATTATCATATAACATCAGTGTGATTTTGTTTTCCCTGAGGAAATGTTAAAATAGTCTGTGATAAACTCACTTTATAATTCTCTACATATGATTTATTGTATGGTGACGGGGGAGTAGTGGACTAGATAATCACTAGAGGGTGGTTTCAGACCGCCGTGGCTGAAGAACGCCACAGACGGACGCAGTGGTTGGTATAAGCTGTTTAAGCTGTTAAAGATGTCCAACTCTCAGTCAAAACGAGCAGTTGTTGTGTTTCCGACCGGTTGTCATGGAAACATGACGCTCTGCCTGCATCCAAAGGGCTGACACATCATATGTCCACAGTACTTTTGCTCTCAGGAACTCGTCTGCTCCTGGTCTCGCAGGAGCAGGAAGTGGGGAAAGGAAGTCTTCTGCTCAATAAGCCGATCGATCACCACGGAAGGACCGAATAAAAAAAAAAAAAAAACCAAAAAAAAAAAAAACGAGTTCTCAGAAGTCAAAACATAAGCCTGCTACGTTTCCCCGACCAACAAAAAAGCAAACCTCAGGGAGGTGACCACGTGTCCTCTGTTCTACTAGTGTGATGATCACATGAAACCATCTGTCCCGCACTTACGTCGGCTTTACGACTCAAAAATAACAGCGATCCAGTGGTGAGCAGCAGGAAGCGTGAAGGAAACGACTATCCTGACTTTCACTCTAAATCTACTGGATTTACTGGTCTGGAACAGCAGGTCTCTGCTGTCACATTGGACTGAACTGAACCCTTTGTTTTCTGAGCTGCAGTTATAAATCTGATATTTTCTTTTCTTCTTTTGGTTATTTGCCATCATATAATCTCTAAAACCCCCATTCTGGATCCTGTTTCAGTGACTGTTTTGGCGTTTTGGACTGCGAGTGGTGCATGGTGGACAGCGATGGTAAAACTCACCTGGACAAGCCGTACTGTGCTCTGCAGAAGGAGTGTTTCGGGGGCATCGTCGGTGCCAAGAGTCCCTATGCGGACGGCCTGGGAGTGCTTGGTGCGTTGCCAAAACAAAACAAACCAAACAATGTTTTTCCTATTTTGTGATTAGATTTCTTTTAGACTCTGCGTCTTCAGCGCGTTTCACAGACGTTTCCTTCATGTGCTGTTCTGTTCCTCTCAGCAGGCATAATGAGGAAAACACACAGACGTCCAAAATAAGACAAAAGTCATGATGTTACTTATGCAGATCACTCACACCGTAGTGTCTTCTGTAAAAGTTTTCTGTTGCTTGGTTATAAACATCAGTGTTTGCAAAAGAGGACTTGGCCGTCTGGAGTTCAATGATGTGTTTCAGTGGCTTTGCAGCCTGAGAAAATAGAGGTGGAAACCGTACCAGTATTTCAGCAGGAGTTAGGATTGTTAATGGCTTTGTGGATTGTCTCAAAATACCTTTAAACAACCTTTTGCCAATCACCTTCTTCTCCTCCCTGCTTGCTGCTTTTGTTTCCCCACAGATGAGGAGGTGACATCTTTAAACATGATCAAGAGTGCCCCTGTGGGTCCGGTCGCTGGAGGCATCATGGGCTGCATCATGGTGTTGGTGCTGGCGGTGTATGCGTACAGACACCAGATCCACAGGCGCTCGCACCAGCACATGTCACCGCTGGCTGCGCAGGGTGAGGCTGACTGCTACACAAATGCACATTTTCGTTTTCCCTGCATGGCAGCACTGAAACTGCAGGAGCATCAGTGATCGTGCTACCATTGGCATCCCTTTTTACTCCTATAAACATCAGTTTTGTCGGAGAAAGTACATTTAATTTTTTCCAACTCGTTACATCAACAGGTGATGATATGTAATTGGATAATTTCTTACTACATTTTATCACAGCGTGATTCACAAACATGTGCTTCTGCAGCTAAATAGTTGACTTTTGCAGCAGCGCAGCAGTAACAACAGCTGCTGCTGGATGATTTGTGTAATTACTCACACATTGGCTGAACATCAAACAAAATTAGAGTTTCATTAAAACTATTCGAGTCAGTTTCCTCCAATCACAGTGGTAAACAACTCTGAAAACATGCTGCGTGTGGCTACACTGTCATAAGGTATTAGACTGAGCAGTTTGCTCCTAAAAAGTGGAAGTATGTGGGTCAGTGTTTGTATAAACATCCTCATACTTTGTGAGAGGAAAGGCTAGAGCAACCTTGGCTTTTGGCTTTAAAGTGCAACCTGTAACCTCTGCAGGAACTGAACTCATTTTGCAGGGCTGAATGCATTTGCAGCACAGACATTCACTGCAACAGTGTCCAACAATCGCGGGCCTCGGGGGCTGGTGCTCTGCATGTTTTAGATGGTTCCCTGCATGTTTTAGGTGGTTCCCTGCACCAACACACCTGATTCAACCAAACAGACCACCATCAGCCTTTCATCGAAGTATGCTTGCAAGCATGTTATTGATCCTTCCATGCAGAACAGCAGCTCTTGAAGACCTGGATTGGAGACCATTATATTCTAATGACCATATAAAATTAGATCTTTATTTTTAATTTTTATACATGTAATTTTTAATTCATTTTTTTCCCCCTCACATTCCAGTGAACACTAATTCCCTCCTGTTGTGGAGTTGACAGGGAACAAAATGAGAAAACTACTTTAGTGTAGATGTCAAACAAAAAAGGAGGGGGGTTCATACTATCCCATATGTGAGAAAAGAAGAAAAACATGAACATGGATATATAAAAAATAAATAGAAATATAAACATCACAACAACAACACTGCTCTTTGTGTAAAATAGCGTCTAAATTGGCATCTCGGGCAGTAAGACTTCATCTGATATTGTGCATGCTGATACTGCGATAACAATGAATTTAACATGTAAACCATGTCAGTCATCTTTTTTGAAGTAACATTTTAAAAAAAGCTTTTAAACAAAAATTTCAAACAAATAAAGGTCAAATTAGCATTTAGTCATCATTTCTGTAACACTTAAAGCCACTATTTGTAGTAATATTAGCTCTGACCACATGGGGGCAGCACACCACAAGAAAGTTCATATGTTAGTGAGACGTAACAAAGTGCACCTCTACTACAATTAGTGGCTTTAGCATAGTAGAAATATGTTGTGTCTTAATTTTAAATTCCTGTTCTCCTTCCCTTCATCTGTACCTCCATGATGCTGCAGAAATGTCAGTGAGAATGTCCAACCTTGATAATGAAAGGGATGAGAGGGATGAAGACAGTCACGAGGACAGAGGAATCAGTAAGTACCATGCATTATCCCGCGGATTCTATATTGACATTGAACTCATCATTTCTAAAGTGTGAAGTGCTTGACTGTGACTCAGATGGAGCGTGTTTTATGTTGACCCGTGCGCTGTCCTCAATTTCAGTCAGTAACACCAGGTTCATAGCTGCGGTGATCGAGAGACACACTCACACTCCTGAACGGAGACGGAGGTACTGGGGCCGATCCGGGACGGAGAGCGACCACGGTGAGGCAGCACAAGCCTTTGCAGATAAAACTGAGTCAGGTTTATCTGGAATGATAGTAATGCTGTGTCAGTGACAAAAAAAAAAAAAAAACTATTTATAGAAATAGCTTTTCTTAGTAATCGTTTTGCATGTTTGTGGAAGTTGAAAACTGCTGAAATCCCCTCATGAGGTACATCCTTGTAATGTGAAGTCGTCATCATGGTTCAGGAAGCTGGTAAGTGGTGATGATCTTTACCTTGACAGGAAAAATGACATAAACATGTAGGTCTCCTTACACGTCTAAAATAACTCTAAATATGTGAGAGTAGAGAGCATAAGAGCATCATGATTTCAGTGACCTGCTGTCTGTGATGTGTGTTGATTACGAGTGTTTAATCATTGCGGGAGACTTTAACATCCATGTTAACAACCCCCACGTCAGAGGGGCTAAAGAACTGTGTGATGGTTTGACTCAACATGTGAAACAGGCAACGCACAGATGTGGGCGAACTTTGGACTTGATTATCAGTAAGGGTCTTAACATTTCCATGGTCTTGGTGACCCCGTCTGACCACTTCTTTCCATCCACTCAAGTAGACAAAGAGTCATAAAAAAAACAAAAAAACAACCCGCATTTTTAAGGACAACTCAACGGAAACCTTTAACCAAGCGTACTCTTCCACCTCCACTCTGTCCTGTAAAAATGAACTACCAGATAACGTCCACTCTTAAGATTTCAGATATCATTGTATCCACTGCTCCCACTAAGGTGAAGCTTGTCTCTGGTAAGAAGACATCTCCGTGGAGAAATGCCCCACTAGTAAGAAGTGAAAAACGGAGTGTCGGAAAGCCGAACAAAGGTGTCGAAAGACCAGTCTCCAGGTTCACTATGATATCTATGAAGAGAGGATTCAGATATAATTCACAACTGAGGAATGCAAGAGAATCCTTCTTTTCTGAAATCATCAACGAAAACATCAATAAGAGCTGTGCCCTGTTTGCTGCTGTGGACAAACCCTCCGGTGTCGGGAGCATCTGAACTCCACTCTATAAGGACTGCAATGAATTTCCAAACTTTCTTACTGAGAAAATCCAGAAGATTAGAAAAGCAGTCAGTCCATCAATATCAAGTCTGGACCAAATGATGCAATTTTACTCAATCACCTACGAAAACCTGGAGGATATTTTGGATCAGCTAAACTCATCCTCCTGTTCTTTTGATATTTTACCAACAGCTTTTTTCAAGAAAATTTAACCCATTATGGCATCTGATCTGATTCAAATAGTAAACTCATCCCTTTTGGGTGGAGGGAGGTCCAGAGACGAGGGGCAGAGTGGCTAAAAGCTCTAGACCCCATGGTGGACAGACGTGCTGGGGGGACAGTCAGGCTGATGGAGGAGGCAGATCTGAGAGACCGGGTGGAGATATTGATGTATAGGAGGGCAGACAGGTAAGAGGGAGCGAGCCTTAAACGTCAAGAGGAGGATTTTATAGTTGATATGGTGTTTGATGGGAAGCCAGTGGAGTTGATGTAGAGCGGGGATGATGTGACTGATGGACGGTGTTCTGGAGGTGGAAGTAGGCGGACCGGATGGTGTTGTTGATGTGGGTGTGGAATGACAGGGTGCTGTCAAGGACGACACCCAGACTCTTAGCCTGAGGGGAGGGGGAAACTGAGTAGTTGTCAATGTTGACGGTGAAGCTGGGCTGTCGGGGGGGGGGGGGGGGGGGGGGGGGGGGGGGGTGGAATTTAAACCATTGAGGACTACCTCAGTTTTATCACTGTTGAGCGAACCAGGCTTTGATTTCCTGTATGCAGGTACAAAGGGAGGAGGGAGGGTAGGTGGAAGTGGGTTTAGAGGAAACGTAGAGCTGGGTGTCGTACCCATAACACGGGCAAATAATATGTGAGCCAATGAGCCCGAAAAGCGTTAAGTAGATGCATAGATCAGATCAATGAGTGGATGTCTTCAGTTGAATGAATACAAAACTGAAGTAGCTGTTTTTGCACTAAAGAAGAGCATTTAAGAGTCAGCACACAGCCTCAGACGTTACAGTTCAAAACCACTGAAGAGGCCCCAAATCTGGGTGTAGTCATGGACTCAGCCCTGAACCTTCAAGACACATTAAAACAATTAAAAAGTCCCTCCCTGTACCCGTTTATAAATCACTGAATGGTTTAGGACCAAAATACATCAGAGACCTGTTGTTGCCATATCAACCATCCGGACCTCTCTGGTCTTCGGGTCTTTAGGTCATCAGGTCTTCAGGTCTTCAGGTCTCTGTGTCCCCAGAATCAGAACCAAACATGGAGAAGCACCAGTCATCTTTTGTGCTCCACAGATCTGGATCAAACTTCCAGAAAACTGCAGGAATGCTGAAACCCTCAGTTCCTTTAAGTAAAAGTTAAAACTCATTTCTTTGAGTTGCTGGGCTGTACACGTTTACTATTCCTGCCTTGCAAACAGCAGCAGCTCTTTAAAGAAACTCCCAGATCAGGAGTTGGACTTATCGGAATCATTTTCAGCGACATCTGCAGAAAAGATGAGGCCAGAGCAGTGACTAAGCTGCTCCTTGTCGGTGGTGAACTTAGAAAGTTTAGGGTTAGTAATATATGAAGGAGCAATGAGCCAGGAGTCGGAGGCAGTCAGGCCCACAATCGTCTCAAGATTTCCGCTTTAATAGCTGAAAGATGTTGGATAAATAATATCTTTGTCAGCTACCTGACATTTCCCGGGTATAACCTAGTCAACAGAAAAGCTGTTTTTTTCAGAAATCAGGCTTTTTTCGGTGTATTGTCTGAGATAAAACATTGAGAAAAGCTGGAATGAAATGGGTCTCATTCCGGTTCGGCTCATTCAGCTCAGCCTCACGTCCACGGTTTTCTCTCGGCTCTGAGGAAGCGCCCCGGATCCGGTTTTTCTATCGCCGCCGTGGCCCTTTGCTTCATTTACGGCTCTGGATGATTTCATTTTAAGGTCTGAAAGTCAGCGTGGATGGAAAGTTTCACCCACATGCGCTCTCAGCCACCCACATAAGGCACCACTCCACTTCCTGGCACTGGAGTATTTCTGTTGCTCGTTGCATAACTGATGTTTTAGAGAGAACAACGATGCATATAAAGAGAGGAGAGCCAGCGGAAAATGATTCAAAGCCATAAGTGCCACCTTTTTTTCGAACGTTAGAGATGGGTAAAAGGATGAACTCATCATGGGATTCTTCATTTTCTGTCCAACACACACACGAGCACAGTTGAATGAAGGAATCTTTTGACATTAAACTGTCACCTTTTATGTACGCAGGACACCCCCCTTTTCTTTGTCATGATTACACTTTCTCAAAAGCGCTGCTAAAAAAACCAGCAGTGCAGATTGATGAACAGGAAAGACTCGCACATTATGCAACAGGGTATAGGAGGTTGCAAAACTAAAAGTTGCGGACAAGTGGGGAGCTGAGGAGACGCAAAAATGACGAAAGGATGGAAATAAGTGAAAATTTGGGGCAAGAGCGCAGGGACAGAGCTTCATATAAATATGAATTGATGGAAAGAGACTGCGTTGGTCCATTGGGGATTACAACAAATTAATTAAACTACGTTGATGCTTCAAAGTTGCTGCTCCTCTTTTCTTAGTCAATGGTTTACGACCATTAATCACTGGCTCATACAATACTCACACACATGCAAGAGCTGCACGAAAATCATCTTTGACATCAGAACATTACGTCCGTCAAGTCTAAAGGCTTCCTGTTTCAAATAAGATATTAGTTGCCAGGCAACAGCTGCTGGATACGGCATATAAACATAGTGTTTGTGGGAAATATCATCATCATCTGCCTCTGAAACGTTGAGTCAGAAAGCAGTTGTTATCCTGCTCTGTTTGGTAAAGTCAAGTTCAAGAGCAGGAATAATGGAGCAGTTAACTTTACTAACCACCAGAGAATTATCGTTCACTTTTCCCAGTGGATGAGCAGGAGGCAGATTTGGGACCCTGAATAATTAAAGAGAAGATGGGAGAGTCCCAAAGGCATCAGTGAAAACGACTCGTAGTGAGGGTCAGGCAGCTGCGTCAGTTTAACTAGTCCTTGCAGTCACCGTAAGGGTCCAGGGCCCCGGTAAAAACACACATATTGACGTTGTTACGCTTAGATCAGACTTAGATTACCTTTATAGTTTTATTTTTGGACAAAGCCTTGTATCTCTGCAGCCCCTTGGATTAACCTCTCACTGAACATTTGATATGATGTGCTGTCATTTTTCCTCTTAGTATCTCATCATATTCAGCTTATCGTAAGATCATTTCTGGGATGTTGACTCATTTTGCCATAGTAAGGCATTTGGAGTTTGTCTATGAGGTGAAATCACATTGTAATTTATCCCGTCTTGTTTCCACTCCTGACACTAAATGGGATTGGATTTCCTCACCTGAAGCAGCTGAAAACTGTCAACAGGACTCAGCTGCGGTCGCTGAAGCTCCGGCTCTTTGGGGAAAACAGGGATAAACTTTACTTAAAATTGATACCTTCCATATCTTTGGAGATCCTGTCTTCCATAATCCCTCTCCGTCTCCCTCCTTGGACAACCGCCACCCCTCCACCCTCCCACCCTTTTGCTCGCTGTTCCTTCGACTCTTTGTTTAGCATTTTTCTTTGACAGCTTCTCTGACCTTGGCCTTCAGAGCTCGGCGGGAAGATGAGGAAGGTGGATGAGGAAGCATCCCAGTCTCAGTCCGTCGTGGGATTTTAAGCCACGCTTCAGCGTTTATTTAATAGCCATAGTGCACGTGTCAGAAAGGAGCTCCGAGGTCCCAAAACTTAAATTCTGATGTCCAATTTGAGCAGCTGTGTAGAACAGACTTTAAAGTGAATCAGGAACATCAGAGATCTGGCTTTTTTATTTTCTTTCTTTTTCTAGTGAGTTTTCTTGTAGATGTCTGAAACTGAAAGCAGCACTCAAATAAACTAAGTTAATTCAAAAGGATTTCTCCCTCTTGTAATAACACACACATATGTATATTCACCTGGAGTTGATGGCTTGCCTGCTACTCACGCGCTCCCTGGATCACAGATTACTCGGTAAAGTATCTGTTTGTAGAGTTTCAACATTTCATCATCTAAAATGACAGCAGTTTTTCCGTAAATGTCTCCTCAAACTAGTCATGGTTGCAGGATATTTGCTCACAGAGTGAAAACAGATTTATGCTCCTCTGTGCAGCTCATCGCCGCTGTTTTTCTCCGACGGTGATAAAGACGGGGGCGAAGCAGTTAATAAAGACGTGTTTCTTTCCAGATTGGCGCTGTAAACATACTCACTCGCTGTTTCGCGGTCAGTTTGCAGAGTTGAGGCTGGTGAAACGTCCTCGATGAAAAGTTGAGGAACCTGAATAAGGTCGAATGTGGAAGCTGTTGTAGTCTTTGTTGGAATCTAAACTGACAAACTTACGATCCTGAGACATGTATTTTAAGAGAAAAAAGTGCTGTGTCATGCAGTTTTCATTTATTTATTCTTTTCTGACATTGTGATCTCCTTTCTCCCGGCCTGCTGCTCCAGTTATCCTAACCTAACAGCCGCGTTGCCTTGTGTCTCCATCTCCTCAGGCTCTGTGCAATATGTGTAGGAAATTGGTCATAAATATGTATGCATCTCTCCCTCTTTTTTCTTTTTTTTTTTTTTTTTTTAACTGTAATGAATGTAAAGACATAATAGCGTTTGCTGTTCTCAGAGTATATTTGAGTTAGGATGTATTTATGTGCATGCAGCTGAATCTGTCAAGTCCACCAGTAATATCTGTGACGGTAATATTACAAATGTTCATTTTCTAAAACTGAACTAAAGACAAACTGGGTGTTTCTTGTGTTCAGGCTACAGCACCATGAGTCCACAAGAGGACAGCGAGAATCCGCCCGGAAACAACGACCCGCTCTCAGCTGGCGTTGACGTTAGTAACCACGACGATGACCTGGACCTGGACACACCTCCCCAGACGGCCGCTCTGCTCAGCCACAAGTTCCACCCATACCGGCACACGCACACACACCACCACCCGCTGCATTCACACCACCTGCAGGCGGCGGTGACGGTGCACAGCGTGGACGCAGAGTGCTGATCCTCGGCCCGCCGTTCACTTTCCTCACAGGGATGGAACTCCTTGATTAAATCCTTTATTTCTCTTTTTTAAATTGTGCTCTATTAGACTGCGCACATTGTGGGATGTCAGGATGGATGGAGATGCCACAGCCGGACTTCGTGTCCTTGATTGATGGAGGTTGCTACCGTGGTAACTTTTCAGACTCCTCTTTTATTCACCCCAACTCAACATCCGGCGTATAAAAGCACAGAAAATAAGCAAACCCAGGCCAGTATACGAAGAAATTGGGATTTTCGGTTTTTCTTCTGAAGGATTTCAGACTCACAAGTCAGGAGCACGTTTAGGAGCACTCATAAGTGAGGACAAGACACAACTGGACAGTAAAAGCTTTGAGCGGGAACGAGGATCTTTATATTTCATTGTTCTGCTGGACAACGGATAATTAATCTAAAGCTGGCTTCATGTGGATCTCCTGTGACTTGGTCTCCCGCTAAAATGAGCCGACGGGCTGGAAGGGCACGCCTTATTTCGGTGAAAACTGTGGAGCATCTCATCTTGAATAGTAGAAAAACTTTATTTTAAGACAAAGAACTGGATCTTGTGGGAATTGAGCATATCTTCTATTTAGACTTTACTCTCCTTGGTGCTGCAAATAAGCTCACCAGACTTGGTTTCCTCTGAGACCTGGCGCCGTTGACCCAGAGGACCCGCTGCTGGGCTCAAGCATGCCTTTGGAAGCTGTCTGGACATTTCCATGAATGTCTGTAAACTCTGTCGTCAGAAAAAGGCTTCAATGCTTCTCTAAACACAGGAGAAAACACTTTAAAAGAGGAAAATATTATTTTTTCTACTATTTATTAAAGAGGTAGATTTTCAGGACTGACGAGAAAAGCGTCCGACGGCAATCGCGCAGTCAGCACATTGGTGTTGGGGCTCATTGTTTTCGGTTTTTATTCTCCGAGAAAGGTGGTTGATCTTTTTCCTTTTTCATTGTAAGAACATGTGCACGCAGTGAAAAGTCCATAATCAGGAGCTCATTCACATTCTCTTTTAAAATGAATTTTCAGTTGATATAACCAGAACCAGACTCCACTGTTTCCTCTTGACGACCCCGATTCTGCTTATATTTATTTACTAGGCACATCTGCTCGGTAAATGAGATCCAAAGCAGCCCCCCCCCCCCCCCCCCCCCCCCCCCCTTTTTTTTTTTTTTAAACACCACAAGGGATTTTAGTTCGGTTATATGACAGTATTAATGTCATAGTTGCATGTACATAAACATAGTGATTTTACAAACATCTCTCAGTATAATATTGATCACAGCGCCATTATTTCCAACTATCTGAAGTACAAAGACTGTCCTAATATGTTGACAATGCCACCAAAAAATATGGAACATATGGATCTTTTTAAAGTTGAACGCTCTGGCAGAGCCGTTTGTTTTGTGAAATTTTCTTAAGGTTCGTTGGAGGTAGGCACACAGAAGCACACACAGACTCTGATGAACAATATATATATATTTATTTTACGCAAAGCATAGCATAAGCAATCTATTTGGTTATATAGGCAAAACACACACAAAGAATATAACTTGGATTATATGAATGAAGCATATAGAATTTTATACAGGTATTTCACACACTTTCACACACAAAAGAACACTGACTAACCAAAGTGTCTCTCACTTTGGTTAACTACATTTCACGCACACACAAAATCACACTCAATGTGATTCTAGCAGGATCAATCACTTTGGTTTTCATATATACATAAACCACATCTACTGTGATGCAAGGACCAACCTGTGTCCCCCGCAGCGCACAGCCAAAGTCAGTCACACAAACTTCAGTTTATCACAAGCTTCAGTTTATCAAACAGGCATTACTCACACAAGCTTCAGTTTATCAAACAGGCATTATTCAAGCTTCAGTTTATCAAACAGGCATTATTCTCATTTACTATGATGCTAGGATGATAGTGTCGTCCACCCCCTGCAGAGCATAGCTCCAAACAACCATCGGAGAAGCGTTCCATTCTTACCGTTGACACACGGACTGGAGAGCCAAACAGTCCCGGTAAAAGCAGCTTCCAACCTTGCTGGGCGTCCGTACGTGACCCGCAGCTGACTCTGACCCGGACAGAGACTTTCCGTCGCTATATTCTCTCGTACAAGGGCCGTGTGTGAGATGGGGGGGCCAACCCCTCCCCACAGACAGACCCTGCTCTTGGGAACAGATCCTGGTTTACAAAACATGTTTTGTAAACCAGGAACCGTTCTCAGAACATGCTATCAAAACAACAGACTTTTCCCAGCTCTACTCACAAAATAACAAAAACTTCTCTCAGGCACACAAAACTCTCAGGCACACAAAAAAAATAACAAGACTTTTCTCAGATATAAGCGAACAATTAGAAAAACATCTTACATAACCAATGTTTGGTCTGACCAGGACAACTAACAATAATTCTCCTTACATTCCACCCCTTGGCCTGGTCAGACCAATACATTCAATCAACCAAGTTTTACTTATGTAGTCATGTTTGGTCAGATCAGGACAACAAAACAACAAACAAAAAAAATTTCTCCTTACATTCCACCCCTTGGCCTGATCTGACCAACACTTTCAGTTCTGGAAATAGTGACCATTATGACCAAACGCATCCAAAACAAACCATTGTCGTCCATGTCGAGGGTGTTCAAACTCCCAGTAATGTTCGGCGGTGGTTGTTACTGCATGGTTAAGGAGTTCCATTCGAGTTAGGAAGGTCCGCACCCTGTAAAAGTAATTTCCACTTACCCAATACATATAATGCCAATGGTGTCCTGGTACACTCGGATTTATGGTTATTTCAAAGTGTTCTAGGCCAAACCACCCGTCTCTTACATATAGCGTGATTTTCATGTTAAAGCAGCATTATAGAGAGTACGGGTTAAGTCTCGTTTCACCCGTCTAACATAAAAACAAGTTAATACATTGCATAGCGTGAGCAAGATAATAATACTTATTAAAACCAATAAAGGAGGCACAAAAGATGTCCGTGCTGACACAGACATTCCCGAGAAGATATCCCACCAATGACAAGCTGAATCTTGTTGTATCATCTTGGCGGCATGCAACACCCTTCCATGAGCCACAACGTTGGACACGAGCAGTCTGGAAACGTTGGACCTATGAGATTGTACAATTACATTTAGTTCCGTGGATCGATTCAGTGCGCCTCTAAACCGATCCAGGGAAACACGCCAGGGCATATGAAGAATACTCCATTGCACCTGACTAAGTCGGTGGTCAGATCTGTAATTAGTCAAGTAATAGGTCTCGTTATTCCAGTGCCACACGTGAACTCCATGGAGGCATCCTGTATAGGGCGTCCCAGGCAATAACGGATGGCTATACAGTGTTGCTACACAGAGAGTATGGGGTCCTGTCTGCCATAGCATGTCTCGCGGTGGTTCTACAAACCATTCACACATTGCCTGTACCGTTGTTAAGCATGGTTCTTGATATGCATCTCTAGTCACACAAGCCATCCCTTTATCAGTGATGTCACACATTTGTAAATCACAAGTGTGATTGGTCTGGAGACTGAACCAATCACCCCGTGTTTTCAAAAACCAGTATCCGGTATCAGTGATTACAGGTAACACATAACACTTACACACAGTCAAAAGTTTCATGACATTCAGTTGTAACCAATGTCCCATACACATTGACTCATTACATTTAGTCTTTTCAGGATGGAGCTCCAACCACCAATCTGCAGAGATGTTCCACATCCGTCGCCATTCAATAGGATTGTTGGTAGTAACAGCCCTGATGAAACGCTCATGTTGTAATTTCATATCAACAATGTGCACATTACAAACAGTCATATGTAAAGCTTCTGTCCTGTTGGTAAGGACATCCACAGTTAGATTCCACATCTCAGTATCCCATGTTAAGGTTTGCAGGAGTGTTTGAGCAGCCTCTTGTTGTGTCCAAACAGCAGAGGGCATCCACAGTCCAACCTGTTGTATTCCCATTGACGTCTGTTGCTCAGTGTTCGAAAGCATAGTTCTAGTCACCGCTCCATCAATCGTGTTAGACAGACCCATCACAGTTCCCACTCCCCCCAGCAAAGTATCATACCACGCTCTCCTGCATCGCTGGGAACAGTTAGGCAATTTTGGAAACAACACTTTCCATTGCAAATCCACATGTTGTATTCGATTTCTCGGGCAGGTAAAGCTATCCTGCGTCCTCGGTCGGGTAGAATTGCGCCATCCCACCATGTATGGTTGACGCACTGTAGTCATCTGGACAGCTGGCGTTGGTGCCACCTGACAGGAGGGCTTGCTGCTGATCCACCCCAGGGCAACGAGAGCATGGAGGGTAGGGCCCAGGAGCCTGCACTGCCAGTACACCGGTTGCTGTGATTGACGCACATGTCGCCACCTCGAGGAGCCGTCATCAGTCAGTCCGATCTGCAATCTCCACAGGAACATACCTAAAAGAGAGTTAATGCTTAGGAACACAAAGACAACGGATTATTAGTTTTCTCTCAAATAGCATTTTGACACAGGTCCTTGCTGCAGATACAGTGTCATTCCTGCAAAAACATCCCTTCCCAAAATCCACTCTTTCACTGTAGGGATGATAACTGAATCTAATCTAACTATGTTTGGTCAGATCAGGACAATCAAGATAATTTTCGTTACATTCCAGCCCTGGCCTGATCTGACCAACACTTTTCAGTCCTGACTCTTTTGTTAGCATTTGTCAGCTCGGTAGCTTTTCCAACAACAACATCGCCTCCCAACCCTGTTAGGGAGACTAAGGGTCCTTTAAATTGCTGAACTAATTTATTCCAATAGATATCTACATAGACATGGGGTCGTATATCATCAATAGACCAAATTTGGGACCGAATTTACGGTGCTCGGCCTTCATCCTAGTAATTAAGCAGTAAATCTAACAGTTCAGAATAGATGCACGTCTGGTTATGATTCTTATTTTTGTCATTTTGTCTGTCTATGATTTAGGAGTCTCTATCGTCACTAGTTTCACTCCTCCTCAGCACTAGAGTAATTCGACTCCGTCCTGTCTGCTGGAGGGCGGTGCTTAGGGCGTGGCCTCCCGGTGTCCGTCCGAGCCCTCAGCAGGAAGCGGACGGACAGGAGGAGGAACGCGTTTGTCTAAGCGTTTGCAGCATTAGAGTCATGTCAGAAAAACAATGTACTTTTAACCCCTTCTGTACATCCCATTCCCCAAGGAAACCCAAATCAGCAATCATGCTTCTGAATTCGCTCATAGAGCGATCAGTCGACCACCACAATAATGTCAAAATCAAGGATTTGTCCACAAAAGATCGCACCTGCGCCGCGTCTGCATGGCGAGGTCTTATACGCCGCTGTCTCCGCTTTATCTTGGAGACCTGAGGCACAGACCGCTCGGCCAACGCCGTCAGCCGGTCATGTCCACATTGTAACAAACGGTTCAGCTCCGTTTTTAACGCACAGTCAGCTTGAACTTCTGTCAGCTGCTGCTTCTGCCCAGTTTTTAACCAGTCATACTGTCCACTCATTCTCCGCCGTGCTTCAGCGCACACCCACATCCGCCGCCGTACTCCCCCCATCGGAGCCTGTGGCGCAACGTGACTGCCTGACAGCACTTCAACAGCACACCTGGAGATCCGTTACCAACCAAGTCCTGCCATGGGCAGGCATAAAGCAACGTCTCTCCATCTACTCAACACAGCAATGAGGAGTCTTCTGGCTCTTTCGGCCTATCACTGTTTTTCTAATTCTTCTTAAACATAGTTTACGTGTATATCTTCCGTTAATCTCTAAATTCGTTCAAATGTTGTGCTTAATTAATCTCTTAGGTCGTGACGCCAAAGGTTGTGCATATTTACCACGTCACCTAAACATGTTTTTCCGCGCACATCCTCGGTTAATCTGTAAATTCATGACGCCAAATGTGCATATGTACTATTTCTTTCTGTGCACATTAATCTCTAAGGTCCAGGTTCGTGAAGCCAATTGTTGTGAAATATTCTTTTACTCTTAAACATGTTTTTCTGTGTAAATCCTCCGATAATCTCTAAATTCGTGACGCCAAATGTTGTGAAATATTTACTATTTCACTTAAACATGTTTTTCTGTGTACATCCTCCGTTAGTCGCTGTTCGTGACGCCAAATGTTGTGAAATATTTACTATTTCACTTAAATCTGATTTCTGTGTACATCCTCCGTTAGTCGCTGTTCGTGACGCCAAATGTTTTGTGAAATTTTATTAAGGTTCGTCGGAGGTAGGCACACAGAAGCACACACAGACTGTGATGAACAATATATATATATTTATTTTACGCAAAGCATAGCATAAGCAATCTATTTGGTTATATAGGCAAAACACACACAAAGAATATAACTTGGATTATATGAATGAAGCATATAGAATATTATACAGGTATTTCACACACTTTCACACACAAAAGAACACTGACTAACCAAAGTGTCTCTCACTTTGGTTAACTACATTTCACGCACACACAAAATCACACTCACTGTGATTCTAGCAGGATCAATCACTTTGGTTTTCATATATACATAAACCACATCTACTGTGATGCAAGGACCAACCTGTGTCCCCCGCAGCGCACAGCCAAAGTCAGTCACACAAACTTCAGTTTATCACAAGCTTCAGTTTATCAAACAGGCATTACTCACACAAGCTTCAGTTTATCAAACAGGCATTATTCAAGCTTCAGTTTATCAAACAGGCATTACTCACACAAGCTTCAGTTTATCAAACAGGCATTATTCTCATTTACTATGATGCTAGGATGATAGTGTCGTCCACCCCCTGCAGAGCATAGCTCCAAACAACCATCGGAGAAGCGTTCCATTCTTACCGTTGACACACGGACTGGAGAGCCAAACAGTCCCGGTAAAAGCAGCTTCCAACCTTGCTGGGCGTCCGTACGTGACCCGCAGCTGACTCTGACCCGGACAGAGACTTTCCGTCGCTATATTCTCTCGTACAAGGGCCGTGTGTGAGATGGGGGGGCCAACCCCTCCCCACAGACAGACCCTGCTCTTGGGAACAGATCCTGGTTTACAAAACATGTTTTGTAAACCAGGAACCGTTCTCAGAACATGCTATCAAAACAACAGACTTTTCCCAGCTCTACTCACAAAATAACAAAAACTTCTCTCAGGCACACAAAACTCTCAGGCACACAAAAAAAATAACAAGACTTTTCTCAGATATAAGCGAACAATTAGAAAAACATCTTACATAACCAATGTTTGGTCTGACCAGGACAACTAACAATAATTCTCCTTACACCGTTGCATCGTCTTACATTATAACGACTGTGTACAGAAGAGCAGGGACCTAAAACCTGCTTCTTAGAGTTCTCAGAAACATGAAAACAATGAGCCTTTATCACATCCGGTGTCTGAGCCGTCGGGAGGAAGTGGTCACTCCCATGCAGCGCGTGTCGTCTGCACCAAGAGGCAGAACCTTCACGTTCATTCGCACGTCCAGCTTCCTGGACTGGAGGAGAAGGATGGAGGCGAACACCAGCAGAACACACCCGGCTTTAGTCGACACGCAGAGATGAACAAGGACCCTTAAAGACGTCCTGAGAAATGTGCAGAACCTGAGTAATGTTCTCTGTAGTAAAAAAAAAAAAGACAGAATGTTTGTTTCACTACAACCTTTCGCCTCTGAGGTCAAGCTGATGCTCTTATGAATGTTACGGTTGTGTGCTGGAGTTTCTGCAGAGCCAGAGTTTCCAGGAATGCCCACGATGCAGTTTCCATCTTCTCAGAGAGAGCAAAGGGGGTAAAGATGCTGCTGTTGTGGCGCAGTTTCCACACGTCCGTCGGCTCCTCTGAGGTTAACCACTCAGAACGTGTTGTCTGCACGTCTGGTTTAACGTGTGTGTGTGTGTCAGTGTGAATGAGTGTATGAAATCAAAGTGTGATTCCTGCAACATTTTCATTAAATGCATTATTTTTCAAAAATAGTATTAGAAAATTATAGATGAAACTATTATGATCAAGAAATCCACTTATTTTTATTCTGATGAGGAGTCACCTGACCCGATCTGTGCTTGTGATTTTGATTGTTCAGCTGAACGTGTCCGTGTGCCATCCGTTTACATCCTGGGTGCCAACATGTTTGTCCTCCAAGTGTAAATACAGAATCACAAATTAGCTGTGGGTGTCCTTCAGACTACTTTTTATTTTTTTAAGTGTTGGTAAGACATGATGTGTGCTTCACATGACGCTCAGATATTTGGGTTGATATTGTCTGTTCATGGTGTCGCGATATATTTTTGATGCCTTGGATGTTTTTTCAGGCTTATTTTCCTTTAGGTCCATATTGGATGGAAGTCAGTACTTGGAAACTTTAATACACACTTTTACTGTATGTTTTAAAGAATTCTAGTTTTTAAAGATTTATTGTTTTTATTCGAGATGTCTATGAAAGCTCTCCTCCAACTCAGTTGTGTTTTTTTGTCTCCCCAGAACCACAGCTTTTAATTGATTAAAACTGGAGTCTTGTTTATTATGAGCGGTGCTGTTGCTGCTTTGACTTTTGGCCACATTTGAAGCCGTTTTTATGAGCCCATTTTAGATTTAACTTATCTCATAAGTGCTATCAGTCATCAGACAATAGCAAGGAGGCACGAATGTTAAAAATACTACGACTGACTTATTCATGTTCCTTAAAGTACTACCACTCAAAGACCACTCATGTCGGTTTCATTTTTTCCCCATATAACTATAACTATATATATATATTTTTTTTTTTTTTCTAACCAGGATTTCCGTCACATGCTGTTATCAGCAGTTAAAAGCTGATAAGTGAAACGAACCTGTGTTTTTTTGTCATTTATATGGTACACAAGTCAGCGGATCAATCATTAGATCAAATACATCCTTGCCAGCGTCTTCGAATAAGTTTGAGTCACTGTAGTGTTTTTTTCTCTCCAGATTCAGTCCAATACTAAAGTTTTCTTTCTCTTGTTTCGTTGTTCCTGGAGAGCTTTCTAACAGTATTTACCAGCTGTTGTAAACAAGTATATATGTATGTATACAGAACACTCTGAAGGAACGTGTGTACGCCCCCCCCCCTCCCATGTATCGTATCAAATTGAGATTTATTGCAATGTCAGTGTGATAAAGTCCATTTTACACATAAATTGTGTGTTTTTTGTTTTTTGTAAGTCTTTATAGAACATGGGGTACACATACCTGGCGACTTGCTGATGTCAGACAGAATTAAACACTAATAAAAGTTCTGATTTTGAGGTCTGGACGCTGTACTCGCTGTACTTGTCACGGAGGATAAACTCAGGGTTGAACTCCTGACCTCACCGCCTATCGATCTAAACCACAACGCTGTCGTCTGAAATGAAAAAATGTAAACTATCAATAAGACATGTAACACTAGGGAGATGTGTGCCATCAGATTGATTGTTAATACATTTAAAATGCCTTTAAAGGAGGCGTGCCCTGTTTTAAAAAGCTGCCACTGTTACCTGAGCCTGAAGGTTCAAAACGATTAATTAAACGCCAATTAAAGTTTCCTCTGTGCAAGTGCATCTCAGTATTTCAGTGAAAAGAAAACCAAAATGACATCTGAGGCCTTCATCGATAACTGTGAAACATTCTCCTGACGATAAACTTCATTCCCGTCTTCTGTGCTGAGTAAGTGGTCGTGCAGTCTGCAACGCTTCAAACTGCAGGTCAGAGTTCAGGCCATTTGTGGGCAGGAAGAGTAGCGCTGCTGCCCGTTGGACTATCAGTTATTCATGAGGCCTTTCTCTGCATATGGTGTTTCCTGCCAGGGGATCTGGAGAAGACCACAGATGGAGAGGAAACAAGCTTCAGACACAATACAGCTAAAGGTTGCTTTGGTTGGTGGGTGGACAGCGCGGCATGTAGGTTTATGCTTTCAAGACAAGAAACGAGGGGTTAATGTGCCATCTGTGAAAAGTGATGTCTGTGTTCAACTAAAAGCTGGCCGTTGGAGTCCTTGTATTTCTCTTAATTCTCTCATCTATGCTCAAATAAATAGCTGCCCTCCCTCCCATCTATAATAACGGATGATGCAGTTTCACTGTTAATACATTCAGCTTGTTGAAACATACTAAGTGGAATTGTAACCCAGCCAGCATATGAGCCAAAAGTGTGCTGCGAAACGGTGCGGTTTCCATGGCGGCCCCGACTGTGTTAGCCGCACTCTGGGCGGGATCTCCCTAGATTCAAGGCGGGGCTTAAGTGGTTCATTTACTGAGTACACTTGTGCCCCTCATGGGCTATCCCTAATATATGTGGCCCACATAAGCCTCCCAGTTGGGACCCATAATTAAGACAATAAAGCCTGCATGCCCACCCCCGTACTCAAGTCGCCGTCCTCTTTGGTGCTGTCTGCTTTAGACGCAGCTCAACCGCGGACAGAAAGAAACTGGATGAAGTGATCAATAAGGCAGATTTTGTTAACGCTCTCTCTGCTGTGGCTTATTTATGACTGACGATGTGGCTTCTCCAGTGTTTCACTGCTAAATCGGTTACAACATCATGCGTCTGATGCTAATGAGTCTTCATGTTAGTCTAATCAGACAGAGACCATATCATTTTGTCCAGTTTAATAGTAACTACTTTATTGATCCACACAGGGAACAGATGCTGATTAAGAGTGTCAGCAGTACAACGGCTGTGGGCAGAAATGACCTCCTGTACCGCTGGAGCTGCCGTGAATCTGACGTGGACTGGATGTGGACTGCTGTGTATTATGTTTTTCAACTTGAGCAACATTCTTCTTTTCACAATCAAATCCAGGAACGTTGGAGCTTCTGTGGACGTGAATTTGGCTGTTTAATCTAAACATGGTAAAAGTCCCCCTCACCTAACAGGATAACAAGCCCTGCGACGCCATATAAAAACAATACCCAGCTCAGGTTCTGTGAGGAAAAAGTCCCAAGAGACCTGATCACAGAAAACCTCACGATGCCAACCTGATCCACTATCCCCAGCATGTGTCGTATCAAGTCCAAGACATTAATTAGCCTCGTTCCCTAATCCGAAGCACCTATATAGTTCTTTGTGTTACACAAAAGGCAACAAAGAAAAAATGTTTGGGCATTAAAATGAACAGCAGTCAATTCCTGATGATCTGAAGACTTCCAGGTTTATTTACCTGGGACAACTTTTCCGTGTGTTTGATAATAAATTCTTATTAAAAAACCTATTTCTATCAAAAGGATTTGGCAACAATTGCAGGAAAAATGACAGAGTATCAGTGGGGGGTGTTTTTAGTATATGCAAAGAATTAAAGCAGCATAAAGGAGTTTTAGTTTTGAGGATTATTTAATTACTCTTAGGAAGTGTTGTGTAGCTCTGACAGTCTCCTATAGCTTCCATTAACAAAAACAGAAAAAACAAAAGAAAAACCCCCTGAGGTAACTTTAGGGTGCTTTAACTGTCTCTGTGACATCTGTGGCGCACATCAACTATCACTGAACTCCTGCAGCTACAGTAGACATCATGACAGAGGCCATTCAGAGAGTCAAGGAAACCGTTACAGATGATGAACTGAAGCCAAATAAGACCAAGCAAGACACTGAACCGTGCAAACAGGGGTCTTCAAACGCATTGATCACATTAGTGTTGCCACCAGGATTTACACCCGTGACCATTTCATTTGAATCAGGAACGTTAAGGCTGAGGGACATCGAGGACCCTTGAAGACCCCTGTTAAAGAAGGAATCCACTACAAAAAAAAAAAAAAAATGGCAAAACGTTCCTTTGTGAGCATTAAAACAGCATCTGCAAGCTTGCACTGCTGGTCTTACTTTTTTTTTTTTAACATTTTTTATTTGTCCACACATTTTGAAATCTGACATTTTGTAGGAATAAACAACATGTATGCATAGCAGCAAGGTAAGTTGATTCACCTTGAGTTGAAAATGGGGGGCACTTGGCCTCTCTGCTTACTAAGCATGAGCAGGGAAGTAGTTCAGCTCTGCTGAGAGCTGACGGAGGTCTGTCAGCTCTGAGCTGCGTGGGACGAGCGGAGAGCAGTCTCCCCACACCTTTGCTTCAGTTTTCCCGAAAACCCAATCAGTTAGGATGAAAATACCTTTTACTTCTCTGCAAAGTCTCGTCCATGTCTTCTTCTCTTGTGTCACTCTCTCCTCCTCTACTCCCCCTCTTTCTCCGGGGCCCTGTTCTGCTCTCTGCCAAAGAAAATCTGAATTAGGGCACTGAGCTTGGTGTCCAAGCGCCCTCGAGTCATTTCAGTCAGTCTCCGCTCTGCCAACTAGAACAGCAGACATGCACCAGCAGCACATTTCTGTTCAGTCCAGAGTCCCACTTTCCCAAACACATCTTAGCAGTGTGATCATCCTAAGTCGTGCGTGGAAGTGTGCAATTAAAAGCACTTTGAAAATCGCATTGATGTGCACTGCTTTCTATTCCTTCATGTGAATCTGAACATGCAGAACACGTGTGCGACTCAACTTGGATTGTGCTGTAAAATGTTGTGACGGTGATCGCATGGTATTAGCTCATTTATTTGGGCTTTTGGGGGATCAAGGCTTTCAGAAGTACACGAAAGCAGGGGCGAAACAGGACTCTTTCAGGACGGACTCACTTCTCTCACCATGAGTGCCTCCTGGATGCACTGAAGAGGAGGTCTGCTTATGACCACAGTATTAGGACATGAATTGGACTGGGAGCGCTCGTGCACACAGTCCCTCCTGTGTTCAGGTCAGCTGTTTTTATCAGGTCACATGTCCCCACACGTCTCATTAGGAAAAAAGGAACCGTCATCACCACCACCGAATGTGAATTCTTTTACAGGAAGGCTAAACAGTTTTCCATCACACAGCTATTTCTTAGTGGAATCAGTCTCGGTGTATACGCACATGTGTATGTGCTGATCGTAAACGCTCCCACACAATGAACCTCTTCACCGTTTGTGGTTAAGCCTCCCTCCTGGTACCCCCTCCTCCCCTTCCCTCCTATCCTCACGCCTCCTGAGCTCATCCCAGGTGCCAGCTTTGCCTGTTCAGCCACTCAGCCCACCCACGCCCTCACTCTCTCAGTCCCAGTGAGCACCGGCGAACATTTTCCCGCTTTCTTCTCCTCTGTGCTTGCCACCCACTCCTAAAGGCCGTGAATCACTGGCTGACACGTTGAAGCACCGGCGAGGCTTCTGTGTTTTAGAAAAACAGGGTGACTAACTTCTCTCTTTTCGTCGGTTGGCGAAGCGTGGCCCGTTATCATGGGGGTTGGGTTGCGCACAGGTGAAAAAGCTTTGGAAGTACAGTTTGCGTAACTGTGCGGGGCGGCTGCAAGCAGACATAAACTAAAGCGCATGTGCGACTTTCTGTGTGTCGAGGGGCCGAGACGAAAAAAAAAAAAACAACTGTTCTCTTATTGTTGAGCACTTAGTGGAGCGATTCAAGCGTCTCAAGAATCAGCCTGTGTGAGTGACAAGCAAGTCCTTGCTGTCTTTTTCAGAGAACCGCTGCTCAATCATTCATGTCCCTCAGTCTATCTGCAGGCCCCGGCTATTGTGTGGCAGTGAGTTAAAACCTGACTCGCTAGCGCGTGTACAAATACTGTACTCCTGGTTGTTGAATAGAATATATATATCTTACATAAATTGAGAATTTAGGAGCATTTACCAGCACTACGTACAGGTTTCTGACATCAAATAATACTTTTCTAGATAATCTGACAAATTATTGTTTCATGATTGACTTGTGTTTTCATACAGACACAAAAGCAAACTGGCATTCAGCTTATAGAGACGTGAAGCTCTGAGCAGTAAACATGGCGTTGAGCCTCAACCATCTCCGTCTGAGAGAGGGAAACAAATATCGCCCTTTTCTTTGACCTTTCTGCTCCGGAGTGAACCGAGTGCAAGTCTGATCAAGGCATCCAAACAGTCCACAGGCAGCCACTGAGTTTCAGTTACACTGCTCCAACCACTTGGCGATGTGAGATCATTTTCATCCCCTGACAACTGTGATTGTCTGGACTTGGATCTGCCAAGAAGCACTCCACACAGATGGTGAGGGAGAGAACATGGAGGCTGATTTTGCCGTCTCTTACAGAGCCTCGGCACAATCATCCTCTAAATATTTCCTAAGTGGGTTGATGTGTGCTTGTTTGCATGCTTGTGTGTCTATACGTGTGTCGATACAGCCTGTAAGTGTGACTATATAGTCTGTGTGTGTGTGTGTCTCTCTCATGCGACTCATGCTGCCTGCGGAAGCCACAAGCATTGTGAAGACTCGGCAGGGAGCTCTGCTTCCCTTGTGTTTGCCAGGAGCAGATTTCCACCCACGGTGGGCAGGCAGACCCGGTTGGCTGCTAGGCTGGCATTCACTGGATGGTTTGGATACAGAGGAGGGAAACGTACAGCCATTCATGGTCACATTATGCTCACAGTGAACAGGAGAGCTGTGGCAGCTCAAAGATATTCTGCAGCGAACGTTTCTATCCCTGTTTCCCTTTTGGCCACAATAAGAAATGTTTTAAATGTGCTCCTGGACACAAAATAAGAGCTGGACTTCTTTTTGTACCCACTGCTCACAAACAGATTAAAGACGTGGTTGATTAAACTCCTTTTTCTTGTGTCTTAACTCAGGAGTCATGTTTTCCAAAGAATTGGAGTTGCCCGCGTCAACATAAATGCTGCAGTGATGCTGCACCAGCGAAGGAGCTCATCACAACAGGCTTTATTATACTTATTGGCACACTTTCCTGCTTCTAGTTGACTGTAGACATCCTGACCGGTTTTACTGGCTCCTGTACATTTAACAGTCGGTTGGGGTCGCCAGCAGCCCGAGTCCCGGTCTGCAGGAGACCAGGACCGCGCAAACTCCACGCAACTCGCAGTATAATCGACCTGCTGGCTCATTTCCACGAGTTAAACTAATTACTCAACGAACTGTATTACACGATTAACATTTGGTTTAACTAGTGTAATTAAGTGGCTTTAATGTGGAAATAGGCTAAATAGTCAATTGATATAAACTACCAGACATTTTTAATTAAAAAAAAGAGTTTATTTAAAGTCTAAACAAATGTGTTTTTTAAAACACTTATGTTGTGGTATTTGTTCGGTTTTGGGGTGTTCTTTTTTTAATCTTTTTTAACGTCTAACGAGCGCACGCAGTCTCGCGCACTCACCTCCCACCTGCGCGCGCCTCTCTCCGTGTCTCTGTCGCTCTCTCGCGCTCTCACTTTCCTCTCAGCTACCCAAGATGGCGGCAGCCTCGTCCATCCAGCCGCCGACCGTTCACTCTTCTCTGGCCCGGGACGGCGCGTTCTCCCGGGGACGGGACAGCCCCGAGGGCAGGCAGCCGGAGGATGAGGAGGCGGCCGCGGCCGCGGCGGCGGCGGGCGCGCAGCCCTCCGAGTTGGTGATTACTCTCCGCGACCTGCCGGACCTGGACCCGGAGGAGATCGAGAGGCGGCTGGCCAAAACCCGGCAGGAGCTGAGCAACAGGAGGAAAATCCTCATCAAGAACCTGCCGCCGGACGCCACGAACCAGGTACGCGTGCGTCTGTAGGCGAATGTGGAGCAAAAGTAACGAGGTGTCGTTTGTTCTCGGTTTTACGCACCGACCAGTCGCTGCGCTGCACTTTACTTTGCAACTGTCGCTCTTTAAATTACGCGCAGCGTTTGTGAAACACGTTAAAAGTGATGGCAGTGATCAACTCTTCGTGGTTGGATTATGTTTTTACGGCCCCGCGCGGTTTAAACTTTTTGGAACCTCAATAAATCAAGTTTGGTTTGGAAAAGAACAATTTCACTCGCTCAATGTTCATGATTAATGACACTTACGCACTTGCTGTTGGTCCTTATTGAAATAAGGACGTGGGTTTCCTTTCCTCCCTTTTGGATATTTGCAAGCTCAGTAAATGTTATTTATTTTTTATTGACAAGAAGTTAAAACTTTGTGTTGGTTATCTTCTTTATACTTCGGTTGTCTTAAGATTGTTTGCAGAAAATGTTGCATATTTGCTTAACAATTCACATGCTGACAAATCAAATAGTATAATTTGGCTATAAATTATATAAAAACGTGCCTTTTCACAACATACCCTGAGATGGTTAAGAAAAGGTTTGTGTTTCAAGGTTAACTGTTGAAAAAGTAAACTAGAAGTTGTAAATATCTCCATATTTAATGCAGGAGTCAGATATATTCATCCCCTGCAGCCGTATTATAAGCTCCTTAATGTTCCTATTGTTTGTTTCTTGTTATTGCAGCTACACATATTGTCATTTGCAGCATAATTGGCTCATTCACAACCTTTATGTATTGCAGGAAATTCTATGAATGTTGTGCATATGAAATTTCCACCATTAGCCTTAGTGTGGCAAAAATATTACGTCTGTTTATCATATAAATATGCCTAAGAACTACTGTGCTTTGCCCTTTATAACTTCACGACCTTTTTTGATTTCTCCCACTTAACGTCATTCATCACTTGTGTCAGCAGGCGAGCCTTTAGGAGGCAGTGTGTCGAGCCTGCGCTGATGATGCACTCCTTCAGGGTTGTAGCATGAAATATTCTTGGAGAGGTTCACTGCCAGGGAGAGCCAGCAGTCTGCTGAAGTGTTTGTGTGTCTGTGAGTGGGAACAAGTGTGACTGCATGGTGGTGAGAAATGACAAGTGGAGGGAGGAGAGCAGGGGGAAGTCACCTGGATCAGGTGAAGCCACAGAAATGTAATTTCTGCGTGTACTTTCCACATTCTTCACGTGTCTTATTTTTGTGAGGCTGAACACTACAACGTCTGCATTTCATAATATTGTCCATGTAAGAGTTTTTTCGTCTTTTGGACTCGACGTGACTTTCAGCTGGTTGTGATGGTGTTGAAATGCCAAATATTCAGAGTATGGCTCACATATTTGGACCTACTGCAGCCATCTGGAAGCTTGTCAGAAGGAAATAAACCATCAAGAAAAATGTCAAAACTCATCATAATGTTGAATCCAATAGCTTGTTGTGTTAAGGATTAAAATCTTTTACATCTTTCAGTACTAACAGTCAGTCATACCATGATGCACGGCGCCTAAAACCTGCTGCTATGCTTCAAATTCTCAGCTCCTAGATTGGTCGCAAAAGAAAAAAATCTTGTCACCGTCTTGTGTAACCTGTCTGATGGACTCTGCAACACTCGGCAGACACCGTCTCCCATTCCTCTCATACCTGCTGCCCCATTAGTGAACACTCTGGAGTGGGCATGTGTGAGAGCATGGTGCACTGTGTCAGATATATGGCCCCGCTGACAGTCTTCATCTCAGGCAGAAGTGGGGGGAAGGGGAATTAAGTAGGAAGAGTGCAGGAAGATAGAAGTGTTGGTTGAGAGACGAGTGAGATGGAAGGCATGTTAAGGGACAAACAATATGAGAGAAGGACATAAGTCACGTTTGCACTAAGCAAAATCGAATCTCTCAATGTTTTTTGAATGAGGCTTTTGTTTTGTTTTGTCTCCGTAGCTCAGCCTGCGAGACTTCTTTTCCAAACAACAAAAAAAAGAAAATCTCAACACCGAAGAAGATGAACATCTTTAGCCTTTGACACATGATTTTGATTGGTGGTACTGCTGTTGAGAAAATAGCCAGATGATGAAGGCAGCGGGCGATCCTTCAAACGATCATTCAGACGCAAATCCTTTATGTATAATGATTAAGTAGTGTTATAGCACAAATACATTGTATTAATGAGGCAAAGACACAGCTGGAAACTAGATTTCGATGACTTTAAACTGACCGGCTGCCATGGAAATGCACAGAAAACGTTCCGATTGCACTTTTGCGCTCGAATCACCTGAAAAACCAGCTCCTGGAAACGTAAAAAGGTTTTTCTGATATTTGGGAGTTGTTTTAATTTTTTTAATTTACATAGAGCCGTTACTATTACAGGATTTCTATTTTGATATTTGGGTTTTGCACAAGTCCAGGGGTAATGGAAACGGGACTATTAGTGATCTTCTTCTTAAATGATTTATCAAAGGTGTGAAAAGCGACACTTGCAGCAGTGAGCCTTTCAGTAGGTTGCAGCTCATTGGCGTGCAGTGCGGTCCACATCTGAGCAGATTTGTGGCATCGGTTTAGTCTGTTTTTATTCAAAAAGCAACATCAAATGGACTGTGAACTATCTGCTCAGATAAATTGGCAATCCCAATCACAGTAAACATCTAGTTGGTGAATAGCCTTGAGGAGCAAATATCCAGTTCCCTCTGTGTCATGTGCCATGAGTGTGATTATCCCTAAGAAATAAAAAAAATACTCTTGTTGCTGAATATGTACACAATCTTGAAATATCAGCTGGTGGAGGTTTAAATGAATTCATTTCTGCAAGGTGGGACTGTTTGAGTTCATACACCAAACCCATAACGTGTGTGATCATTTGTTTATTTAACACCAGAAGTGTGTTTGCATGTGCGACGTTTTTTGCATATGTACAGGTAAACAAAAGTACACGTAAGCGAGACAAGGCAGTGCTTATCTGAGCGGTTCCCTTTCCTCCTCTCTCAGCTTCTAACTTTACATCCCACTTTAAATATAAGAGGTGTGTGTGTGTTTTTTGGTAACAGATGTTCATAAATGTGATGCTCCCGACAATGAGCAGTCTCCATCACTGTCTTCACCTACAAGACGGCATCTGCTCTCATCTCTGTCATCTCAACGTCTCAAGTGTTTCATAAGCCTGATGTTTGGAGATGTTTATGTCACATGAACGTCATTGTTGGTCCAACCTGCATGAACCAGAATTTTGTGTAACTGTGTGACATTGTGCACTTAATTTACTAGTTTTATAGCATCATTTGTCTGTTTTATGGCAGAGTTTGGCTGTGGTTTTGAAGGTGACTCTCTGCAAGGGCACCAGCGAACCCAGCTGGAGATGGATGTAGCTTCTTATTGCTGAGCTGTTTTATGGTCAAGAGCAGAAAAGGGAGCATTTTAAGGATGAACACTGACTGATTTCCATTAAAATGGATGTCAGATTCTTTATTACAAGCACTCCGTAAGCTAAAAACACAGAAGGAATGTTTTTATAAATGGTATGGGTACAAAAAGTGTAGGTTTCAGGTGAAATGTTTACTCTGAAGGTAAAAACTCCTAGGCGTAACGGTGTAGGCGGAAGTTGTGATGAGTGGAAAGCTGAGTGGATAAAAGGTTGACAACTTACCTCAAAAGAAAAGCCTTTATGGGAAGTGTACGGGAGGAACAGAGTAGACTAATTGGATAAAATGGTGGAGGGAAATAATGGTTTTGTACTTGCCTGTGGAGAGTAAGGAATCAAAAAGCAGTTTTTGTCTGAACCCCCACAGATCTTCTGCATTAAAAAGGAACCATCTTTTATGTCTAAACAGAAAATTATCTTAGTTTAATCTATCCAAATGTTCCTCTCTTCTCTCTGCTTTGTTTAAACTATATTTGGACTTGAGAAGAGATGTTTGCCAGCGGATCACAAGTGCTGCCGTCGCTGTCTGTAAACGCGCGTTTGTCTCAGAGCTGGTAGCGGGCTGGTTGACCCTCGGTTCTTTTTTTTATTCAACTTCTGGACCATTGGCCTTTTGATAAACAGCAGCAGCAGACTTGCATCTGAGAGCGTTGCCTTTGATACACAAGTTTAAAGCCCGATCCGACATGAGGTGAGATCTCTGGAAAGTGAAACGGTGTAATGAACTGGAGAGATCGTTGTGATGGTTGTCTGACTCGCACACTTAACCTTCCTGTGGAGGGGCGACGCACACGCACTTGAACCCTGTGATTACATGACACGCAGCGTAACGGGCACAAGTCCAGTCAGTGGGAGGGAGCTCTGGGGTTTGATAATGATGACATCCCTAAGGCAGGTCAGCTTCACCACAGTTACCCAAAAACAGAAGTCATACAGTCAATCCAGCCAGCAACAGCAAAGTGTAAAAAGTGTATTGAGTTACTTCCTGCCATTAGCACTGAAGCCATGGAGACAACCACCATCCTTCTCCTCATGGTTTGTTTTCATGCATCACTCTCAGGAGTTCCAAGTTACTTGCTGGGAACAATGGGATCTGTGATTCTGGCAGGATAAGTGTACAAACACATTTTGCACATTTCATTAGATTGGCTTTCCAGTATAAAATCTTTGTGAGCTTCATATAACTTCAGGTTGATGTTCTGACTTTAAAAGACGGAGCTTTTCTGGTCTGTATTGAAGACTGTTCTTTTCTTTTGTAATTTAGACATTAAGGAAGGAGCCGGCTCTTGGTGTTGAGTTTTGTTTGGTCTCTCGCTCCTCTCAGTTTTGTCTTCAGTAATTACTTTCTGTCCACTGTTTCTCTGGAAGCAGTTGATATTGATGTGTGTTTGTAAAACGATAGGCAGTTGTCCCATTGAAACCAGAGTCGAACGTTTGACTGTTTTTTTGCCAGTGGCAGCATCAGATCACTATTGTTTGGTGACACTTCTTAAAATGAGTAGATATTGATTTTGACGAAAATGAAAGTGCTATTTAACAATCTCCTGTGAACAAAATCTATGAAGTACCATCATTTTTGTTTACCTCATTACGAGTCCAGTAACATCCATCCATCCATTATCTTTACCCGCTTAATCCATCAACGGGTCACGGGGGTCTGTCAGAGCCTATCCCGACGCATAGTAAGCAAAAGGGAGGGGTCCACCTGGACAGGTCACCAGTCCATCGCAGGGCCACATAGAAAGATGGGCAATTTAGAATGATTAATTAACCTACCCTGCATGCTTTTGGACTGTGGGAAGGAAGCCGGAGTACCCGGAGGGAACCCACGCAAGCACGGAGAGAACATGCAAACCCAACACAGAAAGACCCACCGAGCCGGGGATTGAACCAGGAACCTTCTTGCTGTGAGGCAACAGTGCTAACCACTAAGCCACCGTGCTGCCTTTCAGTAACATTTCCAGCACAAAGTGTCAGTCTTATTTTGAAATGTGGGGGGTGGGGGTGGGGGGCTTAAGTCACGGGGGAGAAACAGTGTTTGACCAGAGTCAAGCAGAGGTGTGTGTGTGTGTGTGTGTGTGTGTGTGTGTGTGTGTGTGTGTGTGTGTGTGTGTCCTGGTGTGACGACGGCGACAGCCACCTGCTACCCTCAGCCCACTGGTCATGTCCTCACTGATATGAAATCAACCGACTGTCCAGAAGTCCAACCTGACGTGAAGAATTGAACAAGTGCATGCAGCTGAAGTGGCTTGAGGAAGCGGTCGTAACGCTGAACAAACGCCGTCCTGGGAGAAGGTGTTTAGCTAATGTCTCCCTCTCGAAAAACGTGGAAGCAAAAAGTAAAGTGCTCAAATCTAATATAAAATTTTTCTGGACATTTAATGAGGTGTGGTTGATCCTGTAGAATTAGATTAAAAAAAATCTTAATCACGTTGGTGATTTAAAAAATAAAAAAGTTAGTTTTGTTAGTTTTGACTCCCTATAGACACTGCTGTTGTATGTGCTCAACCTGCATCAAGGCCCACATTTAATGAGTAAAGCGAAGTGACTAAAGCCAAGTGTGATGGGTTGTTTCTTCTAAATGTTTAATAAAATTCCTTATGCTTTTGCTCTTACAATGACTTGTTGCACTTATCACATTGTTGATATTGTCATCTTCAGCTCAAGTTATCACACTTTTGAATGTTTTTAGTTCACTCTGCTCTTGTTACTGATGGTGTGTGTGTGTGTGTGTGTGTGTGTGTGTGTGTGTGTGTGTGTGTGTGTGTGTGTGTGTGTGTGTGTGTGTGTGTGTGTGTGTGTGTGTGTGTGTGTGTGTGTGTGTGTGTGTGTGTGTGTGTGTGTGTGTGTGTGTGTGTGTGTGTGTGTGAACACAGTACAGTTCTGCATGTGTACTTGACATCACACGTACTTCAAAGGAGAGGGATTCTTGGTTTGCAGAAATTGATTATGTCTGAGCTTATCAGTTTCATATTGTTTGGGCGTCGTGGCTAAATGATTAATGTAGACGTTGATGCACTTGTGCTCCTAAAGCTACAGCTGCAGGCTCGCTATGAATTAAGCCTGTGATCTATTGGCTCAAAACTTTTATGTAATGACTTGCAATAAAAAAACCGACACTTCACTCTTCGGTGCTAATGTCTTCCTGCTTTGCAGTAAAAATTGACCCCTGACAGTAAGTAGCCTTTGCAGACAGTCACAAACAACAACAGAAAAAAAACAGTATTATTTATTCTCCAGCAACACGGCTTTATTTAAAAAAAAAAATGATGATGTAAATTAGCACCTAGATCAACATCTCGTTCAGTAAGACTCCATCTGATTTTCTTTTCCACAGTAAAAACACGGGTCAGAAGTGAACCATTTAATCGATCAACCCCTGCATCGTCCGTCAATGTCCAAAACACACGGAGCTGAATGCAAAAACCGAGCTCACTCTTTCTACTACAAACAAAATGATTATGAGAGCTAATGTTTAATCTGTTCAGGCGCAATAGATTTGAGTTTATCGCCTTGTTAGATGTCCATCTAGCAGACGAGCGCATCCATGACGTAGTGGGTGGAGGTGGCCAACCGCATGTGTCTCTTCCTGTCCTTAACTGGATTAAGTCCATCTCGTTTCACTTAGGAAATTGAATAAAACTGGCTTATCCCCGTTAAAACAACGTGAGCAGGACGTGCACCGAACAGAATACCGATCGTCACCACAATTAATTAATTAGATTTAATTTGTGTGCTTTGTTTATTAGCTGTTTCCCTTTTGTACGGGTAATGTTTAGAATAACAAAAAAAAAACAACAACAAAAAAAAAACGGCGGTGAGGCAATTGATCCCACACAAGTGCATTTGCAGCCGTTGCACATAATGATGCATTGTAGGGAGGTAAATACTTTTTGAAAATGTCAACAAGTGCTGCCTGCTGTGTTTTAGCGCTACACTCATGGACCGGTAGCTGGTGAAGAGGGCACCTCATGGACCATGTGGCTGCTGAGGCTGATAATGGGTTTGAATCTCCTCTCCTGCTGCGCTCCTTTTACTGCATCATCTGCAGCCACTCAACTGGAAGTGAGCAAAAGATAAAATCTCTGAGGGGTGAAAGAAAAAGAAAAGTATCATACAGACGGACTTATCTGTTTTTTTTTTTTTTTTTATGCCGTTTTATATTAAGATACGGGTGTAGAAAAGGAGATGTACTATATGTCCGGACTATTCTGCAACGTGACCATTGGCCACCTGAAAATTGCAACCGAAGAGCTTGTTTTGTGTCGTTTGCTGTTTGGTCCAGAAAAAGGGCAAATGCAGGAGACGGCGAGATGATTCAATTGAGATGGAGGAGAAAGGGGATTTGCAGATTTGCCTTGATGCTGATAGAAAATGAAACGAAGAAAAAAAAACAGGACTCAAAACAAACTTTTCAAACCAAGAAATTTGATTTTCTCCGCAGAAAGGGAGTTGCATGAAGAACAAGGTGTGAAGACGCTGAGAATGTGTTGGAGGGATGGAAAGGGATGTCTGGGCGCTTGTGTTTATGCTTGTCTGCTTACAGTGTCTGTGTGCAGATTTTCCATGAAGCTCTCCTGGCAGCCATTTGATGGGCCAGTGAACCGTGCTGTGCACGGTTTGAGCCACCTGTCACACACACACACACACACACACATAGACACACACACACACACACACACATAGACACAGAGCTTGGCCCCTACCAGAAATGGAAAAGAATGTTTTTAAGATCTATTAGGGATGCATGAGTTTAACTCTCAGTGAACATGTAACATATTGGTAAACTATGCGCTTTAATGGATGACAGCTGCTTTTGATGTCTCATTAATTTGAAAGTAAGCCTGAATGCCCAAATGTTTCACTGCTTCGTTTTAATAAATTCAGTATGACAACATCTGGTGTCCTATTGAAGTGTTTTTGAATACCAAATAGAAACCATTTTTCATTTTTAGACTTGACAAGTAGAAAATTATACGTACTCCAATTATGTGATTGTCAAAATATGGAAGTCACATTTGATTTGGGACTCCCAGGATAAAAATACATTTATTATAAAGTTATATTTACCAAGTAATTAACAGAGGGTAGACTGCTCCTAAAATGTCATGCATTATTTCATTTGAATGTGTGATAATAATATTGAATACTACTGCAAACAGATATAATTTACAGTACTGTAGTGTCAGTTTAGAGTACTTCTGAGCCTGCTGGCAGACCTGGGCTCCATGCCGTCCTCTCTCTTCCTCTTGGTAGCATACATCACTTCTTCAGTGGGTCAAGGACACAGTTACTGTCGGTAAGGAGGCCGTACAGACTGTGCTTGTCCCCTAATCCCTTCATCTCACACAGGCACACGGACCTGAAGTGATAGCCCGCTGCATCTTTCCCCCAGTGGCCCTGTTTGTGGTGTTAAACTATCTCATTTATGACAGCGGAACAAAAGGATTCTGTGTGTGTGTTTGTACAATGAATAACCAGGTGTTAAAGCAAATACTTTTGTTTTTCTCCTCCCATATTTTTCATTTGCCTGAAGGGGAAATTCTCTTTTGTTTTGCATTCTCACCTAGTATTTCTCTCATTACCTTTCACGCTTTCTCTGTACAGAATCCCCTCTAGAGTGACGCATATCCATGCTGGTGCGACTTTACATGGTTCAGCAGTGAACTACATGTTGTAAAAAGTGATGGGGTCAAAAACACTCAAGGCTCCTGGGAGGCACTTTACAGTAGCGATAATTTTAGATGTTTTTGTTGCGCTCAAGCACATGTAAAAAGGTACACACTGAAATGAGAAGAGGTAGAAATACTATTCACGTAATTTTTACTTTTCAGACTTATCGTGGTGGAACAGCTTACCCGCCTGACTTATGTAGGGTGCAGTTTGTCCGGGACAACTGCACCTAGTCAGGTCTCCTAAAACAATTCGGTTGGGTCAGACGCAGATGGAGGAGTTCAGCTTGGAACAGTCCTGAAGTGGTCCTTTGTAGCTCCGGCCTCTTTCAGCAGATCCACACCAGTGCTTGTAAGTGGGTATTTGAACTGGGGCCTCTTATTTTAAACGTGGTGAAAACGTAGTTAACGCAAGCTGTCTGCTCATTGATAAGATTCATCCTTGGAGCCTTCCAGGCAAACCTACAGCCAGTCACGGCAGTTTGTTGGTACAGTTACCAGCACAACAAAACATATTCTGTTTAAAATATTAATAGCCATGCTCTATAGGTCTTTATTTACAGCTCATAAGCTGTGCTCAGAAGTCAATATCCAAAGTAGCAAAAGTGATGACTGCTAAGACTAATTGTGTATCTGCATTTATTGCTTTATAGAACAGTACCTAATGTGGTACAAAAACAAATGGGCCGCACGTACGGTTCTGCAAAATCTGAACAAGCCGTTAAGTGTGCTTGTTTCTGCTGCTAACATGAGGGTCAGCCCCTAGTGGTCAGTCAGTGAACTGCAATATTGCTCCATTTCTGCACATTTGAATATTGACTCTTGGTAGTGACAGTGGATGTTTGCTGGAGGCAATGTACAACATCATTATTGGTAGGAGCTGAAACTGCTAAACTATAAGACTGAGGTGTTGTGGTAATGTTTAAAACAACCTGAGGATAAAATTACTCATTTAAAAGTACAGACAGAATTCTTGTATTGCTGTGACTTTGAAGGAGCTGGTTATAACCTCCTGGTGTTTGTTGACTTTCTTGCTTGTTGGTGACCTTCCTTAACGAATACTGATCGTAGATGACCACTGATATCCATGTGTGGTTGCACACTTGACAGCTCAAGTGCTATAATATATATTGCGGATACGTTATGCTTTCACATGTACCCTATTAACTAGTCAACACTTCATGTGCACTGCAGCTCAAACTATTTCTTATTCTGATGGTGTGAAACATAAAGTACACCTTAATTTCTATGGTTTTGTTTAAAGTAACAGCCATGTGGTCCTTAACAGGTTTTTCAGTTTAAATACAACCTCAGTGAAACGACACATAAAATGTATTGTTTTGTATTAAATATAAAAGTATTACAGTGTTTTCTGTTCCATCCATCCATCCGTCCACATCTGCTTATCCAGGAACCAGGGTCGCGGGGGCAGCAGTTTAAGCAGAGATGCCCAGACCTCTGTCACCAGACACTTCCTCCAGCTCTTCTGGGGGGACCCCAAGGTGTTCTCAGGCCAGGGTCTTCCCCAGGGCCTCCTCCCGGTGAGACATGCCTGAAACACGTCTTTAGGGAGGCGTCCGGGAGGCATCCATCACAGATCCTCAAGCCACCTCAGCTGACTCCTCTTGATGAGAAGGAGCAGCGACTCTACCCCGAACTCCTCCAGAGTGACTGAGCTTCTCACGCTATCTCTAAGGAAGCGCCCAGCCACCCTGCGGAGGAAACTTATTTTGGTCGCCTGTATCCGTGATCTTGTCCTTTCGGTCATTACCCAAAGTTCATGAGCATAGGTGATGGTGGGAGCGTAGATTGACCGGTAATTTGAGAGCTTCGCCTTACGAATCAGCTCCTTCTTCACCACAACGGTCCTGTACACCCACTGCATGCAGACGCAGCACCAATCAGTCTGTCAATCTCACGCTCCATCTTTCCCTCACTTGTGGAGAAGTCCCTGAGATACTTAAACTCCTCCACAGGCAGGACCTCTCCACTTACCTGGAGAGGGCAGGCCACCCTTTTCCGGTCGAGAACCATGGCCTCTGATTTGGAGGTGCTGATTCTCATCCCAACTGCTTCAGACTCGGTTGGAAACCGCCCCAGCACATGCTGAAGGGTCTGGCCCGATGAAGCCAACAAGACAACATCATCTGCAAAAAGCAGAGATGAAATCCTGTGGTTCCCAAACATCTGTACCAGTGTTTGTAAAATTGAACACAACCCATGGTTCAGTAGGTTTTACAACCAACATCTCTTCACTGCCATGAAATTTGTCTGCATTTGTTTATGCACAGCTTTTCAATGAGGTTGATGTCTGAAAACTGATTGGGTCACTGGGTCTTCTCTTTTTCAACTATTCTGCTGTGGATTTGCCAGTGTGATTGGTATCATTGTGCTGTTGCACAACAAATTAAATGGTCATTTTTTTAATTGAGTCAAAAATACTATTTGAGTCTTAAGCTCATGGTTTATTCGATAAGTACAAGGGACTCAGGATGTCCAGCACTAAAGAAGACCTCGATAGATCCTGAATCAGTTCACCACTTTCGTCTGCTCTGTCTGTGACAGTGTAGTGATGGTGCAGCTATTTTTTTACTCAACTGACTGAAGTCTGTGGTGATTTCCCAAGATGGTAGCTGTTTATTGCTGGTTTCCAAAGTGAATGGAGTATATTGATTCTGACCAAGGGCATAAACATGAGACTCAGGTGGATTTGATCCATAACTGTGCTACTGGAGTTATAGTGTTGCTGGTGAGGCTCTGGCTGTAACTTTTGTGTTACTCTTTGGGTTGATCGGCATAATACTTTCTGCAAAGATATGAAAAAAAAAGTCATTTTGCCCTCTTTAAGGACCTGGACAACTCAACTTTAAAGAAGTGAAAGATTTTGTCATCCTCGATGAGGGTACATTGATCATCAGGTGTGTTTGTACAGAAGTACTGTTGGATTTTCTGACTTTTTATTTTATCAACGTGCATAGTATTGCTATTTAAAACTAGCTAGGACTGGAGCAGAACTAGGTAAAGTATCTGGTATATGCTACAAATGAAAGTCATTAAATTGTTGTTTTGGTTTTTTTTTTCAGGAGCATCCACTTAATATTCTAAAAGAAAACAGGGGGGCATATTTGATTTACTGATAAAACTATTCTTGTGATTAGGCCTGAGGGCCTTGATGCTTGTGTGTGTCTGGTTTATAAGATGAAAGTTAAATAAAGAAATCTTTTCTCCTACAGTTTTCCTTAGTTGCATCAATGCACACATGTTATTGCTCATCACAAGTGTGTTGAGAGAAATCAAGTGTTCTGTAATTTCCTTTCTCAAGTTAGTGTTCCAGTTTATTTTGAATGAGTTTGCCTCTATTATCTTTTGGCCTTGGTTTGTTTTAAATTAATACTGGATAGCCACTGCTGCTCATTCTCATTAAAATACGTTAATAATTGGTACATTACCATAATTACCAGGGTTTCGGTTAAATTACTATTTTCATAGTCGATTAATCTATCAATTATTGAAATCAATATTAATTAGATTATGAATTGGGCTTTAACGCAACCCATTTTATTTATCTATTAGGTTTTAAAATTAGTCTAAGATGGTTTAAGACATGTGCCAACTAGCAAGAAACCAATGAAATACACAGATTTTTAAGCTGTTATATTGACTAATGTCATTAAAAGAAACATGAACACCATTATTAATTCAAGTGTCGTAAGTTCTGATCCACAGAATGATAATGTGACTCATTAATAATTGATTATTAAATTTGCTGGCAACTAATTTTGTCATCAAATTTTTCCACTACGTTTATTATTTGTCTTGTAGTCCAAATAAGCAGTCTTATTGATTGTGTTTTCCCAAATACTTCATTTATAAATAAATAAAAAATGCAGTGTTGGCCAAAAATGGCATCTAGCACATGAAGGAATAAGAGCAAGAATACAAGCAAGTGAAATGAGTTTCCTCTGCGGGGTTGCTGGTCTCTCCCTTAGAGATAGGGGTTGAGAAGTTCAGTCATCTGGGAGGACTCCGAGTAGAGCCACTGATCATCCACATCGAGAGGAGCCAAACGTGGTTAGGATGGCTGATGGACGCTTCCCCGGAGGTAGGCTTCTAAGGAGGCGTCCTGGGAGGGCTCGTCCAACTGGGAGAAGGCCTTGAGGCAGCTCCAACGTACACTGGAGAGATTACATGTCTCGGTGGCCTGGGAACGCCTTCGAATCTTCTCAGGAGGGAGATGGAGGTCTGGGCTCCTCTGCTTAGGCTGGTGCACCCACGACCTGAACCTGGATAAGTGGGAATAAATAAATAAATGGATGGATGTATAAATGAGTGAATGGATGACTTCAGGAGGGTATTACTTCTTAGTTTTCATAAGCTTACAGGGCCAAATACTAGATTTGTTTATGTGTTTAGATTATATAGATTTAGGACTTAACCAGTCATATCTGTATTTCATTCTGTTCTCCGTTCAGCTCATGCTAGAAGTGGGCAGTCTGTGATGGTTGGTAGACCGATGTTTAAAATTTCAGTACTTGATGGAATTGAAGAATTCGATCATTATATGGAACGTCCGCTTTTTGTGCTGTTGCAGGTGTTTAAATTGTCAGGCGTGGAAAAGGTCTGTTAACTTTAACACAGCAGCCGGAGGCGAGTTGTATTTCCCTGCTGGACTCGTTTGAACTGTAGATGAACTTGTTTCATTTTGGTTCTGGTTACTTTGTGATAAAGTTTCACTCTTTCTCTTAGGTTGAGAAGACAACAGCTTTCCGAGAACGCCAAACCCAGCAAGACGCTAGTTCTGATTCAGAAAGTTATTCATGCACATCAACATTGGTTTGAAACTTTAGTTCAAAACGAGACTACGTTGTGGATCTCATGTATATTGCTTTTTGCTAATGGATCTCTTTTGTGACGTGCGCTGCTTTCATGCAGTCAAATGACGGTCGACCATGTCTGAATGATGTCCAGTGTGTCCTTTCTGCAGCATTTGCCGACAGCAGTCTGACTGCGTTGGATCTGCCAAAATTAGTTTAGTTAATTCCACTTTGGTAAAATGCACATAAATGTACTTTGATGGAATGGAAAATAAAATAATGCGCAACAAATCCTGATCATCAAAGAGCTGCTTATCAGCAGGTATGTAAGACTCGTATACTGAGAAGCGGCTAATATAGCACTATAGTGACCCATCTAAATATGTCCAAAACATTAAAGGGGGCACAGCTTACCACCCAGGTGTCCTGATGCACAGTAATCCCTCAAAGCATTTTGAGCCTGAAATGGTCACATTTTCTCTCTCCTGCTGCGTTGCAAACCAGAAACTAAATGGGATTTGTGTCATAAAGCAGTCTGGAACACCTTTATCAACCCTTTTTCCAAGCATTAGTGGTATGTTTTATCTTGCTCTGCAGCCACGGTGCATTGAATTATTGCTTGAAGGCATAAGCAATTTCGAGGGACTATGGAGCCGGCAGGTGTGAAGATAATTATCGTCTGTTTTGAGTGGTTGTACTGACTACATGTGGCTTGATCCTACATGTGGTATTGCCAGGTGCCAGATCAGGCTGCTGTCACATTCCTTATTAAACCCATCCTTTCAGTACTGTTTGCTTTAATGTTTCACTGAACTATTCACCCACTTAAGCACGCAATGAAACGGGCTGTGGGCCTTCAAGCCACCTCTCTGATATTGACTAGACTTGCTTAAAATGCAAACTTTTTAACATTTAACATTTTCAAGCCTGCAGGCGGACTGTTACTGTAAAAAATGAACAGAATGACATGCTTGAGGTTATATTGCAGAAAAACGGCCTCTCCAGTGGGTCAAAAGATCAGATTGTGTTAAACTTACTTAGACTTTTTAAAACCTTAATATTTAATAATTTAGTGCATGGTTTTGGTTGAGTATCAGTTTTGCTCTGCTCTTATATGTTCATATAAAATAAAATATAAAATGCAATATGATAATAAACAGTGTCATCCAACAAAAGTAGATGCTGTACGGTTGGTATCTTCAAAAGCATTTAATTTTACTAGTGACTGTAAAACCAAAGTTTGCTGATGCTGATGCTGATGCTGATGTGTCTGCAGCAGTGAGTATTGAACTTTGTTTTTCTTCTCAAAACTTTAAAATTTGTTTTTACTGTTGAGCACTTTGTGCAGCATTTCACTGTGCAAGAGGTGCTATATAAAAAGCCACTCCCACCCATTCGCCCAGCCCCTCCCCCTCCTCCTCCCCCCACAATCCCTATCAATGATAAGACGTTTCTGTCTAACTTTACTGAACAAACAAAAGAGTCACTTGTGATGCGTTTGTTTGTTTGACCCAATTTGTTTTCAAAATGGCTAAAGAAAAGGGAGCAAAAGATCTTTTACTTGCTTGTCTCTTTAGCTAAGCTGTTTTCAAACATTCAAGTATGTTTTGAGTGGAAAGCTATTAAAAGGCTGAATCGTGTAATCTCAGAAAAGCGTAGGTGGATTTGGTAAAAAAAAATAAAGAATAGAGAGAGAAATGTAAAGACAGCAGAGTGAGATCAGTAGGGTGGAAAAAGTACAGCAGTGATGCTCAACAGAGGAAATATTCTTTAAATGCCTTCGTAGCGCGACATCAAGAGATGTGACAAGGCTTTACTGCCGTAGACCACTTTGCTGTCAAGTACAGTTGTAACTAATGCAAGAAAAGAAATGCTTGAAACATTTACAGTTTCTGAGATTTCCTTTAACACCATGTCTTTAACATCAGGAAAGGTTTCCCACATGCCGTATCTCCTACATTACTCACACAATGACGATACATATTTTAATTCCCCACCAGTCCGTTACTTTCAACCCTTGTTAATATAAATCATATGATCAGCTACGAACCGTGCTTTTACTTTGGTTTCCTATTTATCTATTCCTTTATTTTACTACATAAATGTTTCCCATTTAAAGCAGCATAGATGGATCATAAAAGAGATAAATATATAAATAACAAAACCCAAAGCAACACACCGTTCCACTGTTTTTGTGCCTTTTTTTCCCTCAGACGTGCTGGTTTTGTGGTGAATAACCTCTGTGGGCTGCTTTACGTGGCCTTGATCACACGAAACATGCCTGGTCTGTGTACGAGTGGACACAGCGGCGCTCTAAGGGTTACTAAAACAGAACTCTTCACACATTAGGAAACCAAATCAGACCATTCTTTTATTTTTTTTTTTACATTGGGGAAAAAAAAGTGACAAATTGGAGTGGAGCTGTTTTCTGTGAAGTATCTACTCGCATGAACTCCCAGAAATGTCAGAGCCACTTCCATTCACATCCCAGCATTGTATGACCATGAATTTCTACATTACCTTAACACAAAGTTCACATCTTTGTTTTCATCTTTGAATGAAAGCACAAAGCCTGCCCTCTTAGTTGACAGTGAAAATCCAGGATGTGGGCAGCATTTACTGACATTAAGGACCAACTGAACCTCCAAATGCTAATCAATTATGCAAAGTTGTTGCCACATTTATGTTGTTCATATTCAGCAAAACTCCTAAAATAAATGTATCAGTCATAATCCCGTCATAAATTATAGCTTTTTCTTTTCTGCTTAGTATTTGTATCTGTTGATTCAAGTGTTTTCCAGGTGAAGGACCTTGCAAATGAGTCCAGATTTTGACTTTATTATACTGGCAGCTCTTGGAGATGACGGAGCACAATTTGCTCAGAGGTTTACTGTTTTGGTAGCTAAGTGACTCACATCAGCAGCTTTCTAAACGAAGGCTCACTCGTGGCGTTGCCAGAAGGGAGTTTTATTTCTGGCACGGTCAGTTTCTTTTGTGTAAGCAGCAACTCCCAAAAAAAGAAATGGCTAACCCTACCTGGGCCCTTTTTAATAAACCTATGACAAGGCTTCACGTCTAGTTTTCCTCAAGCGGTGGCAAACAAATGTTTGCAAGATGCCTTTACTTTCCGATGTATCAGATGATTTGATCTACCATTACACTGTGAAATGGTATTGTTGGATCCACTCGTGCATTAACCATTACGTTAAAGTCCCCTATAGTGGAAAACCAAGTTTTTGGTCGCGCTACACATCTCGTTGGAATCCTGCTGGTGATCTGGCTACAGCTCAAAGGGTTTTTAACCGGGATTTGAGGTTGAATTACTTATTTCGACTAGTTGAAATTATTTTAAAGCTGAACAACTCTTTGAATGTCTAGATATTCTAGTCTTCTGTACGTCGTTTGATTTAGGTGTCTCTTGCTTTGTCGTTATAGGAAGTCCATGAAATTCTGAAAGAATATGAACTGAAGTACTGCTTCGTGGACCGCAACAAAGGCACAGGTAAAACACCACATCTAAGCAGACATGTGCACACAAGCAAATACACAGTAATACAGAGATTACCTAGTTTGATTTAATGCTGTTGGGCTCTAATTTTCATTGTCGCAGCTAAAGAACGTTTCAGACCAGATTTGTTACGTTAATTGCTTCATCAGTCTGCTAAAGTGACAGTATTGTGCCATTAGGCTCTTGCCTCTCATGATAAACTTGTGACGAAGAGAGCCACAGTGGATGAGCGATACTTGCCATTTGTGTAAATGTAGACAATGTGACATAAAACCAAACCTAACTCATGCTATCGGGGAACACAGAGGTGCAATATTAGACTCTTTCCTAATTTATATGGCCCAACTCTATTGGGGGGGTTAAAAAAAAAACTTAGGTGCTGCAATTCAGCAGCACAGTTGAAACACCGAGAGCATGATTATTTCAAACTATTATCTACAGACCTTTGAAGCATGTTGCATTTATTTTGCATTTATAAGATTTCCACTGTAAATTCAGCTTGTGTGCTAAATAAAATTTCTAACTTTAAAAAAAAAAAGAAGTTTCAGGCCAACAGAACAAATGGGAGAGCTGCTCAAGTAAATGTTTTTCTCTAGAAATGCTGGTGTGACCTCTACTACTTGGCAGTCATTCACTTATGCCTGCGTGGAGTTTGTGCCTGAACTGCTTGTCTTTCAGAAGGCCAGACAGCATGTATGACATGAATCGTTGAAGGCCAGAATAGAGAGCGCGAGTAACTTTTGATGAATTGCATAGCCCTACTTGATGATCCTGCATAAATGCTGATAACTCGCTTATTCACCCACAGCTTTATTCCTTCACTTTGACTGCAGCTACTGCACTGCATTTTTTTGTTTTGATTAGATTTTGTTTAAGTTCCTTATTTTATTTGAAGTTTTTGTTTATTCTTGTTGAGAATAAGTACTCACAGTATACGTGAATACGCTCACGGCCAGATACAGAATTCTGGGTTGACCGGCCTTCTCACACCACTTGATCTCTATAGTTAGGGCTGATATTGTCAGATTATGAAAACATACTTCTTTCAACTTGCTTAGTAGCACAGACCCCTGAAGTGACGATCAAAGAGAGACGAAATATCTTGTTTGAACGTCCACTCAGATACTGTCAGGGAAAGTGTGCAAGAATACATATGTAAACATGACCTTAGGCAAAGCAAAAGTAAAATAAACCCCAAAAATACGTATTTTATGTGTCCACTAATGTGTATTAATTGATATGTTTAAAGTAGTTCAGTAGTAATAATCTCAGTGTGACGCATGAACCAAGAGGAAATGCTGAAATCTTGTGAAATATACTGCAGAAGTCACAGCTTCCTAATTCATCCAAACCTAATTGATTTTGATATTATAACTAGGCGTAGTCAGTGTAGGTTAGAGAATATAGAATAATTAAGGTAAGGTTGTTTTTTTTTGTCTCTAATTTTAATATTTTATTTGGTTTTTACTATTTGGTTCCAAATAAGTGTATTTTTAACCACATCCTCTGAAGCCAAAGTTGAGTGTTGGTCAACACGAGCGTTGTTTTAGACGTGTCTTTACATCAAAAAAATCAAATTCAAATTCCCGTAATTGAATTGTTAGTCTTATTAGTAGCCCTAAACCTGCTGGGTAACTGTGTTTTATTCCGAAGACTTCTCCATGCTCACTTTCTAGCAACATCGGGTGCTCATCATCCTGGAAATACAAGAAGGCTTAAACACACATGCACACGTGGCCCCTGGTCCCGGAGCACAATCTTACATAGTTCCTATATTTAGTCCACGCAGCCAGCCAAGCACCTGAAACAGAACACTTTTAGAAAGTACCGGAGAGATGTAAACAGCTGCGACATCAAATCACCTGTCGGTCCAAAAGGTTAATAATGTTTGAGAGCAAATGAGAGCCCGATGAAACGGGGGCCCTCATCAGACCAGCAGCCATGGTGATCGGCTAATTATGCCGCTGCAATAGTATTAGGTGCCGTTATACAGAGCTGGGTGGAGGGAGATAAGGAAGGACATCAGATGCTGTTTAAAGCAAATGGATGTTTAACCCCTTAGTGCTGGCACCTGCAGCAGTTTTTACTGTTATTTTCTCTATTTCTGTTCTCCTTCTTGCCACCATTCCTCATTTAAAAATGCGCGTGTACGTACACACACACACACACACATATATATATATATATATATATATATATATATATATATATATATATATATATATATATATATATATATATATATATATATATATATATATATATATATATATATATATATATAATTTCTTCAATCGTCAACAGCATCCTTTGTTATAGAAGAGTAGCTCATCATGCATTTCTGTGTTATTATTTTCTGTATTATATAAGACAATTACTTTGAGTTATTAATGCGTTAAATGGTTATACAAGCCTTTGAATCATGGTTGTACTTAGTTTTTCATACACTACTTCTGCATTTTGAGTAGGTTCTTGTAAATAGGTAAATAAAATTAGGTGCGGTGGAACCTGTTAATTGTTGCTGTTCCCATGAGGATGAATCGAAAGAGCTGAGGTTTAAATTGAAAGACAACTGTGCTTTCTTTTTCTCAATTGTATCTTCGAAGAATTCTGGCAAGAACATCAGGTGAGAGTAATGCTTTATTTTTTTTTTAAATAATTTTTCCAGGTAGCAATGTCAAACGCGTCATTACAGACCAACTTTGAGCTGGTTCATGTGTGGCAACATGATGCTCCCACAGCACATTTTTAAACTGTCAGTGGTTTGAATGTGACCCGTTGTATCAATACACAATTCCCTTGTAGCTCGGTTTGTAGACGTGGACCGTCAGCAGAGTTTGATCAGACTGTTGTTTTTAAAAGGCGTCGTGGAACAGTGGTTATCGCTGATGCAGAGAAGGGCTTGTGTGCTTTCGATTCCTGTTAAGTAATTGGACGTATCTCATGTTTAATGCGAGGTTAGTGACATTTGAAGGTCAAGTTTATCAGGAAAACCACAACTGTGGTTACTTGAAGATGACCAAGTGAAGCATCCAGCTGCTGAGCAGTAGGAAGCTCATTCCCGATCTCCTGGTGAAATCAGATGGGTCAGAAATAATAGATCTATTTGATCTCGAGACCTGTGTTGGCACAGATGAGTTGAACCTGAAGGCTTAGATTTTTGGCACAAACTATTCAAGTCATTGCACCTTTGTTGCACACAAAGCTTTAACTGTACAAAGTTGAAAATCTAAACATGGAAGGATTTCTGTTTCCTCTGCAGAAAGTTGAAAGTGACAATAGTCATATTAAAAGTGATGATTTTTATTTCTAATTTTGTTTTGAAGAACCTGCATTGCTACAGAGTGCTAGTCTATGCCTATAATTTTTTCTTTTTCTAATTTAATTATTTATTTCAATGTTATTTATATAGCGTCTATTACAACACAAGTTGTGTCTAGGCACTTTCCAGAGACCCAGAACATTTAACTTTACGGTTACAGACACCGTACTCTGCTTTCAAGCTTACTTCTGCTTTCTTTGCACACAGTTACTTTAAGAAAATAGTGAAATGAAACTCTTAATGAATCTGTTTGTGATATCTAGTCACAGCCCCAGCTGCACATCATGAAACAGTGACACATTTTTTTCTCATTTGTCATTCTGTAAACTGTGGTCAGGCAAGGCCGGTCACGTCTCTTTGTTTATTTTCTTTAGCTGAGCTTCCACAGGAACAGTTAAACATACTCATTGTGCTCATTAACTCTCTCTCTCTGTGAAATAACTACAAATAGGGCTTTTGCAGTTGCGATGCAGCCTCAGCAGACGCGTACACTGCTTCCTGAGCTGCTGTTGGTGTAAGCAGGCTTGTGTGTATGCATATTTGTTGAGGGATCCCTTACCTGCCTCACTTGGAGGTGGTAGAAGATTGATTTCAAGCCACTTTGGCTTTTCACTTTGTGTGCAAATGTGTGCCTGTGTGTGTTGATGGATTTAATTTTTTTTTTTTTTGCTTTGATCCAGTAACACCCGGCTTGTCACCATAAACACACACTTCCATCCATCCTCAGCCTGTAGTTTTGTGCATGTGTGTGTGTGTGTGTGCTGGTGGATTGCGTTCACGCACGCGTGCATTAGATCTGTGTGTCTCGTAACAAATTTTTCTTTGTTTTATATGGGAAGAGTCACTGGTAGTGCGTGTGCGTGAGAGTGTCTGTTTTTGTGTGTGTTTGCTGTGAACTTGCTGCAGGATCAGTTTCACGGCAGCTGTATAACATCACCCCGACCAAGTGTTTATAGTCTGACTCACCCTCTCCTATTTCTCCCCCCCCCCGCCTCTTCTTTTTACCTTTTCTGTCTCTAACTTCAGAAACCTTCCCTCTATACATGGACGAAATTCAAGTCTTTGTTTGTCCAAGCAAAAAAGTGCAAAAGAGAGCTGCATTTGAACTATTAAAGCAGGGACACAAATGAAAACATGGGGGTTAACTTTTGAGTAGAAGTGCAACATTGTCCAAATATTTTTCACTTAAAAAAATATGTGGTTCAGGAAGGAGTTCAGTATTTGCAATGGACAAGTAAGTGTGTGTGTATTTACTGTTCAAAGTTTATGTGCACATGTGTACTTGTGGGTCTCGGGTATGTAAACATGGAGTATAAGGCAAACATTTTGATTCCAGCTTTATGAATGTTATTCATTTAGTTTTATTTTTATGGAGGGAAGGGTCAGATGGAGGAAGTTAATATTTCCTCCTACTTCTATACGAACAACATATTTGTACGCTGATGTCGTTTTTAACCATTTTCGGGTTTTTTTGTTAGTTACATGCTTGCATGCGAGGCGTTCGGGGAACATCCATCTATTGTGCCGACCACCAACACCAGTGAAGCGTGCAAAAATCAGAAACGGCACCGGTTTTACTTCTGTGCTGCCGAGCTTCCCAAGCTTTCTTTGTGTTTATTGTGTTTATAAGCATTAGAAAACAAGCATGCGTGACTAATTGAGTGGTGGAGTGGTGGCCTCTTTTCAAAACTGTAACATAATGCCCGTGTGTATGTTGCACTATCGCAAAACAACAATTTCCTGCAGATGGAGGGAAATTGTCATATCTGATTGTATTGTGCAAGTGAAGCATTTAGGGGACGAATGCTGGTTTTATACATCTATCATTAGCTCCCCAGCTCTGGTTTCAGTAGCATTCACTAAAATACTACTTGCCAGAGAAACTTACAATGTTCAGATTATTACACATTTATCTTACTTTTACAACTCTGTAGAATTATAGACAGGATGTCAAAACTATATCAGTTGGTGGAGAAAACAAGAGACGAGTTTTCTGAGGGAACATACTGCAACATATCGTCTTATCTTGTATCACTGCTGAACTCTCAGCAGAAAAAGATCCATGAATGAGCTGTAGCCAGGCTCAGAAACTTGCTCATCTGTCTTGCAGCATGTACATGGCTTTGATATAGTGTGCGCAGCTGTAACAAAGGAGGTGATCAACAAGTCAGAGGGTTCATTTGCCCCTGAGGTTGAACTTGAGAAATGTTGCATTTTTTATGATCTGGAATGATGTGCCTATAAGTCAGTGTGCGCGGCTGACAAATTTTCATTACTTTCAGACCGGGCACACTTGACAAATGCAGCCGTTGCAGCCGTGGTGAAATTAATGTAACAGATTATTTTGTTAAAGTAGAAAATATTGAGCCCAGATGCAAATTTGAAATAATAATATCAAAAGACATGTGCATTTAGTCACTGAGATCACCACCTGTTGCACATCACAGGTGTTTCTTCTCATATTTGCCTAAAATGTAATAATTGTTATTTGTTCCTTTTTTCATTGGCGTCTTGTCTCTAAAATTAGCACAGTAAGAAGGTTATTTTTTAAGGAGGCTGAGGGTTGCATGGTATTTGTCTTTATTTCTTTATTAAAGAATATGTTTTTAAGTTTATAGAATCTTATGGGGGTAATCTTAATTGCAGATATTTATTGTATTAATTTTATAAAGTTAATAAGTGAAAGATTGAAAGCAGAAATGACCTGCAGGTTTCTTCTGCAGGTCATCTGCAGCCTGTAGTCATTTCTTGTTATCTCGACATATCATTTGTGGTATTTAGGAACCTTGTAGGTCAAGGTGGTAAAACTGCATCTTTTCCCCTGGGAGCAGAAGGATGTCTTTTTGATTTGATGTGTAAAGAGATTTTTATAATTGTTGTGAAATGGAGAGCTATTCCCTGAGCTGCGAGTATCACAGATGCAGCCACAGGAACACAGTGACAGTGAAGCGTGCATGACGCTCACTGCTCAGATGGTCTCATGGGAGTCTGAAAGTCTTTGTTTTTAAACACGTGTATTTGTGTGGAAAGAGAAGTATTGAGAACGGTTTTTAGTTCCTGAACTCTTTAACGTGTAACACAAGTTATTAAAATATCTCCTACATATGTGCGTGTTTATATGCATATGCATATATATATATATATATATATATATATATATATATATAAACTACTAAGTCAATCTTAATTTTGAGAGTAGAAAGAAATCCTCAGTTAAGACATGCTGCCGTTTTGTGGCTAAAGATATTTCTTCTCATTTAATGTTTGGGTTCATTTTCATGTTTTTGAAGAATTAGTCTGGGTCTTGGTGTACTCTTATTTCACTCTATGTACATATCCTCCCTATGGAATAATTAAAAACAGATACAGTTGGTCAAAAGGTTAAATTGGAGGCAGGAGTTTGTAGGTCAAACCGGCAAAGCCCCATCTCATTGTCACCCTCCAGGATCAACGCTGCCCATGCACGATAAGATTAAATGAATGTACTTTTATTTAGTTTAATTTGGAAAGGCGTCACTAATTTAAGATCTACTACTGGATATGTAGCACCGAAGGTGGCTCCTAAAACTAAATCGAATGTTATAAATGTGTCTGGTGCCCGATAGCTCCATTATCTGAGGTAAACTTGGCGCTTAACGTGAACCAATAGTTGTGTTACCCAACTTGTCCAAGGATAAATCAGCCTTGTTGCATAATGATTGCAATTCCAAATCAGTGGGTAATGTTAGCAGAGTTGAAAGCATTGTTGCCTTGCGTTACCTTAAAATAAATGTGGACATCCGTGTTGATCCTCTGGATGTTAAAGTGACTGCTTGGTCCAAAGCAGAGATTCAGCTTATGTTTGGATTGATTTTGATTTGTGGGGCATAAAGATGGATAAGAACATGGATAAGAGCTCAGGGTCTGTCAGGGCTGTTCAGGGTTGAAAACCACAGATGTCCAAACTCTGGTCCCTGCAGAAACGATACTCAACAGTCGCTGGCTCAGTGGCGGTTCAGGGGCGGAGCCTACGGATGTGTTGCTCCATCAATTTTACGTAGAACTTTTCCAGCCTCCTCGTGTTTGTAAAGCCTACTGAGCAATTTCAAAATTAGACTGACCTGTTACAAAGAAAATCAACGGTTGCGGTTAGAGTTGTGTTTTTTTGTTTTTTTTTGACAATTTTCTAAAATAGTTTTGTCATTTATTCTTATCAGACATGGAAGATTTATATGTTCTCTCTTTTTATATTACAATTTGTAACTGTGATCAAGTGTGAAATGTGTTAGTCGAAACAAAACAAACTTTTTACAAAAGCGATGATGCCCCTATCTGGCTTTGTCATCGTTATCACATTTGGTGTTTAATTACTTATCGTTGCAACATCCGTACAAAACAGCTTCCATTACACAGAAGTAATTGGTGTAGTAATCAAAACATGTATTGCAGATTAATGTGGCACAACAGACTGGTTAGTGGCCAGTTGTGTTTAAATCAATATATTTCACAATTTGAACAGTCAGTTTTATCAAATTAAATCAGCGGTGCTAAACTAACAAACATCTTTTTTTCCCAAACGTTCCAATTTTAGGTTATTTTTCAGGTGACATACAGACAAATGCCTGAAACCTTAATATTACCTTTTATTGATCAAACTAATTCTTATATTTGTGAAAAGGATGATGGAGATATTTGTCTTTGATGAGATGCCTTATATCAGACCTCCTCTGTCATTTTTCATGATTTACCTTTGTAGAGGTGTAACTCCTGTGACCTTTTAGTGTTGGTGATTGTCATACAGGTGTGAATTTAAGGGCCTTCTCCTGGGAGATTGGAGCTCATGGTACCAAAGATTGTCATTTCTGAATGTGTTAGAGCTGGACTTCATGGTAGTTGAAACAACAGCGATTACAGGGATAAAACGGTGGTTCTCTGTCTGGTGATGAAGGTGTTTTTGTCACCGTTTGTGTGGCACCTCCTCCACCGTGGTCCCGCCTCGACCGCCTGTCTAATTGAAATGTATTGCTTGGAGCAGCTTTGGCACGAACAGTCTGCGCCTCCATGACCAAATCGGTCCGCTGAGCCAGCCTTACACTGTTGGACTTATTAGGTCATAGCGATGAGAGTGTTTATGCTCCCACACACATTTGTGTCGGTGTGTGCGTGTTCAGATGTGTCCCACTGTGTGCATCTGTGTCTCCATTTGTGGATTTCCTTCGGCTCCTGCTTCTGTTCCTCAGCTAATGATTTTTTTTATTTTTTTCTTCCCCACTTCAGTCCCCACTCTTCCAACGGCAGCACCACCACCAATGCTTGTCTCCGTCGTTTCCTTTTTCTTTAGTCTCCACTTTCTTGTGGCTAAGAAAGCATCTTTGCCTCTGTACCACGTCTTGCTGCCTCCAGTGTCACCAACTCTTTTACTCCTGTTTTCCTTGAGTCATTTCCACACTATTTGCTAATTGGAAGCACTTAAGCAGCAGCTTGTTAGCCAGCTGGAATTCAAATAGTTGAGACTCCACCATGATTAGTTTTCATGCTTGCATTTCTATCTGGTCGGGTGGGATTGTCAGCTCTTGATAAAATCTAAGTTAGTGGCAAATTAAGCATTTTCATGGTCTAGATATTTTTGTTTTATTTCAGTGCTGGATTTCCAGATATTTCAAATCAACAATAGCCTTTGGATGAGGGTGTGTATGTATGTATGTATGTATGTATGTATGTATGTATGTATGTATGTATGTATGTATGTATGTATGTATGTATGTATGTATGTATGTATGTATATATATATTATATATATATATATAGAATAGATATAGATATATATATATATATATATATTATATATATAATATATATATTCTATATAATTATATAGTAGATATTTATATATATATTATATATTAATTATATAATTATATATATTATATATATATATATAAAATATATATATATATCTATTCTATATATTATAATATATATTATATATATGATATATTATAGCCAATTCATGGCTAATAGTTTAAGTTATAATACTAATTTTGTGCGTCTGTCTAAATGGATTTTTAATCCACTGTGATTTCTACCTCCTGGGAAGTTATTTGCCATCACTTTTAATCAGATAATGTTTGTTCATATTCACAACTAATTTGCGGCTGCAAATCAGCTCATGATCTAAAAAAAATACTCCTCAAGGACATACTTATTTCATTAACATAATATAGAAACCGGTTTGAGGCATGTTATGGCATGGTATTAGGTACCTGCTGCTGCTAAAACCATGTCAGACAGATTCTCAGAATGGCAGACAGGCGGCTCGGAGGTTGCACGGATGCACACAAACACATGCAGTATATGTACCCAGAAACAGAAAGATAAAGCTGCCAGCCTGTTAGGAATCTGCACACATCCATCCATCCATCCATCCATGCATCCAGCTGTGACCCAGCCGCTTCCACATGACACCACCAGAGGTATGTATAGTGATTCGGCCGCGCTGTGGAACCAGGGATCTGGAAATACAATGGTAACGGTTATCCTGGGAATCCCTGCTTTTCAATGGGGGCCTTTGTGTTTGTTGCTGCTCTGTCCAGTGATGAAGACAGCACATGCTGGCAAAATGCTCATTGGCCTCTGTCCTTGTGTGATTACGTGCTTGTGTGTGATGGTGTTGCTCTAATGCAAAACAAAAAAAAATCTGTCTTTTGGGTTGTCATTGGTTCCTGAACAGCACTGGAATCATTACACACAAACTGGTTATGTACTAGAGCCAGTTTATAATACATTTGGTATAAGAAATGGGACTCTTGAAGTGGTGTGGTGGCCAACACATTGACGCTTCAGTAGAGGTGTGGCCAGTTTTGACACCATGATGGACAATGCTAATGTATAACCATGTTTGTCCAGAGGGAAGAGATGTCAGCAGAGTTGGCCTGGATATAGTTTTATTGGCCCCGGATATAATCCATTTATTATTATAACACTTGGAGGTAATATATTGTCTGATGTCATATATAGTATATTTTATATATGCATTTATTTTGATTGAAATAAAATACAGAGACAGCACATTAGGGAAAGAGCTCATTGGTATCTTCTCTTCTCCTGTTGGCTGTAGACATCTCAGCCTTAAACCAAAAGTAGTCAAAAGTCTGTTATGTGCAATGTTACTGACCATTTACTGCAGTTAAAAACAGCTTCATGTAGTAAAATGTGTGCTGGCAGCTACCTGTCTGTCTAAACTGTCTCACTTTAGTACAATCAACTATTTTATAAGCAATCTTTTGTATGTAGTAGGTTTTATTAAGGTGCGTTGGGCCCTCAAGAACCTGAATTGCGGTTTTTAGTTGGTGGCATTTTGAGCCACTAAAAATCACTACATATTACACACCAGGCCTGAAAGATGTCACAAAGTCACAAAATCACGCATGATATTTGTCACAATACTTCAGCAGTGTCAATGGCCTTGCAGGGATTTGATGTTTTTTTTTTTTTTTCTTTGACTTTTACGTTCAATGTGGTTTCTTAAAAGTCAGTTCAAACTTGACTGAATTTGATTCACTCATTTTTGCAGGTGTAGATGGTATAGATGGTAGGTTTATCATTCATAAGACAGAAGTATGACAGAAGTAAAGAACTTTACGTGATGAATGTTCAGATTATGACATGATTGACAGTTTAGCAATTGGCCCTTTAGCAGAGCATGGTGTACACCTTTTCTGTTTTTATGTTAAAATTGTTGTGTAGTGACATGGAGGGAAAAAAAGAAGAAAGAGAGTGACAAATGTGCCTGTGTTCGGGGTTGAACTCGCAGGATTTCAGAACACCAGCTTCAGTTAAAGATTCATCCCAAGGGTCAATCCAGCTCTTTTTCTGTATTTATTTTTTTTATTTTTCTTTACTTTTTGTTCTCGTCCTCCTGTGTGTCCCTATGTGACAGCGAATGCACCTAATTGCTTCCCGGAAGCTATTTACTGCACCTTTTACCTCTTCTTTATTTTGCTCTTTCCTCTTTTGTGCACCAGTTATTTTACTTTTCCAGGCTTTTGTTAGCCAAATGAGCCATAGTTACCTAATGGAGCGACTACCACCCCTCGATGCACACTTCCACACACTTAAAAAAACATCATGTTTGGCACCCAGAGAGAAGATGATGAGCATGTTGTAAATGTCACGGTTCTTTTTTTATTGCCAGCAGCATTATTACTCTCTCTTCTTATTTATTTTTTATTAAACTTACTAGTTAGGGGCGGCTGAAACGGTTAATATAATTTTCTTCTTCAAAAGGAAGAATTTCAAATTAAAAAAAAAAAATCCACTTTATCCACAGTGGCCCCAGTATTTTTTTTTTTAATCCACTATTTTTTTGTCACTGATGAATACTTAAAACACAGAAGTTTGACAGGATGTTGATTTTCTGTGCAGCCGCGGCTCAAATTTGTTCCATCCATTCCCGGTTCAGACCTGATTATTGTTATTTTCTCAAACTTGAAGATTAAATAGACAATTAAATAGACCATTTAAAAACTATTCCATTATGTTGCTGACCTTTTAAAGTGTAAATAAATTAAGGGACAGTTGCCACTAAGGTGTTTATCCAGATAAATCTCCACACATGCACAATGACAGCTCCACTGTGAGTTAATGTCTTGTCAGAGGTTAATATCAGGGAAATTTAACAATTTTTTTTCTAACCTTTTTTTTTATAATATCTTAATTGTTGCATTATCAACAACCTCTAATCTGACCATTCTGGTTGCAAATCCGGTGCCCTTTTTATATCCTCCTTTCGTTTTTTTTTTTTGTTTGTTTTTTCCATGGCATTTTTAGTTTTTCGGTCATATTGGCTTTTTGCTTTTCTTTTTTTTTTTTGTTCAAGCATTCTGTCAGTGGGTCATCTCTCACTGTCTCCATTAATCTTCTGCACGTGGATTTGCTACTATCTTCCCGCCTTTATTAGGCTTTTCTGGATTACCATTTCCCACAGCACCGATTATTTCTCTGTAAAGCAGCTATTACCACCTTCCAAGGCAGAACACAGACATAATAGAGGCTTAGGAGTGGCACATCTGTGTATCACAGCATTTTTTGTCGGTGCATTTCGTAGAGCAGCGTAGAATAAAGATGCTACAGTGGTTGAACACAGAGGTTGTACCAATGAGGCTGTAGACTAGAGTTGCTGCTCCTTCACAACCCAAGAAACCAGTTGAGTTGCTTGGAAACACTTCATAACATAATACAAAGAACACTTTTGTGTTTTCTATTATGCTTAGCTTAACATCTTTCATTTTTATTTCTGAACATGCTGGAGTAATGTCCTTATTCCTGCAGTATTTTTTCCTGTGCATTTCATCTATATACATGTGTTTTCTTAAGTTGAATGTTGTTCTTCATACTGTACTGAGCAGTGATGGCGTCAGCAGACTTGGTCTTATCTGTGGCTCACACCGATGCATATGGAAAAACATTTAAACCCTGAAATGCATTTGAAAAAAAAAAAATCTTTTGGTAGAGAATTTCTGTTGGAATCACACACTTCAGCTACTTGCCACAGACAACACATGCACATGGTGTACAGGTCTGATAGTCAAGGTCGCAGTTATCGAAGCACCCAGCCGTGCTGCTGTTTATGGAACACCCAAATGCACACAAAAGATAAGACGCCGTGTTCAGCTGACCGCAGAAACGAACGCACACACGAAGTTTTTAAGAGGATCAAAACGGAAGGAAACCTTTCATTGTTTCCCTGAGGAATTATTTTTAAGATGTATTTTTCAATATTCATGCCCTCTTGTTTGTTGCAATGTGTTCTTGTTGATAGACCATTTCTTATGTATTTATTTAAATGTTTTACGTCATTTAAGCATACAACTATCATCAGTTGACTATTAGCTAAACAGTTTAATCTTGCTTTAAATCTCTTCTTCGTCATTTAGTTTGTGAGAAAATAAGATGTGATTTCAATTGTTTTTTTTTTCTATTAAAAGTGGAAAAAGTAACGATTGTGTTCAAGGAACCTGATTTAGTTTGAAATCTTTTTTGGGGGGGTGGTCTGTTTTTTTTTGTTTTTTTTTTTTTTACATCTGTTTTATAACATGTTGTTTTTATTGAACTGGTATAGTGGTTACGACTATAGACAGCTGTTCAAAAGTCATTTTCTAGTATAAGCAAACATTTGGCTGGTTTAGCTATAAATTGGCCACTTCAGTTGATGTCAGTCATCCATCCATAGTACACCAACTCACTTTTTAGCTCCAATCAATTCCATTTTAAAATGCCAATTCTGATATTCTGTTCTTAAAATAACAATATTATTATTGTTTAAGTTCTTGGTGTTGGAATTATTTTTAAAGTTATATGAGGCTGCAGTAAACCAGACCATGCTTTAGGAGGCACAAATATAACAAATGCATTCAATTTAAATGCATTAAAAACCGTTATCTTTAAATTTACCCAACCAATGTGGCAAAATAATAATAATACATTTGTTTTCTGTCAGTATGATATCAGTGAATCATATGACTCTAGGCCCTACAACTGATACTGAGTAGTAACCTTCTGAAAAATACAAATATGAGCAAGATGATAAAGATAACTTCTCATTAGAAGTAACTAATTTCATACGTATAAATACTGTTGCTTTGGTTTAATTCATGCATAAAAAGACTATAATATTGAGCTTCTATAGATGCTCTCTCATATACATCTTGTTTTATTTGTGCCATATTGCCATTTTTGTCTTTTATTAATGCTTTCTAATATGCAAATATTTTTACTTAGTGTATACAGCACCATGCAGCATTTTACAGATACTAGATTATGATGAGTAGGTTACCATCAGCTAAAAATCTGCAAAATCAAAACATGACGGATGAATGTCAGATATGAACTGAACTGCAGCACAGAATGACACAGTATTTTACATGCGTTGTTTATTTGTGCACAATATGCACATGATTACATATCAGTATATCACACAAATCTAACCAGCTTTGTACCGAGGTTAGATTTAAGCTTTATTGGTTGGTTGCTGTTAATGTGTGATAATTCTGTTCCGACAAGATTGAGAGGTAAGAAAGGAAGGACAGTCGAAATCCCAACATATATGAGAACAATGTAGAGAGCAGTGCATTGATGGAAGACACATTTTTGAGGAATGGATGGAGGAATAATGTAAACCAGTGAAATGACGGATGGAGAATAAAGATAAAGATTGACCCTCAATGACTAATGATTAGAAGAGGGAAGGACAAAAGGGAGGTTATGACTGAGAAAAATGATATAAGTGTATTATAATGGAGGGATCAATATTTGATGAACTGATGAGTGGCCGGCAGGAAAGGCTTATATACACAATCTAAACTCATTATCAAAGTAATTTACTGTCTGGAAGTATTAACAATCTTTGTCTATAAAGTGCATTCAGCTACAGTGGTTGCACTTTACTTTGACCATTGCTCATTTCAGACAGTTCTTTTTTTTTTTCAGTATGTATACTGCAAAATGCTTGTAAACGATTTTCAAGAACGCATCCATCTTTAAAAGTTTAAAAGAGAGATTGATCAGCTGAGTGAAAATTCTAGCTGTGGGTGGAAGAGTGGGCAGCTGTTCCAGGGATGCTGAATGTTAGATCCACTCAGGGCTGCCTCTGATGCATCTCATCCAGTCATTCCTTGATAGCTGCACCTCCATACATCCATCTGTGCAACGTGACCCCAGTGGAGTTGGATGGATGAATCATCATGCTTCATCTCAGTGTCTTGGATCCTCGAATTATTTCATAACCTCACAGTGCTGGAAGCCCCTCTTTGATACGCCACCTTAGGGGTCGGTGCAATGTGGTTTGGGCAGCGGTCGTGGCAGGGTGCCTCTGCTGCCCAATCCCTGGACCAAAACTCTGGCAATGGGGACATGGAATATCACCTCGCTGGGGGGGAGAAGCCGAAGCTTGTGCAGGAGGCTGAGAGATACCGGCTAGAGATAGTCGGGCTCACCTTTACGCACAGCTTGGGCTCTGGAACCCAGCTCCTTAAGAGAGGCTGGACGCTCCACTTTTCTGGAGTTGCCTACGGTGAGCTGCGGCAAGCTGGTGTAGGCCTGCTCAGTCCCCCAGCTCAACCACCATGTGTTGGAGTTTACCCCGGTGAACGAGAGGGTTGCTTCCTTACGCCTTCTGGTTGGGGAAAGGTCTCTTACTGTGGTTTGTGCCTACTGGCCAAACAGCAGTACAGAGTACCTGGCCCTCGGAGTCTGTTGGAGGGGTACTTGATAGTGCTCCAACTGTGGACTCCATTGTTCTACTGGGGGACTTCAATGCCCACGTGGGCAATGACAGTAAAACCTGGAGGGGGGGGGGGTTGGGAGGAACAGCCTCCCCGACCTGAACCCGAGTGGTGTTCTGTTATTGGACTTCTGTGTTAGTCATGGTCTGTCCATAACAAACACCATGTTTGAGCATAAGGGTGTTCATCAGTGCACGGGGCACCAGGACACCCTAGGCCGGAGGTCAATGATTGATTTTGTAGTCGTTTCATCTGACCTGCGGTCATGTCTTGGACACTCGGGTAAAGAGAGGGGCTGAGCTGTCAACTGATCACCACCTGGTGGTGAGTTGGATACGCTGGTGGAGGAGGAAGCCGGACAGACCAGGCACTCCCAAACTTATTGTGAGGGTCTGTTGGGAACGTCTGGTCGAGCCCTCGGTGAGGGAGGTATTCAACTCTCACCTCCGGGAGAGCTTCTCCCGGATTCCGAGAGAGGATGGGGACATTGAGTCAGTGTGGACCATGTTCTCTGCCTCCATTGTTACAGCGGCAGCTCAAAGTTGTGGACGCAAGGTCATCTTGTGCCTGTCGTGGCGGCAATCCCTGATCCCAGTGGTGGACACTGGAAGTAAGGGATGCCGTCAGGTTGAAGGAGAAGTCCTAACAGGCTATGTTGGCATGTGGGACTTGTGACACGGCCGATGGGTACCGGCAGGCCAAACAAGCTGCATCTCAGGCAGTCCGGGAAGCAAAAAGTTTGGGAGAAGTTTGGTGAGGCCATGCAGGAGGACTATCGATCGCAAGGCGAAGCTCTTGATTTACCGGTTAATCTACGCTCCCACCCTCACCTATGGCCATGAACTTTGGGTAATGGCCGAAAGGACAAGATCACGTATACAAGCGGCCGAAATGAGTTTCCTCCGCAGGATGGCTGGGCGCTCCCTTAGAGGTAGGGTGAGGAGCTCAGTCATCGGGAGGAGCTCGGGATGAGCCGCTACTCCTTCGCAACAAGAGGAGTCAGCTAAGGTGGCTTGGGCATCTGTGTAGGATGCCTCCTTAAAGACATGTTCCAGGCATGTCCCACCGGGAGGAGGCCCCGGGGAAGACCCAGGACACGCTGGAGAGACTATGTCTCTCGGCTGGCTTGGGCACGCCTTGGGGTCCCCCCAGAAGAGCTAGAGGAAGTGTCTGGGGTGAGGGAGGTCTGGGCATCCCTGCTTAGACGTCTGTCCCTGTGACCCGGCCCTGGATAAGCAGATATGGATGGATGGATGGATGGATGGATGGATGGACGGACGGACGGATGGACGGACGGACGGATGGATGGACGGACGGATGGATGGACGGACGGACGGACAGACAGTGCTGGAATTTAATTTGTAGTTACCAGTTACTTCAGTCTGAACTCCCTGGAACTCCCTTGTTCACTTCTTTCTTAAATCATACCGCTGTCTTTAATATAACAAGCTGCATCTTTCCACTACTAGAGCGTGAGTGACACATCTTAGTACTGTATGTACTGCAAGTCTTACCAGTTGCGTTCTTAAATCATATGTAAATGTTTGCTCACAAGGTCAGAGTCCTTCGTTGAGCTTCAATTTGGCTATAGAGTCCAGGGCCGTCCGTTTCTGCAAAGGGAAGATTTTTGGTGTAGACACTTAGCTCTGGACGTTACGCTGGTGTTTCTCTTTCCTCTTTTTGAAGTGGAGCACAAATTTGACAGCACCCCATTCATTTGTGATGGGTAAATGGTGCTAATTATTTTTTTCTTGATGAAAATTCCTAGTGTGGTTCATCATGTTTGCTGTCTTATAAGAATACTTCATTTTTTCTAGTTATGGCTTTACAGTAAGCTGCGAATTTCCCTTCCACTGTTCTATCACTAAATATATGACAAAAGCAATAGCAATATGTTGGCGGTAAATGTAGGCCATGTCTGTTTGTTCATGCTCACTTTTGATTTTCATATTTTGGTTGTATATGTCATGTTCTACTCGGTACCATACTGGATCAATCTATCCATTTGAACTATGCACTACACTGCAGGACAGAGAAATGTGAAGGTTTCATAAAGATGTGCAACATGCAGAACTTTCAAATGTGCAGGCACATGAGCTGAAATGACGGACTTAACAAGTATTTAAGTCTTGAAGTTGTTCCGGCTGCTGTGGAAGTGTCTGCTAGCTGGAGGACAGCGAGAGGCTTGGTAGACTGAAATGGTGAGAGACAAGGGGAGCAAGAGGAGCTGGGTGTTGATGATGGAGAATGCAGTGTGGGTGGGCTGACGCGTTAGACGGCTCAAAGGTTAAGAGCACTGGTAGAGCAAAGGAAATCCTATGAAGTGTTTATGTAGAAGCCTGGCAGGAGCAAAATGCAAAAGGAATTGACATCCTGATATCACGACAAATCATAGTAAATGATGTACAGAATGATGCAGTTTCACGAAAGAAGACTTTTTCAAAAGAAATTGTGAAAGGATGTTGTGCTTTACTCTCTTAAATAATATGGAGATTAAGTGTTCGCGTTGCTGAGTGGTTATGTCGCCCTTATAAATTACAATTTATTAATTCATTGTGATATAATGATGAATTATTTATGACATGTCAATATTTGGCAATAACACATTTTTCACACTACTGAGGAGAAGGAGCAGCAGCAGCAGCAGCAGGAGGAGGAGGAGGAGGGGGTGGACACTGACTCGTTTGGAAGAGAACACAAGATCAAGATCCATTTCCTAATTTTCTGGTACATAGTGTAGGTTTTAATTAATTCACACGGTTTAGGGGTTGATGTTGCAAATTGCATATTTAGTGTTACAATTAGGGTTCAAAAGATGAAAATAATGGGGCTCATATATTTTAGTATTCATGGACTGCAGTTAATATAACTTTACGTTAACATTATCTCATATATACAGAAAAAAAACATCATTCACATGCAAATGTGTTCAGCGTTCTTGTAAAGTTCTTCAGCCTTAAACTGTGACACTTCTTCTTTTTGGACATGTGGACAACGTGCTGGTTGCATAGCCTCCTTTTGAGACTGGGATGGAGTTTAATTGATGTTTTAGCACTTCCGTTTCATTTGCAGACTTATTTTGTGATCCGTCTTCTTCCTCTTTTTGGTCCCTCTGCATTCAGGACAAATAAAATGTCCCATCAGCGCGGTTTTATCTTCAGATATAATGTGAGCCAAAGATTTTTACACAGTTTGTCGTTCAAGTACGTCCTTGGGGACTTCACAGTCTGGACGACTCGGCGGAGACTTCAGAGCTCGCCCTTTTGTTCCATCAGCCTCGGCTCTCGCACAGTAACCTTCGCTCTGACTTTAATTGCAGTGATGATGCAATTTTCTAAACGCTGTCTCTTTCACTCCCTTGTTTACTCATATCTGACTAATTTAAATGGTTTGACATCTTTACTTGAGCATCTTTGTTACTTGTAACTGGAATGTGGATGTCAGCCCCACACAGCAGGGGTGAGCAGTTGGTGAAATCAATCACTCTTCTTTCATTTAAGCTGCGAGTTGTTACGTCAGTTTCAGTAGTTGCGAAGCTTCTTTCTTTCTTTCTTTCTTTCTTTCTTTCTTTCTTTCTTTCTTTCTTTCTTTCTTTCTTTCTTTCTTTCTTTCTTTCTTTCTTTCTTTCTTTCTTTCTTTCTTTCTTTCTTTCTTTCTTTCTTTCTTTCTTTCTTTCTTTCTTATTCAGTTTTTTTAAACCCAAGGATGGTGCCCTACTTTGAACATTTGAAATGTTGTCTTTAGCTGAGCATGTTATCTGTAATTATATTTAATTTAAATACCACGTTTGAATGATTTGTAAGTAATGACCTCCTGTATTTTCTTCAAATTTTACAGGTCCCAAGTTTTGTAAAAACAAATCTTAACATTTTGATAAGAATGAACCAGCAACCTTTTTGATTAGATAAGCATTTAATCTCTTCCTTGGTCAAAATCTATTTCTTCTCTGTCACTGAACATGGATATAGACACAAAGATTTGTGCAGAAGCTGGGGAGAATTTACACATTTATTTTTTTAATGCAGATCAAGACACCTTTCTTTTAAATGTGCATCTATTTTCTATTTATTCCCTACATACCAGCATATTCCCACCCGACCTGGAAGTTGAAACCTGTCAAAAGAAAACGGTACTTGTAGACTGAAGCAAGTGTGCAGCACGTGTCCCCGTCAGCCCAGTAAACTGTTTACCACTGGGAGACACGCCATCTGAGACTTTCATATTGGCCTTGGGTGTGACATGAAACAGCAGGACCTCCTTGCAGTCGGCCCCTCGAGTTTCAGGGTCTGCTGTGTCGCTCGTAACTCCCCTGTCTTTAATTACCTCCTTCAACAGGGGAGCGTGGCAGCAGAATTGCAGCCTACGAGTAATTTCGATGGAAGATTTCTTTTCTTTTCATGTGCCCCTACACACTCTTCATGAGAACATGGGAATAATTGACAGAATTGGAGACCCACAATTAAGACGTTGTGCTTTTGTGTTTTCATTTTTTTTTTTTTTTCATGTTCTTTCCTCGTAGCCAAACTTTACCTGATGGCCCACTCAGTGATTGCCAGACTGATTTATAAGACTATTATTTAAGCTATTTAAGATTCTTAGAGTTCTCCCTTTCACTGCAGGGGTGAGTATTGAGCAGGTTTTGATGTCAGCCCCCGCTTGTCAGGCTGCGCCGTCATTAGAGGAGATGGAATAAGATTTAGCATAAAAGCCAAACCGTATTCTTCCCATCTCTTCACACTGGCGGATGTTAGGCGGAATACCTAGCGGGTTTAAACTAGATTAGGCTCTCGGCTTAGACTAAAGCTCCATTACAGTACGTTTGCATGGAAGAGTATTAGATGGGTTTTGAGGAAATTAAATTAGGTTCAGACAGTATTTAAAGATGGGCACATGGATATGGAGATGCCGAGGGAGAAGTGGTGAGAGGCTGAGCGACAGAGGAACAATAGATGTGAAGAAATACAGTAGTCAGAGAGGAGGTTGGTGGGAAGAACAGCCATAAAAAGACAATGCAGACATCAATAAAGATAAAGATGCAGCCGGGGGAGGGAGATGAATGCAGTCAGGCTGAAAGATGAAAACCCAGACAGTCAAAAGTAGATTTTTGTTTATGAGAATGACCCTAGACTTCCGTTAGATCTGACTAGACTGCTGCTTCCTGTGAAAGCCGGAGGAAACCCGAGGAGGAAACCCGAGGAGGAAACCCGAGGAGGAAACCCGAGGAGGAAACCCGAGGAGGAAACCCGAGGAGGAAACCCGAGGAGGAAACCCGAGGAGGAAACCCGAGGAGGAAACCTGAGGAGGAAACCCGAGGAGGAGATGTTTCAGTTTTTGCTCATTTCTGCATTATCCTTAGTTGATCTTTCCCATCTGTGACTGTAGCTCTTCACTAAACTGCAACATGCGGTTTGTCCTCAAAACCGGCCCACAGAGTTTACTGTGGCTTTGTAGTATCTATTGTTGTTGTTTGTTGTTTCACACAGTAAATGCAGAGACTGTCTCTGAATTTTTTTTTTTTTTTTTTTTTTTTTTTTAGGAGGAGGAGGCTGGTATTCAGATACTAAATTTAGCTTTCATGTTAGATGAAAGTCGGGGTCTTGAGCGTGTCATTGAGGGTCTCCAACATCACAGAGGTTTTTCTTTTTCTTCTTTTTTTGACATCTCCTGATCTCCTTTGTTGTGCATGTTTTGTTTGTACATGTGGATCTGATGTTGGGGACTGAGAAGAGGACTGCACTTGTATTGACAATATTAAGGCAGTATTTGAATGTTCCAGAAGTGCAGATATAAACAGTTGATGGGCTGCAATTCAGCAGATGTGGGTGAACGTCAGTTAAATAAGAAAACATGTTTAATTCTTAATCTTAAAGCAGGAGAAGTCTGTCAAGAACTTAGTGGTTGATAAATATTTTTTGATTTTCTTGGCTATAACAGGAGGAAATGTATTTATTTCTGGTGTTATTCAGAGTTAGGTAGTTCCAGCTGTTTATTATATATCATCTTGATGTGATTGCAAAAGTGTACCCAGGGTTTTTGTACATTTTTTAATTATTCTGTCTGGCATTTAACTGTTTATTTACAAATTGGACGAGTGATATTGGGAACTCACACCACAACTCAATCGTAAGTGCAGTATCATATGTAGTTGTGTTTTTGCATGACCACTTTTCTTATTTTCATGCACAGATGCTCAGACATTTTCTTCAACGATACACAATTAAGATGTCATTGTTTTATCAATAATTGCCAGCTCCTCTGCCTTAGATGGACGCTCTTAACGGTGAGACTACCACCACTGTTTTGCAGTGACAATATAGTTCCATTGCTGTTATGCAGCATTTAGTTTTTCCTCAAAGACTTTTCTCATTTAAACCATTTTGCCAATCAATTATATTGATCATGTCTGTCCACAGAGCATTTTACAGTAACCATCTGGTTTTGTTGTTGTTGTTTCTCAGTCTCACAAGAAATAGTAATTTTCTCATTTCCTACTCGGGTGATCTTTGTTGGTCAACCATGGATGAATGGATCTCTCTTTCTGTCATGCCATGAAACACTTAAAAAATGATTTAGTCAGTTAGTTAGTCCACCCACACTTGATTGTCACCTCATGCAATCGTTAACTTAGATCCTAATCTTTTATTTTTCTTCGTACATATATGCATCAGTGTTTGATTTATTTGTGCATTTTGTTTATTTTAAAGCATCAAGTTAAAAAATTAGATTCATTTGTTAAGCTTGGTTCTATCTTTGGATCTTTATAAGATGTTTTAGTTGATCGATAAGAAACTAAAAAAGAATTAAATGTTTCACAGACTCAAGCACCACGGTGGTGGTTTATTAATGTTGCCATGTGGTCGGTGCTTAGTTGGCTGAAGTTTCCACAAATGCTATTTCAGGCAACATGCGCTCTTAAAAGATGTCAAGTAGAATTCAATAATATAGATTTTTAAAGTTGATATAATCGGCCTAAAAATAATATTAGCAAAAAAAATGTAATGGATTAGTTAAAATGATTGCATTGCACTACATGTAAACTCTAATTTATAGAGCAACATTGCCAGAAAAGACCCAGTTACTAGTTGGCATACGTGCCACTCCTGTAAGACGCTATTGATAGCGACTACAGCTGCTTCACTGCAGTATCCTTCTGTTGCAGATGCAGCAGAAGTTTCTGAAGGTTTATTCTCAATTTTTTAAAAGTTTGAATAGAATCATCCTGCCAGCTGGACTCTATTTTAAACAAAGTGATTGAAATGAACATTGTGGACATGTGTTTCTTGAAATTTGGCTTTGTAGTTACTGGATACTATTGCTGTCACCTTCCATCTTCGTGGACTCACTCCCGTAGATGGTGCTGGTTCTGGTCTGTGACGCTGTGTAAAGGTGGTATTTCTGGAGCAGTTTTATGCCAACATTCCTAAACTCTTAAATGACATTAAATATCTATTTTAGGGCAGTTGGATCTTTGCATTCCTTCAGTTCAGTACTTTCCCAGATTAATTATTGAGTCTCAGTCAAAAGATTTTAGCCATCATTACTCTGAAATATCAATTTTTAGATTTTCTACACTATAGACCCACTTAAGATATTGTAACTTGCCTATTGTCACTACTGTAGACACCTGGAACTTTTTTGGAAATGTCCTTTTCACACCTTAAGACTTTTGCTATTTTTGAAACTTGGAAAAAAGATAAAAAATCCCCCAAATTCAGGCAGCTACATTTTGTGAAGCCATCCTGCAAAAAAGAAACAACCTTTGGCTCTATGGTTAAGAGACATTTTTAAGGATTCTGAAACCATCTTACATGGCCAAAGTGAGAGTATTAAAAATGGAAAGAAAGGGGAAAACAAAACATAACAAAAACTTATGTTGCTGATGTCTTGCAGAGTGTTACCATGAAATGACAGGAAGTTGAAATGTGGGCTCTGTGGGGCCTACACCATCTGTTGCAGGCTTTCTGTCGTTAAAGATAGTTCTGCATGATTCTGCCTGCTTCGGGTCATTATCATGCTGCACAATCTATTTGGGATGCATCAGATGGTTTTTTTCTGATGATGATTCATAAGAAAGTCGAAGCCTGAAGTTCTTAAAACATGTTGAAAGTGCTTTGTATTTTTTTAAGATTGAGGAGTGAAGGCTGCAAATGACATTTTTCAAACTAACTAGAATAAAAGGTTCAAAATTACATAGGCTATTTTGGATGTTGAATCATGCAAATTTGCATGGCTGTTATGTTGATTAAAGCTTAGAATTGCTCCAGAGACCAGTAGCGGAGCTGCAGGCGCCTTAGAGGTTCAGACTAAATCAAAACAAACCTGTTATCACAATGATGGGAAAAGTTCACCCTACATCTGATGTAACCTCATGACCTGTGCCCTTTCACATTTTCACAGTGACCTGACAAACTTATGTTAAATGCATGTTTCTTTTAATGCACCAGTTTTTTCCTTGGTATCCTTGGACAGTCATGTGATTCACGTAGGCACATGGGCCTCTTATGACTGTTTAGTTCATTAATGCAGTGATATGTGTCAGTTGCAGCTATTTTAACAACGCGACATTACAAAACCAGCGCTGTTCTGTTGGATGAGGCTTCTCTGTTTGGGCACCAGTAATGGAGGACAAGAGCTACAAGTGATACTCACCAAACTTTTACATTGTCAGGCATTTACTTTCATTTAAACATCTAGCATTGTTTTTGGAAAGCTGGAAAAGGGTACTTAGAAAAAAAGAAAAACAGTCACAACCAGAATACTAACTTGAACAGTGTCAAAAATACTATGGATTTTCTCTGAAGCTCAGCATCAAATGTTTGACAAGTTTAGGTTTCGGACAGGGTACTGCCAACCATGAATGAGTCTACTACTCTGTAAATAAGTAATGGAGTTACTTTTATTACCTGCAGGCTCACAAAGTGAAGCAGTTCAATTCAAATCTGATCACTGATACTTTGAAAGAAGCTCTTTATTGAAAACATACAAGCCGCATGGTGATATTGGAGCTCAGAAGTTGTCTCTGAGTATGAAATTGCTTTTTTATGTTTTTATTTGCTTTGTCTTCTCTTGTGGCATATGTGGTGTTGCAAAACTTGATTAGATATTTGCAGTTCAGATGAAATCTGGCAGAATGATCCAAACATTCAAACTAGTGCTACACAAAGTCGTTTTCTGGGTTATACTGCTGACCTCTGAGCAGTTTTACAACTGAGACGTCCGGATTTAACCAGCTGTACTCGCTCTGTAAGCTGGAGATGACGACGACCTGGAAAGTCTAATTGGTAGGTCTATCCACAGTTTACTGGCTTTGATGTCAGTACCGTAAGGTAGTTGTTTCTTGTGAAGTATGGAAGTAGTTCCATCAATCAGTCAACAATCTAGATAATCTTTAATCCCGCTAAGGGACATGTGGGTGGGTCTGTTGGAGTCCAGCTCTCTTGGGGTTAAAGTCAGGGGGGTCACCCTGGATACCCTGGACATCCTGGACAGGTTGGCAGTCAATCGCAGGCCAGAGATCACCAACCGCATACACTTGCACCTAGGGTCAATTTAGAAACACAAGTTAGTCCAATGTTTTTACACTATGGCAAGATGCTAGAGTACCTGGACAAAACCAAAATTATATATATTTTTTTTTAAAAGCACATCATGGGAATCCCTTGTTGTTTTATTGTGAATTTTAGTTTATCAGCGGTTTAATGAATAAACAATTTTTTTTGTCATAATAATATTGTCCAGTGTGAAAGATGTGCCATCTAGTGGCACAAATTGCAGCCAACGTAGTCTGTTAGTTAAACAGTTTGTGTGTATCACGTTTTATCCAACTTAATCTAGGACAGAGTGCTTAAACAGACTAAAATTGTAAAAACAGTAATAAAGAAAAGCAGCTACTAACTCAGCTCAACCCAAAAAAGAAGAAAAAATGTAGCAAAAACATCAAAAATGTAACTGGTTTGCTGTAGAGCAGCTGTTTTGATTTGTCTTTTTTACTATAATATAGCGTAGGAATATGAGCAGCATCTTTTGGGTATTACTTGCAAATTTTATAGTAATGAAAATGCTTTCAAATGTCAAACAGTTATCCAATAATGTGAACATAATCCCACTCAAATGTCTCACACTGCAAATCTGAGGTGTAACAATTAAATTGGCAGACGTTAATTGTTTAGAAATGCTATCTGTTCACTGTATCTATTAGTGTCATTGGTTTTTCCATTTATCAAAATATAAAGTGTGTATATGTGTGTCACAGTGGATTTCCCCTACATACTGGCTCCCTACTGGCTTTCTATCTAATGTGTTGTCTTTCTCTCTGTGTATCTGTTTTTTTATTACTGTGTGTCTGTGGGTTTTTTCGTTTTGCCACATTTGGCTCGTCATTTACTTTCTTTGCTTTGTATGTTGTTTTGAGCATGTTCTGTGATCGTCGGTCTCCATCCTGCATCTGTCATGTTTCTTTTCTGCCTGTTTTTCAATGTGTGCTTTAAATGTATGTCTGTGTTTGTCTCTCCGTCCACCCGTGTCCGTGCATGTATTTCTTTGTGTTTGTCTCCGTCTTCATCTGTCTTTTCCCCTCGTCGCTGTCTCCATAATGTCCCCTCCTCCAGCCTTTGTGACTTTGCTGAACGGGGACCAGGCTCAGGATGCCATCCGCTCCCTCCACCACAGCACTGTCCGAGGACGCCTGATCAACGTCACGCTGCAGCCCACCGACTCGCTGCTCTGCCTCACCAACCTGCCCCACACCTTCACTGCGCAGCAGTTCGAGGAGCTGGTGCGTGCGTACGGAAACATTGAGCGTTCCTTCCTGGTCTACAGTGAGCTAACTGGCCACTCCAAAGGATATGGGTTTGTCGAGTACATGAAGAAGGACTCTGCTTCACGGGCCCGCTCTGAGCTGCTGGGGCGGCCAATGGTATGTTGGAAGAAATGTTAAATTGACTGCTACACATGTTTTCTCAAGAGTACTGTGGAAAAAAATAATAAAAAAATAAGAGATTTCACGTTGTTTAATACTAATGGATTGAATAAAATAAGGTATTCAGTTCCCTGTTTCACCAGGCATTTTTGTTATGCACAGAAACCAGAAATACTACAGTAAGGTAAAAGTATTTTACTTTAAATTGCACCGGTAGATGAGACAAAGCGAGCTGAATATTTATATAGTTTCATACATTACCTTCTACCTGAGGCAAAGTGTGAGCTGATTACTTGGTTTGACTCAAGTGAGCAAAAACGATGTCATAGAAGGCAAATTGAAGTCAGTTGTGTTATAACTGTAAACACTAGAACTTTGTATGACCAGAAATGCAAAGAGCATCATCTCATTTAAGTTTAGAACAAAAAGAGAAGTCTATGCAAAATGTTCTAACTTTGCATTAGTGGTTGCTCGAATGATGATGGAGAATATAAAATGAGCTTAAGATCTGGTATACTTTTAAATCAAATAGTTTTTGTGACGGTCTTAATGTGCCAAATGACTGAATGTTGCAGGGGGATCGAACATTGATGGTGCAGTGGATGGATGTCAACCAGCTGAGCCAAGAGGAGAACCTGCACTCAAAGTGTTTGTGTGTGGACCGACTACCGCTGGACTTCTGCGACTCTGAAGAGTTGACGCAGCTCTTCTCTGAAACCTATAAACCCGTCTTCAGCCAGGTAAGATTTTGTATCTTGAGAAGAGAGTAAAATGTAACTTCTGAATATGTCTGCCATCCCTGCCATCTCCACACACACAGTTTGCAGTCAAACACCACCAGGTCAGAATTGCTCCTGATATTCAGCTGCTCTCATCTTCATACACTTTCACTAATCACTAAGCTGCTGTTTCCATGGTGAGGTGTGGCTGATGTGGCACCACCCCCTTCTCTTCTTTTTATTTTTTTAAGTTCAGCCTGCTTCTTTAAATCCACTCCTCCCCAACATGGACATTTAAAGTTCACTGAATGGATGTGCCATCCACTGCATTTCCAGTTTTAGCTCCAACCACACTGCACCACTCCTACATGGAAATCAATACACCACACATCATCCTGGTCCCATGATGCTTTGTGGGTGTTTAGCTCATGTTGACGCACTGTTGCAGAGCCAGCAGGCTTTGACCTATAGTTCAGTGATTTTTATGTACAGTGCATTATGTGCTCATATGTGCTCAAGTAAACAAATGTGCATTTCTGTATCTGTGCACTGGAATACTTAACGCATAAAAAACATGAAAGCCGCTGGACAGGAAATCAGCTGACGGAGAAAACATGAAAACATGCGACTGATCCTTCAAATGAGTTGCTAGTGACGATGATTATTATAGTATATGAGCGGTTGCCATCCATTCGTCTTTCCACTGTCTGTATATGCTTCTCCAGGATGTTCACAGCTGATATGCAAAACTATCAACATTCTTGTCCATTGTGCTTTTAACAAAAACGTTGCGTTGCTTGTCGGTCAACAGCAACTTGCAGAGCTGCGGTAAATTGAACTTCAGGAAGCAGAATGGTTTTATGCAACCATTTCACTTACCACCCAGTTTTTTCTTTTTTCCTCCAGCTGTTATTCGATCCATTTCCTGTGTGCACAGAAATGTGCACAGAAATGCGGGAATAGACTGCAGTTAATGACGCACTTAAAATCTGCCCGTATTTATTGTGTATGTGCTGTGTGTTGTTTTCACTTTGGTGTGAACGCTGGAAATGCGCCTGGCTGTGGCTCAAGTGTTACATTGGCTTGTACACTAATTGCAAAAGTCTTTTTTTTTTTTTTTTTTTTTTTAATGACATTAAATCTACCATTTAGAAAAAGCATCTCCCCATAGACCAGGCACCTCGAGAAAGGCCTCTCCTCTCTGCATAAACACGTCTGTGGCTGAGCACAGCAGCATCTGAAAGCTGCTTTAAATTTTGTCTGGCCTGGTGTTTTAGAAGTTTGTTGTATTAAATGTTATTCTGCTTTACATCATCTCAAACCTGTGTGAATGATGATTTGGGTAGATGATGGTGTTGCTACAGATCAGGATATTATCAAAGCGTGATAGCAGTTTTCAGATGTTCTAGTGGATTTTCAGTCAGATTTTAGACTCACCGTTTGACAGAAGACACATGATGTGTGACCATATATATATATATATATATATATATATATATATATATATATATATATATATATATATATATATATATATATATAGTGACCATAAAGGAAACATCACTTAAATGAAATCTCATAATTTATAATAAATAATTTGTCAGCACTGACAAAATTTTAACCGTTAGATGACCTGCTCAGTTCAACGTTTTAATAGGTCTGTAATGACCGAAACTTTTAAAGTCATATGTATTTTTTCCCATCAAAATTTATATTACGTTTACATGTGGTGTTAAAGAGGAACTGCTGGTGTTAATCTGAAGTCCACTGGTGGTTCTTGTGTGATTCACTCCACACCTGCTGGTTCGCTCCTCATTAAGAGGAAAATATGATTATTTGACATAATATGTTAACAATAGATTTTCTAATTGAGGAAAGAAAAAAGTTTTGTTTGTTTTTTTGTTGTTGTTTTTTTCCCTCCTCATTGATTTTTCATGTAACCACCAAACAGCACACTGTAAGTGTTGATCACACACACTTAAACAGCTGCAGCACTTGTGAGCTTGTGTTCATTTTGGTTTGTTTGATTTGTCATTTGTCTTAGATCATTACCGAGTGTCATACTGTCTGCAGCTTCAGTTTGTCTTACATAAACACCTTTCCTCCCTCAAGTGCATAGGTAGAACACAGCCTACTTGACACCTTTTCTTTGTTCGGAGTGCACTTAACCCGTGGCCTTGCCCTGAGCGCTGCAATTCTGCCACCCACGAAAAGGCCCTCCAGACAGCACTTTAGCTCAAGTCAGCCAGGAGGTGTGGAGGAAAGAGAGGGTAAAAAATGTCAGCCATAATAGAGGAAATGACGGCAGGATGGAGACATAGGGTGAGATGGAAGTAAGTTGAGGGCACGGCTAAGAATGCCAAACCAATTAAAGAGTGCTTGGAGTGACAAAAGTGGTGACGAACAGTGTTGGGTAATGAAGGGACTCAGAAATTAGGTGAAACACTGTGGAGACGCTGGATGTCAGTTAAAGTAAAAAGATTGTTGGCATACAGTATATATAACAATCAAAGAAATAATGATGGCTAGGAACAAATTAAACTTGGCTCAAAGGTTAAAAGATTAAAAAAAAAAAAGAACAAATGGTGATGTGTTTGTAAAGGAATAGGCATGTTGATGGTGGGAGAAACCTGAGGATGGATGGAGCGCAGAGGTAAGACGTTTTAATGAGAAGAACAAGGGCTTAGTGCTGTAACTGTTGTGTATTGGTGCTTTGCAAATATATGTCGGCATGTTACAGCATAACGTGTCTTCTTGAGGGTGGTCTCAGATGAGGAGGCGTTGTTGTCCAAACCTCCCGATTTGGCTACTTTTTGTTTTGTTTATTTGTGTCGTTGGCAAGTTAGTTTTGCTTTGCAGCAAAGCAGACCTTCATTAACTATGCTGTCTTTTCCAAAGCAGAGTTAAAATCATGGGGTTTGTCCAGTAAAACTATCGTCTGTGCTTCTCACCTGTGTTTCTTAGCAGCTTGTCATACCAAGCATTTCATCTTCCTTGCATTGACGTTGGTCATGGTCAGGCTCAGCCCAGCCTTCACTCCATGAGTGCCATGAGACGTACGAGTAGCATCATCTTGAAATCCACCAATGAATGGAGTGTTATGGAACGGCTGCGTCAGTGGTGAGGGGATTCGTTGGAATATACAGTACAAAAAAGAAATATCATGCAAATAAAATGAGTTTTGAAGGAAAGGTTGCAGGAAAATCATCCCATGCCAGACACCTCTGAGGTATGATGCCTAAATGCTTGAATTGATATATTACTTTAAGAAATTATAAGGTCGCAGAATAGCATTACGGGGGTATAGTTAATAGATGGATGGAAAGTTGGATGCAGTTTTGTCAGAAAGGGATCTGTTTTCTTCTTGTTTTCTCATTTTCACTCGGCCTTAAGGCTCCACACTGGGGGTTTTGAATGTAAACATTACTATGGTTATGTTTACATTCAAATTGTTTACAAGTTCTCCCCTCGGAGAATTCAATGTTTACACTATGTACATAAAAAAGTTCATCGCAGGGCCGCAGTTACATGTGTTCACACTAACACTCACACTCAATATCGCCAGTCGGCCTGACCTGCATGCTTTTGGACTGTGGGAGGAAGCAGGAGAACCTGGAGAAGAGTCTCACGAGCACAGGCAGAACATGCAAATGTCACTCAAAGACTCCCACTGGGATTTGAACCAGGAACTCTCTTGCTGTGAGGAAACAGTGCTCAGCCTGTTTCAGCACTAATTGCAATAATTGAAATTATAGTCAAAAGATTCTTGACACAATTTTTGACCCCTTTTGGTAAAAAACAAAGTTTTATTTTTTTATAAAAAAGGAAAGAAAAGGGGAAAGCTGCCATGTTTAATGACGATGTTACAAAAATTCTGACAAAATTGTCAGAAAGACTTAATAAAGCAATTTATTTTAATGGTTTCAAGTGCAATCACTTTATCTTAGGATAGATAATTTATTTGACGTCTTAAATATTAATGTTACTGGTAGTAATATCTTTGATCGATTCAATGTGTCCCCGCTATCGTGTGCTGCGCCTGAGTGGCGCCGCTCCTTATGCAGATCAGCGGCCCAACAACTCTCCACTGTGACAGGTCACATACATTTCCCCACACACGGCTGTGACAGAGCTGCCGTGACTTCATCATTCAGTTTTGACTACTGACGTGGCCATTTAAACTTTCATCCCACACACACACACATGCACAGACGAGCTGACAGGTGTTCCTCCGAGGCTTGGTGCTGCTGGTGATGTAGTCAGTGTCTGTCAGCCAGGGACCATGACTTGTGTTCAAAAGCTGTCAAACACTAGTTGCAAGCTCAGCATCTTTTTGCTTTCTGCACCTCAGGCACATGCACACTCTCACACATATACCACACACTTTTTTAGTTTTGCTGTTGCAATGTTGAGCCTCAACATCATAAAATACTGACCTGTTGTATCTTTACATTGTAAATGTTTCTCTGTTTTTTTTCTTTTTATGCAGACGAAATTCTTATTCTTATTATGTTTTTGTGCTGCGACTCAGCTGAGAAGCGTTGGACTAAACTGACCAGTCATCGTTTTTCAGCTTCATGACGTGCTCGACTCTACCTGGAAGGAGTCACCTAGACTAGACCTAGACTAGATACAAACTAATGAAAGCTGTCGCTGCTTTGAGTGACTCGAATAAAAAGCTGAAACTGCAACTTAGATTAGAGCATCATCATGACAAAAATAGCTTTGTTTCATAATAATTCGCAAATAGTTTTCAGCATGTCCATTTGGGGGGAGTTCTCTACACAAGACCTACATCAGATCAAAGTTTATCATGTGGTTGTTCGTCTAAAAAATAGGGTCCTATAATCATGTCTGTCATGCAAACTAACCATGCAGTGATCAGAGACATTAGTGGGATAAATGTAAGATGTCACAATTGACATTGTTGCAGGATGCTACACGTCTCACTTTAAGACTTAAAAAAGTGCTTTGCTTCTCTCTGTTTTTGTTTGACTTGGGTGGGTGCGGTGGATTAGTCTAATCATAACTACCTGTTGGCCTGAGCCTGAAAGGCTTGTTCTGTTAATTAGACTGATGCACGATAATTGCTTATTGCAGGAGAAGAATTTCTTCTGGGCCAATCTGTTTTTAATTTACATCAAGAATAATTTAGAGGATGAAGGATGAGGTGCCAAATTGATGAAGTTAATCAACCTTTAATTATCTTAAACCACTTCTCCAGGACACAGTGGAGCCATGCATGACTATGAAAAATAAAATCACACAGTTGAGTAGCGTTACACGCTCGTATAAAAAAATACATCTTTTCTATACAGTGTTGAGTGATAATCCAGAAAAACTTTTTCTTTTTAACTTAATGGTATTTGTCTTTCTGTCCAGTTTATTCATGTTTTGCATCCAAACATCAAACCATGATCTTCAAAAGTGTTGATTATCACATGATGATTTGTACAACCCCAGAAAAACTTGGAACTGTACAAAAACTGAAAATAAATATAAGTAAACTAGAGTGCAGCCTTTCTTAAACTGTTCTTAAACTGTTCGTAGTGTTTTTTCAGTGCAGAAAGTGGAACCAGGATATTTAATGTTTAGTTTTGTCAGCTTGTTTCAGTTTGTTACATGTATTCATTTTCTTTTTAAATTCATACAACACATTTAAAACAGAAATGTTGCTTTTTTTTTTTTCTCTAAATTAATAAAAAAATGTAATTTCTCTGACTACAATATACATTACCATCCCATCTGGTTTATCTGTCATCTGTGCCAGATGCCATTGAGCCTGATTAGTCAAAGCCACCTTTGCACAAATGTATCATAAACATTAAGTAAAGTTTTAGGGGGAATTAGTTTAACATTAATACCAACTCATTATTACAGTTACCTGCTGATATCACCTGTTCTAAATTGTTGTTTTTTTTTCCAACCTGGTTATATTTCACCATCTCAAATTTTTTGGAGCGTCCAACTGAATGTTGTTCTGCAGTGCAAAAGTGGATGTATATTAACAAGTTTAATGAAGTTCATAAGGTGATGTAATTCTAGGATTATGCAAATTAAATGTTTTGTTTGCTGTTGACCAGCTGACTTTATCATCCTCCAGCTCGAAGGTTGGTGGTTTCATAGATAAGATACTCAACCCTCAAATACCCCCCCATATAACTGATGTGGTATTGTGAAAACCAAGTACTAAATTATATAGAGATTATGTACTTATGATGACTATTAGTATGTGTAAATGGGAGATTGAGAAATGTAATGTACTTTGTAAAACCGGACAGTGTAAAAGACGCTGTTGCAGAGCATATACCAAATGAAATAAACGTCACAGTGAAAGTGAGATATTATCACACCTTTTATATTTAAACAAAAAAGAATAAATGACAGCTGGCATTTACAAAGCTCCACTTAAGTCTATACATGTCTACTTAAAATTTGCATAATTGTGCAAATCTGAATAAATGCTGTTAGTGAAGCTGGAGGAAAAGTTTGAGTCTTGATTGCTTACACACAAATACATAAACACCCACACATTTATAGTCTGAATGCCATTTATGCAGGACCCACCTCCACTTCACACTTACTTTTTGGTTTGGAGCACACAGAAATGATGGTTAGTAAGATTTGATTTGTTTTTCTGCTTGTCTTTTCTGGCTGGTGTCCCCCATTCACCACCCTTTCTCGCTCTCTTCTCTCAGTCACTTGCCATTTAATCCATTACTGATGTTTTCTTCCCTCACTCCATCATTTTTCTTCCCGGTGTGTCTCTCTCTCTCTCCCCTTGTACACCCACCATCCATCCATCTCTCAAGTGGTAGAGTGGTTCAGGTAATTTTCATACCGTTTGCTTAATATATGCTGATGATAATGGCCTCTCCAGCCACTCCTCCACATATGCATGTATTCTTCCCTCTCCTTTTCCACCTCCATCCTCCTTTCCTTGCTTCCTACTGCCCTCCCTCTCTTTATGCAGAAGGGAACAACAGAGAAAGAGAGGATAACGAAAGTGTAGACCCAGCTGATTGAGAACTGTCAACAGTGTGCCGACGCTTTAGTTGGTTTGTGAGAAAATTATAAAGAAATGTCTATAAGTTTAAGTTTGTTTTTTTTTATATTTGATATTGATATATTTATATTTATATTTGACTCCGTGGTCACTTTTTGGACCTTGTGCACAAAATGACAACAAACAAAATGAAAAGTCCTCACAAATGTAGATCGATCTGTCTGATCTTGTGTAATATTTACTTTCTGTTATTTGGCTCAAAGGTGAGTAATACTTTTGGGCTTTTCAGCTGTTAGTGACTTCAGTCACAGCAGCTTCATTTCAGAGGAAGAAAACCACACACAAGCATAAAAACGACACTAGATGTGCTCTCTCTATGCACTTAAACGTAGACTGTACATACTCTTTGTTTTTGTTTTTTTTTCTCTATTTTGTAGACATCATCTGTGTCTTAATAAACTTGTGTAAAGTAAAATTGTTAAATGAAATAGCTACATTATGCTTTATCCCTTTCATTCAGACCTCAGAGCCCTTCGAAAAAATGTATTTACTTATTCTGAGCAGGGATATTAAAATATCCTAGTGAACAAAATGATAATAAAAAAAGAATTAAACAGCCCCAAACAGTTGGTATGTACGTTTCTAAAATATTGTCTTTGTGTTTTTTTAACTTAGAATTTGTAACTCGACAAGCCGACGGATATGTTTGAACCTCAAGCCATTAGTTCTTAATGTATCCATTGCCATTGTTGTATATTATCTATTAACCTCCCTGCATTATTTAGTTTAGTGACTGTTCTCATCAGAAAAGTCGATTTTTTTCAAAACAATGCAAATGGTCAGTAGTCTCCTCTGGCCTTTAAAGATGTGTTTATTGATTAGTGGGCTTACAGATGTAACAACGATGTTCTATTAACTTTATGCACTGGAAACATCAGGCGACGTGGATCCTGGGATGTTAGATTTTTATTCTGTTTAGAGCTGTCACCAACTTGCTGGAGGTTTTTTCAGTCAAATAAAGCTGTGGTGGATTGTGTGTGCATTAGTGTTTCCCTGGAGCAGTGATCGAAGAGTGAGGTGAAAAGTCTTTTACATTGTGTGGTTTTTCTTCGTTTCTTTTGAAGTTTTTGCTCTCTTTTTTTTTTTTTTTTTTTGGGAAAGGGGCTGATATGAGCACTTTCTCCTACGCAGCTCACACCGTTATCTGTCAGTTTACCTTTGGAGGGCAAACACAAAAATCTCTCTAGAGCTCTATGTATTTATATTTTCAGACGATGTACTGCACTTTATTCATCCATTATCTGTACCTGCTTATCAGCTCAACACTGCAGGTTCTGAATCCTGTCCAACACTAAGTCTGTTAAGTGGATTGATTTTTTTTTATTTTTATGAACTGACAAGCTGAGTAAACAAATGAGCAGAGTTCTTATATTTTAATCAAGCACTTGAACAGGTGAGCAACGAGCAAAAGGCAACAGCTTGTCCATATAACCCATCATTAAATAAATCTAGCCCTGGCAGTAAATTGATTAGTTGAAAACACATGAAGAGTAGTGTTCAGTGCCCCTGTTGCACATATAAAAAATGTTTTTTAGAGGCAGAAGAAAATGAAGCAGTGGAAAGCTAGAATTTAATTAAACTTTTCTTGCAGGCAGAGATGAGGTGGACGCATAAATTATTCCTTATGAAAACCGGCAGTATTTTTGTTTTTGTTTTTTTTTTTTGTTCACCTTAACACATTGCGTCTACAGTGTATAAATATATATGTACGCACTCGAGGAAAAATGTACTGATGGTGAGCGGGTTAAATAACTGCCTAACTGGATGAAAGCTTTGTAAGAAAAAAAAAAAAAACAACTTTCAAAGTCATTGTTGTCATTATTTTGTGTCCTCCAGCTTGCCCAGGATGAGGGCAGCCCAGTGCGAGGCTTTGGTGTGGTGGAGTATGAGAGCGCGGAGCAGGCCGAGGCTGTGCTGATAGAGATGGACCGAACACCGGTGGGAGGACAGGAGGTCCGTCTGTCGCTCTGTACTCCTGGCACCTCGGGGAGAAGCACCTTGGCTGCTCTCATTGCTGCCCAGGGTATGGTGAGTATACTACACAAAATCAGCACAAGCACCATCACAAACATGTAAAACAGAGCACAGTGTGTATATGCTGCTGACATGTGACATCTGGCCACAAGCTGCTGCCCGCAGGTCGGAGGGATAAAAATTCCCCTTTAAGAGAAGTCAGAGAATCTCTTATCATAACTTACATTGGTTTATTAAATAGGGACTCTGTATGATAATTTCATTCCTATATACAGTATGCATTGACATGCATTCAATCAGCACAAGCCGTGTTGAAGTGAAGCATATTCTTTGATATTTCACATCATACACCTCTTTATGAATGCAAACGGTCTGCAGGCTCCACTCGAGCCAGCGGGAAAAAAGTTACTGTCTCTGGATGCCAGTGTATAGGCACACGACCAATCAGACAAGCGAACCATGTGACATTGACAGACTGACACTGCTACCAACAACAAACATCCAAAATGACGCGCTGCGAAGTAGGACGGGTAATGAATGACTGTTGCCGGCTTTGCAGTAAAAACTTGGTTGTTTGAATAGTGACTCTTCGATGCTCCGGTATGAGTCATTGCATAAAGCCCGCCCCGCTTTGCTTCAGCACATTCTGTACCAGTGGAAATGGCTGTGAATGGAAGCAGTACCAGAGCAATTTCATAAAAGAAATTTAATGAAGATGTCCTAGAAACAGTGCTTCATATCTGGAAAACCGTATGCTACTTCACCAAAACATTTGACTTCCCAAGAAAACAGAAGCTGAACTGCTCACAGCCACTTCTAATTGTGGTGCCAGTGCCAAATGGTTAGTGCACAACTAGGTTTGAGATGTATCAGGGTTTGACATGATGCTTATGCATGAACACCCCTGAGCTGAGATACTCTTTGGAGCTGTGATGTCCCTCCTACACAGTGCTGTGGTAGAAGAGAGGCACTGACGTGATAATTATAGTTCTGGAGACTGATTGGGCTGCTCTACTGTCTGCTGCTGCCTGAAATAAACCAAAGTCACAGCTTGTGACACAGTAACGCTTTTATACATTTTATACATATAATCATTCACATAGATGCAAACCAGCACTCTGGATCAGCAGTAAAGATGAATAAGATTTCTAGTCGGTTACAGTGAAGGAACTCTGCTCCAACAATATGCAGAAAATCATCATTCGGGGTCATGGTGTGTGGTTTTTTTTTTTTTTTTTTTTTTTTTTTTTTTTAATTCTTGTAAACATCAATGCACACACAAAGCTGATTGACGATTTTCTGTTTGGGTTTTGGACCTTTCATCCCCTGCAATGATCTCCAGGTATTTGGCATTGCCAGCTTCTTTACCATCTGTTTATCATTTTCCTCCTTGTATCACTGATGAGCTTCAAGTCTGGACTTGGAACGATCAGTTTCAAAATGTACGATGTTTCCGATTTTTTATTGTGTTCCAGCCTGTGCTGAAAGTCACTTTTTTCCTGCAGCCTGTTAAGTTTTATTCCAAAAACTAAATGTAGTCTTAAGTAAGTAAGATTTACAACCAAAAAATAGCAAAATCCACAAAAGAAAAATGTTACAGGTATCATGAATCCAAAATTATTTTTTCCATAGACTTCATTTCATTTGCTAATACATATCCATCTTTACACTTCATCATTGCATGCATCACGTGTTGTGTGTCGGACCAGGGGGTCAGCAGCACAAGAGCACCACCGGGGACTGTACTTTCACCAGTTCTCTTTATGCCGTACACCTCAGACAAGTTGGAGTGCAAGATGAAATGCAAGTTGGAGCCTCGTCATCTGCAAAAATACTCAGATGACTGTGCAGTTGTGGGGTGTATCAGTGATGGACAAGAGACTGAATACAGAGAACTGGTGGACTGCTTTGTGGCGTGGTGTGGGAACAGTCAACTCATCCTGAATGTGAACACACAAAGGAGATTATTGTGGACTTTAGGAAGCTGAGGATTAAGTATCAGAGCCAGTGACTTAAAGAAACTGAAGAAACTCATATATCACTTATTTTCAGAAAATAAGGTTTGAGATGTAGGTCTCGTGTCTGTCAGCAGGGCAACAATACAAAGTGTGCATCCAACAGCAGACAGTGAAAAGGGCAGGGGGGGGGGCTCTTTTAAACTGTCCAGAATGAGTCCTGGCCTAAATCCCACCAAAAAAAAAAAAAATCTTTGGAAATAGACGATGCAAAAAGAAACCCTGCAAAAGTAAAAGATCTTGGACAAATAGCAATGGAAAGCAAAAGCAGACTTATGAAAGGACCTTTCAGACGGCTACACAATACACTTAGAGGCTGTAATTACAGCCAGAGGTACTGTAACCCAACGTTAGACAAAAAAAACAAAAAGTGAGTGCTGCGTCTTTTGTGTGTTTATTTCACTATTTGAAAGCCTTATTTGTTGGTTAATATCCAACGATAGTAGGTGCTTATAATTTAGTTTTACAATTAACTCTGACCAGGACTGTATACAAAACCATTGAGTTAGTTAGTCATCTTATAATTTTAATATATTTCGATCCACAGAACAGAAAAACTTAGCATTTAAAATATTTTTGACTGGACCACTGAGTCGATGAAGGCTACAGCTACAAAGACTTTTAACCAATAACTGGACGGTGTTCATCTAATCTGATTTCTTCACATTTCCTGTGTGCAGCCTCCAAACCCTTTCACAGCTAGATGATATACAGCTGTGCCGTGTTTGCTGCAGACTATGAATTATTATGTGAGGGTAAGCAGATCGTAGCTTTTTACGTTGTCCCAAAACGTACCGGCTGAAAAGCAGAGCAATAACAGTAACAGCAACAGGGAGAATGACATTTATAGAAATGTGGTTGAGAAAGAAACCTGAACAAAGCAGGAGCATGATGAGGTGGATGGATAGAAAACATGTGAGTGTGTGAGGACTGTGGGGTGAAATCAGTAGCCTACAGCTCCTTCAGGATTACCGCTGTAAATGTGAGCAGCCAGTAGAAGAAACATCAGACCTTTAGAAAGAGATCAAGACCTACTCCCGGCTACAGTTTTCTTCTGGGGCAGTTCTCTCATTTTCTCCTGGTAGTTGAGTGTGAATGTGAAGTCTGAAGACCAGATGGCCTCCTCCTCCTTTGTTCTGCCTTCATCCTTTATCTTCTTACCCAGTATTTCTCGCCTTCTCTGCTTCGCAGCTTCCTTACCTCCCTGGCGTGTGTGTGTGTGTGTGTGTGTGTGGGTGGGTGGCTGGATTTTGTGCCCATAGCCAAACAGACGATGCATGCTGACATTTTCTTCAGCAGGAGAAAAAGAAATGAGAGAGAGAGGGAGAGAGAGAGAGAGAGAGAGAGACAGAGAGAAAGCACTCTCCTCCTCATCCTCCTCCTGTCCTGCCTTTCTCTTCCCTTGAAAGATGCTGTCAGCTACAAGTGGCCTTGTTCAACGCCAGAACACACACAAACGGCAGTTTTCACTCATATATCACACATATGCATACAATATATGTCCACGGGACTCTCCTCTTCCTCTGTTGTTGACATGACGGGGTAAAGCCCACTCTGTCACTGTCAATGAAGCTTTGTCTTTTGAGATGTGGCAGGGAGGAAACAAGCTGATGCTGTAGCTCAGAGGCACACGAGGAGGAAACATCAGCATCCTGTTAGTGTTGTTTTAAATACCCGTGTCTTCAGGCCAGCCAGCCAGTTCTGCCACCAAGCCGTCTGCGTCGAGGCTGTACATCACGAGAGCTGCTCCGTGCAATTTGACACAGTTTAATTCAATAGGATTTAATTTCAGTCTGTCAAATTAAATTTCCTGTGTAATGAGTGATTGAATTCTTATTCGGGTATGTGCTCTACAGAATGTCTTTTGATTAAACATAAAAGTCAGCAGAGATCTTTTCATTTCCAGAAAAAGCAACTTGAGTCAAATTAAATATAGGATTTAATGGTAGCAAGGGAGACGCACAAAGAATTAAACTGCCTCTCCTCATGCCTGTTTCATGTGTGATAAGAAGTGAAAGGGACGTGCGACAACGAAGCTGAGACTGAGCTTGGTGCGGTGCAGAATAGAAATGTTTGTAGTGAGATGAAGATCTGGAAAACATGTAACCTAAGCTCTACTTCAGGTTAAATGAATGTAAAGATGAGTCACTTTTAAGTGTTTTCAGTGGGCAAATTATTCCAGATTAATTACCCCAAAAAAGGCTAAACATATATTAAGTAAGGTATGAAGTATCTGTTTTGTTTGTCTCTTTGTCATGATAATTACAGATAATTTGGATTAATCACAGGTTTCATTTGTAAGGTTTCCAGACGCCACAAATGTAAAATGGGTTTTAACGCAAATGACCATCAAAGGACAAAAAGCCTGTTTTCTTTGGTCTTGTCAAACTGTCCACTTATTTTTAAATTAAAACCTAAAGATTTAGCAGAAATTGTTTTATGTGAGTAGTCGATGTGCTCCTGTTCGTCTGTAAGGTATCCAGGAACGTGAAACAAACTTTCTACGAGATTTGTTTGACTTGGAGTAAATCATTTTCGTTCTTTGCACCCCCCAATTACAGCTCTGAGAAAGACAAGTGGAACGGATCTACTTAGGTGGCCAAAGAGCATGAAAGATCCAATATTTATCTTCATAAATGTCAATAAACCAGAAGCATCAAATATACCAAGAGGACGAGATAATTTACTTGAATTCTTTGTGTACGCCACAAGAGCAACAGACACATGACTGAAGTGGCATTGACGACAGTTATTCATTTGATCCGATGAGAACTATATACTATGTCTTTTATTGATAAATTAATTAGAATATCTTTACAGAAGGCTCCTCAAACCCCTAAAGGCTCCTACAAACTGCACGATTTTTGTCCGTCTTAGACGAAAGATGGCGTTGTAAAAGGATCGTGCAAATATCCGTCATCGCGGGTCCAGATCGGCAGACCTTATTAGACTGCAAAAATTTTGCAGTCTGCAGAAACCTTAAAAATCCTTTTTCCTTTTGTTTCCAGTTTTACTTCAGCTTGTTTTCGGTTAACCCCTCCAACCCAGCTGCTTTTCTGATATTTTATTCAAGTCTGCCTTTTCTTTTGTCTGCCAGACTGACTGTGCTGTCAGTGCTGACGTTTCCTCATGATGTAAACCAGTGAAATGATTATTGCAGCCATCAGCGCTTCGAATGTCAAGATCAAAACACAAATTGCACTCCAAACATTCCAGCTTGTCCTTACAACATATGTTTTGTTTTTTACTTTCTCTCCCTTGCAGATCCTGAGTAATAGGAAAGGTTTGCTACCAGAACCAAACCTGTCTCAGCTGTTGACCAGCATGACCAACCCAGCTGCCCTGCAGATTCTCATGAGACCGTACCAAAGTGGGAAAAGAGGAGGTATGACTGCAAACTACACCGTTCACAAATGGTAGTGGATGGAGCATTAATGTTGAAGTCGTTTCATTTTAAACTCAAGCAGAGAGGACACTTGCTGCAGGAACTATGAGCAAGAAAGCCCAAGTGCATCCTTTATGAAATCTGCAATTTATAAATAGGTTGCAATATACAGTATTCCTGGCTGGATTTGAAAGAAATACTAAATATATATATATATATATAGTTAACTGATCAAGGACAAGTCATGTCTTGCCAGCACGATACACCCCGAAATTGGACAACTGCTTATAACCCATCGCTAGTTTCACTAGGAGCGGGGGGCTGCTATCCCAGCGCCCGGGGCGCAATTGGGAGTTAAGGGCCTTGCTCAGGAGCCCACAGTGATTCACTGTTGTTGCCAGCCCAGGGACTTGAACCTGGGTTCTCCAGGCCCAAGCCCACCACTGTTACCACTCTATCACCACCTATCACTCTCCTGTATGATCTGACCTTCAGAACTTGTATTTGGTGTACTCACCTTCTGCTGGACTTCATATTGGCAGAGTGGCATCAGCTTCCCACCTGACCGGTCTTGACTTATGAACCAAGAGTCTACTTGATCTGGACCCTCAAACTACCTGTTCAGACACATAACCCATAAGCAACCCGGTGCAGGCGCCACACTGAGATTAAAAAACAATAAGTTTTTTGTTCAATTATTAGGAAAAAAAACAAAAAATGTAGGGTGCACCTTAACTAGGCCTACAACACAACTGAAAATATTTTTTGGATTTTAACACATTACTGACAAATGTTTTGGTAACAGATGACTGATCATCATTTGTTGTTTTATTTTTCACCCGATCATTGACCATTTAGTTAGACAAACTTTTCATTATTTTTATAGATTTTATGGGCTCTAGTGGCTTTTATTCTGAAAGAGGATAGACAGGAACTAGTGAGAGGGTGGAAGACGCACAGTAAAGCGCCACAGGCCGGGATTCGGACCTGCGCTGCCTGTACGAGGGCGATAGCCTCTGTACATGGTACCTAAATTTGATGTAGTTTCACTGATCGGTTTCTTTATTTGCTCATCTGGGTCACAGTGCGTCCTTCCCTGACTGGCTAAGTAAAAGAAATCCCGTCCTCCAAATCTACAATCGGATCTTGTAGGAACTACAAGTAAACCTGCACTCTGAGAACTGAGAGCTCTATTAGGAACATGTGGTTCTATCAGGTCTTGCAAATATCATGGAGTTTGGCCATTTACGACTTTATACACAAGTAAGAGAAGTTTGATTTGGATACTAAATTTTACGGGGAGCCGATGGAGGGAGGCGACACAGGAGAGACAACTGACAAGTCAATTTGCAAAGTTTCAACCTCCATAAAAAAAACAAAAACGGCTTAAAATCTTCAGAAATAATAATGTCCTTCCTTTAAACTCCCCTGTAAATTGCAGATTTTGAAGAAGCTTGTAAATTTCGGGGTTCATCAGTGTCCTGAACTTTCCAGTCCGAAGGGTCACGTGTGGTAATCAGAGATCCCATATCTGTCTGCTCCTCTGTTAGGCCCCACCACTGCATATAGGCTTCTGTAATCACCTCTTCTCCGTTATTTGATGAATGGCTAATCAGGTATTAAAATGAAATCGTGTGACATTAGCAGAACAAATGAGAACAGGAAGAAGAGAAGATTAGAGAGGATGGGGAGCTCTCTTAAACAAGAGCACACACAATTAAGTTCTAAAATTAGTACCTTGATTAATTGTTAAACTTTCTGCACCTATTCTGGCCAAATCTACCATTAGCATTGACGCTTACATTTATTTCGAGGGTCCCGTTTGGTGCCGAGGTGACGTGCATGCTCACAAAACACTAAGAAAAGGGGAGTCGTCTGTGTTCTCACCTGAAACTGGGAACCGCCTTCTGGATGAGAATCATTTCCGTTGTTTTACTCATAAGTTCACTTGTGTACCTCACGCAACACATCCACATATTCAGTCATGTGAAGACAAAGATGAATAAAACACAACCTTTATCTTTTCTTAATTCTTTAAATATTTGAGGAGAATGTTTCTTTTTTCTTTTACGCCTGATATATAGACATGTTTCAGGGCATTCATAGCTTCACTTTATCCGCTATCCTTTTTTTAATTCATTAATTTATTTATTTTGAGAATTCAAACGGCATAAAACTCAATTCCATCCATCCGTCCATCCCTCCATTTTCATCTGCTTATCCGGGCCCGGGTCGCGTGGGCAGCAGTCTGAGCAGAGATCTGCACTCTGACCCTGACCTCCCTCACCCCAGACACTTCAAGCGTCCAGGGGGCATCCGATACAGATGCCCAAGCCACCTCAGCTGACTCCTCTCGATGTGACGGAGCAGCGGCTCTACTCCGATCTCCTCCTGAGTGACAGATTTCATCTCTGCTTTATGCAGATGATGTTGTCTTGTAGGCTTCACCGGGCCAGGACCTTCAGCATGTGCTGGGGCGGTTTGCAACCGAGTGTGAAGCATCTGGGATGAGAATCAGCTCCTCCAAATCTGAGACCATGGTTCTCAACCAGAAAAGGGTGGCCTGCCCTCTCCGGGTAGGTGGAGAGGTCCTGCCTGTGGAGGAGTTTAAGTAAGAAAGATGGAGCGTGAGATTGACAGACTGACTGACTGACTGGTGCTGCGTCTGCATGCAGTGGGTGTACAGGACCGTTGTGGTGAAGAAGGAGCTGAGTCGTAAGGCGAAGCTCTCAAATTATCGGTCAATCTACGCTCCCACCATCAAGTATGCTCATGAACTTTGGGTAATGACCGAAAGGACAAGATCACAGATACAAGCTACCAAAATAAGTTTCCTCCGCAGGGTGGCTGGGCGCTCCCTTAGAGACGGTGAGAAAACTCAATTCTAGGAAAGAAAAACTATTTTGCTAGTTTTAAGAATTATAATAAAGAACATTTTTCTTACCCCACTGGCAATGATATTCTTCTTGAATTAAGACAACTTTGGCTAGATTTATGGAATATTAGAGGGGCTGTTTTTGCAGTGCCACAGCTGGGTGTTTGATGAAATGTGTTTTTAAAGCACAAATGGGTCAGATATTTGATTATAAATCATTTGTGGAAATGAAACATTTTAAAAAGACAACTACAAGAGAAGTAGAACTTAATGGATGTTTTTATTTGTTGCTTGTGAACGTTTTCAGGAAAGTACGGGCGTCACACTGGCCTGCCGTTCCTCAGACCTCCTCTCACTTCAGCTCTGCTCACGCTGGGAAAAGCTCAACAGGTTACAGTAACATCAAAAGTCCTTGTGTGATGCTTCTGGGCATCTGTCTTGTTGAGTTTTTCTATTGAGATGTTTTTTGTTGGGTTTTTTTTTTACTCTGCAGAGTGCTATGGTTGGTAATGGACTTGTCCTTCAGAACCTCCTGCACATGCAGCTCGCACAGCAGCAGCTTCTTCACATCAAAGACAAACGCATCAGCAGCGTAAGACGCCTGTTTTGTGTGTGTGCAAAGATTTGCATAGGTCAGTGGTGGCGCCTGCGTACATGCTCGCAGATTTTCATCATGGAATAGCTCCTTCCTGTTTAAAGTAAGATCCTGAGGTGTTGAAGCTTTTACCAACACATACATTTGCATCGTCTCTTCTCAAATGTCTCTTGTGTTTGCTTTAATTGCTCAAAAAGCTAAAAGTCACAGTAAGTTTTATGTGTGAAGGTTTTGTTTATAAACTCACAGACCAGATACTGTGGATGGGATTTTCTTTTTTAGGCCTCCAGCACCCCACAGCCTTAAATGTTTTTTTTTCTGTTTATTCCAATTTTCTCTCCAGCTTTTTCAGATAATAATAAGTAGCATGGGGTAGTAGTGCAAAGGGGAGGAAAACAGACAAAGAATACTGAGCTTTGTGCAAATCTTTTGTTGTTTGTGTTTGTGGAAATTGTTTTCAGATTAGATTTTGACATCTGAGTTACATAAATAGAAGGAGAGACGAAGGCTCCTCCCTTCTCCTCTTTTTCTATCCTACTTTTTTGTGCTATCTTGTTGATTTTGATTCTCTCCCGTCTTTCTGTATTGCTCTTTCTTTTCCTCCCTTCCTTCCTTTCTTCAGGTTTCCAGCCTGCTCGGGGACCCGTCCAGACTGCTGATGCAGAAAGCGCTGTCTCTGCGGCCTCCAGGTCTCGTACCGCTGGGAAAAGGGTTGCTCGGAGACTCTCCTGCAGGTGAACAGTAAAACTTTTTTGTTTACTTGCCCAAATGAAAGAAATAGTTGTAATTTCTTCAAGCAAATAAGACGATATTGAAGTCATCTGTCATTCTCTCTTTGTGGTTTCTACTTTTCTTATCACGTTTATTTCACAATCTGCTGCCTGTCACCTCCACTTTTTTGAGCATTACAGTTTTTTTAATGCGTTATATCTATTGTCTTAATTGATGGTGCATACAGATAAAGCACAGAGTTGGAGTCTGCACATTGTTCAAATGGTATATCAGCAGACACACAAAGACTTTCAGACTACATCATTTTAAACCTGATTTGCCTGCTGGAGACTAACTGGTTGGATGCAGATCTGCAGGGAGTCCCCATCCGAGCTAAAGCCAATGAGGGCAAGGCATCGGGTGAAATCACAGAAAGGAAGGGAAACCTCAAGGGGAAGTCCTTGATGAAGGGGAGAGGCACCATGTGACAATTCATCACAAAGAATTTTGTACTCACCTCAGTTCTTTTTGTAGCTGTCTCCAAGTTCTTGTCCATAACATATGTTCTTTGTCTTTTTTATTACTTCTGTGTATTGAACATATAATAACAGAGACATTATCTAACAGTTTTTTGTCTATCAGACCAACTCATGTTTTGTGTCATATTTTCATCGGGTGTATCGCTGATAAATTGCAGTCAGACGCAGGTTTGGTGACAAGTTGCTGCCAGATCATGTAGTTGGTGTTCCTCCGCTGGGAATCAGTCACGTAATGTGAACGGTGGAACATCTTCAAGACTCCCGATTACAAACCAGCGAGCAGCCAACTCTCGAATTTGTATCGTCTGAAATGGCACGATGCTGGATCTTCTGTTCAGATCCAGCTGTGCAGGTGGCGTCTATGCCTGCCTTCGTGGTTGACACAAGCACATGAGCTGCAGCGCCGTCTTCTGAAACCTCAGTGACTCAGCTGACTTTCACTTCAGGCTCTGATTTCATATCATATCATTATCTTTTTCAAGGATCAATTGCACAACAAGACTTTGTTCACTCCCAAAGAACATTTCTGTTTGAGGTGACGCCCCATCCCACCATTTTTCCATCCATTGAAGAAAAATACTCCTCCTCCACCTTTCGTCATCACTTGCCGCTGAAGGGACGAGAAAATTAGTTGATCTGATAGTGAGTGTTGCACAGACTGCGTTGTTATTATAGCACAACACACAGGACATTTGTACATATACACAGAGACTGCAAGTGCTTCTCACTGTCCCCATCGTTGCACACTATGATCGTCATTCATGGCTAAGGTGGAAAGCAAACGACTTTCTCAAATGTTTTGGGTTTTTTCCCACTTAGTCCACCACAAGGACAGCTCTGCACACGCTTACTGCTGCTGAATGAGCAGAGAAGCAGAGGGAGGAGTAGTTGTAGCGCTCTTACAGGGCAAAATGGTAAATGGACTGCAATTAGAAAGCACTTTTGTAGTCTTGAGCACTTAAGGCATTTTAACCTACAAGCCACACTTAACCATCGATACACTCACTATATCTATGTTGCAGTTCTTTTTCCCTGTCTTACACTTTTTCACACGTATTTGGAGGAACAGGGTTTAGTGTCTGTCCAAAGGACACTGTAACTGTTGATGCTCTCATCAACCGCTGTTCCTTCAGAGCCACTGTCGTTCTAGTACTGGAGATATTTGTCCTAAGATGCCAGATTTGTCGCCTAACGAGACCTCCAGATCTAACCAAGCTGGGATCACACAGCTCTATTTTGCCCACTTGACCTTTCTGACATAAATCTTTTGATACGCTTTTTTATGAGCAGTAAGGGTCTGACCAGAACGGACGAAGAGAGAGTCTTTTGCAGTCTTATGGCAAAATCTTGGCCCATAATGTGCCACAAACACCTTGTCAGCAGCTCTCTGGAGCTCTGTGGAAGGGAAGGAAAACCGTTCTTCTAAAAGACTCTCGTTTGGTGTTTGGATGATGCAGGAGGATGCTGTCAACACAAATGTCCCTTCAGTGTTCAGCTGTATCACACGTTTTCATACTCAACAGGCCATTATGAGACTCTCGAAGCTCTCTGGGTTGGGGTCATGTCCTCCTGGATGAGCTCACCCCCTTCGGTTTAATAACCTTCAGTCACGACCTGTGAATGTTGGGTGTCTGCGTTGTCTGGGCCGAACATCTCAGTTGTACATTACTACACAAAATATCCCCGGGAAGCCGGAGTGCATTTACAATTCAAATGTACCACTTAGAGGCGTGTTGTTGTTTTAAATGGAAATGATGCATCGCAAAGTGTGCTCAAACATATTAGTTGTGTACATGCCATGATGCAGTTGTTGCTCTGTCCTCCCTTGATTGGGTGCATGAGTTTTCAGTTTCGTGTGTGTCTGTAATGTGAAGCTTTAATCAGCATCTGCTGGGAAAGTTACCTTAAGGCTGGTTCGACCTGATTGTTTTATTGTGCAGTGGAGGCCATTTTTTACAGCATTATTGGATTTGTAATAATTATTGTGGTGTGTGTGTGTGTGTGTTTGTGCATGCTCATTTTTGAATCATGCATGTTTGTGTGTTTTGTTTTTTTGTTTTGTTTTGTGTGTGTGTGCGTATTTGTGTTATTAAGCCCTGGAGTAAGTGAGAGAGCAGCGGTGTGCAGCTAAGTGCTGGGCTGTAAATTAACATGATAAGTGATGTATGAGCAGGAAACCTATTGTCAAATATTTCAGGCAGCTGGCCAGAGACGGCCGGGCCGAGCGCTCAGATTCCAGCCGTCTGATTTGTTCCTGTCCAGATGATACAGGAGCTGGCCGTCATCAGTATCACATGTTTATCTTGCATCTCTCCTCTCCTGGCTTTCATTTTCTCTCTCGGTGTTTCTTTATGCTGCTTCTTCTGCTTTTCTAACTTTGTTCTTCTCCTCTGCATTAATTTCCTTTGCTTTCTCACGATGTTGCTCTTTTCCAGAACTGGCACAGGAATCAGCGCCGGCATCTACCCACAATGGCACAGGACTGGTGTCGGCAGCAGGTGTAATGCCATACCTTCAAGGTCGAGCCGGAGGAGCAGGCGACTTGAGCATCACCCATTCTGTGTCTGCAACCCCTTCTGCCTCCTCCTCTTCTTTTTCCTCCTCCATCACCACCCGTGACAAACAGCCAGCTCCTCCTGGGACCATGGTGAGCTCCCAGCTGCAGGGACAGAGTTATTCCCTAGGTATAAGTAACTCGGGCCTAGGCCCACCTCCACCTAAACCCCCTGGAGGAGTTTACACATCAGCAGGCCAGCACAACAGCTCAGATGGCAGCGGCCTGACTAATATGGTGAGCAAAACCAGCCAAAACGCGCATGCATACAAGATGAAACGACCCCGCTCTTCTGCATGTAGCTGCTTGTCTACACTTGAAATCAGCAAATATGACCCTTATCTGTCTTAAATGTTTATTTTAGAAGTAGTTTGAGCATTGCTGTCCGAGCATTCATTTTATCATTCATTCACATCACAGCCCCCCCTACAACGGCTCTGCACGCCCCCCCTCGGGGGCACGCCCCCCACTTTGGGAACCACTGCCTTAGATGGTGATTATTTTGTAGCCGTGTGGAAATCATTACATAGAATGCTCACATCACGTCAGAAATGACTGCGTACTTACACCAGCATGTAAAAACAGGAGCAGCCCCTGAGCGGATCCCAGAAGACAGAATTGGAGGCAAAATAGTTTGATTTGTTTTGATTTTCCTCTATTTTCTACAATTTTGAAAAGATTGTAACAGTAGTTGTTACGGTAATTGTAAAAAGAACATATGCTGGCTTTGATTCCCAGCTTTTCTTGGTTTTGAATTGTTCTACTCATCTCTCTCTCAGGTGGCGTTTGCTCTTCATTCATCCTCATCAACCAACGGCTCCTTTTCTCTCTGTGTGTGTTTTCAAACAGTCTTCGTCCCGGGAGGACTTTTCCTTTGAGAGATTCCCATCCATCGTCTACTTCTTTCACCCATATTTTGTGTCTGCCTCTCCGCCTTCTGTCCTGCTCTGGCAGCCCGTGCCCACCTGTCTGTTCACCTGCGTTTGCTTTCGCCTCGACACAGTGCCGCTGCTCCAGCGTCGTCATTCGTCATGAGTTGGTGTACAGAGATAATCACAGTGTTGAAGATCTTAGGGGAAATAATTCCCATCCCACCGCTGTCTTCTGTCTTTTAATGAAAGAACGTGTAATTAACAGACAGCAGTCTTTGCAGGTTCCTGCAGCCTTTTCAGCTCTCTAACAGCTCAAGAAATTACACCTTAAACCCCCGCACTGATTATTTTGATCTTTTATATCCACATGTAGAGATGAATGTAGAGAGAAGGAAAGTGGTCTAACGGATGTTGGAGGACACTCACTAACCTTTCTTTCTCTCGCTCTTTTTCTCTCCCTTCCTTCCTTCCTTCCTTCCTTCAGGTAAACAGTGGTCAGAGTTCTTTGTTGGGAGATCCTCCTAAAGAGGTCAGACTACCGTCTAATCCCTACCTTAACCTGGCCAGTGTCATGCCAGGAGTCATTCTGCAAGGTGAGCTCATAAAACACGCAGCAAATAAAAGTATCTCATTCATGTTAGTGAAGATTTGGGAGAAGTTTTATTTGTCTTACCTGTTTCTACTCACTTGTCCAGCATCGATTGTGATTTCTTTAAAAACTCGAGAATTTTCCAGATCAGTTATTTAGGTAACCGTAAATTTGTGCATGGTATTGCATAAGTATTTTCTTATTTTCCTAATCTGGTTCTTTAGCCACGTGCACCATTTGATTTTAAATTGTAATGTTTTCAAAATTCCCATGGAGTGTTTTGTGGACGTTTCTCAACATTTAGAGGAAATGTTCCACGCTAATCACCATCAGGTGCTAGTGTGAACAAGTTTTCAAACACTGATGTTTATTCACTAATTATCTTAACTAATCATATATTTCAAATCACCAGATGTTTATTGTATTTAGCAGTTTCTGCACTGTGGGTTTAAGCCAGTGGTCAACTTTTCTTTCTCTGTAATAATTAAAAATAGACCATTTTGGCAAAGCTGCCTTTAGGAGGGTATATTTTAAAGTCTGTCTTGTCAGAGTCTGTTAAGTGTCTAAAACTAACCTGCGTCTGTGTTTCATTGACGGGTTTGAAAGTCTCCAGCGTGCTCCATCATATATGCAGAACAGCTGCAGTTATTCCTGCTGCCTGGCATCAGTCTGGAAGCACTTCCCCAGACTTATTTATCGACTTGCTTTAGAGACGCATGTCCACTGCCACTGAGACATTTTTCTTTTTTCTATAAAAGCTTTGAGGCTCAGTTGAAAGACTGAGGATGAGAAAGTGTTACTGAGTAGATTCTGAATTGACGCTCCAGTCGGCCATAACGTTAAAACCCCCGACAGGTGAAGTGATTACGGTGGTGGACGTGCAATTCTCTGCTGCGAAACCAGGGGAAACGGCACCTGCGTCGATGTAACTGTGACAAGTACCAAACATCTGAACGAGATACACCATTCCAGATACACCATTACATCCTATAAATATATTACCGGTATTATGTTGTGGTGTCTTATAAACAAAACGGCACATGTCCCTGCAGCACTATGTTCTCCATCCAGAGGACTAGTCGGATTCACGTGGATCCCAGTGCACCCACTGTTGAGGTCCTGTTATATGATGTCAGTGATTATGTGGTAAAGTGCTGTTTTAACCCTTTATTTACCCTGAACCCGCCGACAGGCCCGTTTTACAAGCACCTTTCAGATCGCTGCAAGTCCATTATGGTTTGTCCTGCAGAGAAAATTCAAATAGTTTCTGAAAGAAGATGAGCTTTACGGGGTATTGTTGTATTATTGTACAGCAAAAGTTAATGCTGTCTGAGACCAGGTGTGCTTCACATTTAGATTTTAGATAGAATAGATACTCTGTATCTCTTTCCCTTCTTCAGATCAACCCTCACTTATTAATTAGAAGTATGTCATAAGTATAATTGTGCTTCATTGTTCTTGTAGTTTGTTGTGCTGGTCTGTCTCCTCTCTTTCTCTTCTGTACATGTTTGCAGTCCAGAGCCTCAGGAGCTGCATCCTGACCTGCAGTCCCACCTCTGACCATCCCAGTGTCTGCTGTCTACACCTGTTTATATAGTCGTCTCTGTAGTCCACCAACTAACCATGTATCAGTCACATAAACACAGAACTCTTAGTTCTGCTGCTGACAGATAGTTGTACTTATATATCTTGTCTTTTGTACCTTTGACGGTGTGTCTGAGTCTCTCCTCTCCCTGTTCTTCATTCCCTCTTTTCCTGCTCTACCTGGCTGGTCTTCAGCAGGAGGGTCCCCCCTTATGATCCAGGTCCTCCTTAAGGTTTCTTCCCTCTCAAAGGGGAGTTTTTCCTTGCCACTGTTTGGCTTAATGTTTTTCTCCCACTAGGGGAGTTTTTACCTGCCGTTGTTTATGTAATAATTGCTCGGTGTTCAAGTTCTGGGTCTCTGGAAAGATCCTAGAGACAACTTGTGTTGTAATAGACGCTACGTAAATAAAATTGAAATTGAATTAAAGGCTTTATGATGGCGTAAACCGTTGCAACATAAATTGGTTTTAACATCATGCCTGATTGGTGCTGTGGTGCAGAAAAACAAAACAAGCCATTCAAATCAGTTCTGAGGTTTTCAAACCTGCTGCCGCTTATTATATTTACACCAACAGAAATGATTGTCTGGTTTTTAAAAGATATACTCTCAATAGAGTCTTAGCATTTTGCCTTCCTGGCTTTCGTATTTGAACCCACATTTCCTCTCTTGCATGTTTCCCTCCGTTGCTGCTCAGGATCAGTGGGTAGCAAGGCTCAGGGAGGACAGCCTGGCGCTGCGATGTACGGCAGCCAGGGTACTCCTGCTGTCTCCCAGGGATCCAGCTCCTTCTCCCACAATGCGACAGCTACTGCTCTGGCCCCGTACAGCTCTGAATCGCCCGCTGACTACAGTCAATACAACCAAGCCTACACGCAGGTACTGCAGGATTCATGCTGATACAAGAGTCTGCATGCCCACAGATGTGATCCTGGACCTCAAGTGTGCAAATGAAGGATGAAATGAGTAGATGGATGAGTGTAACAGTGACGGAGATCTGTAACTAGAGGAGGCAGGGAAGTGGAAGAGATGAGAATGGGTTTGGATATTTGGACGGGCAGATTGAGAGTAGATTTGGCAGCGGGTTAGTGTGTCTCCATCTGTGCCGTTTCCCTCCTTTCTCAGTCCTCCACTCAAAACAAGCCACGAACGCCTCCAACTGGCTGTTTGTCTGCTCCTCTCATCTTTCATTTTTCTCTCTCCTGCCAACCCGTTTTATCCTTTTTCTTTATCCTGTCCACTTGTCGTTGCACCTCTTCCAGCACCAAGACATGTCTGATATTTTGCAGCAGCACGAAAGCCTCATCTTAAATGTTAATTACAATCCACTCATCCAAACAACTGAGTCATGATTAGATAACCAGTAAAACGGTCGGTTTAATTTGTCTCGAAAGATGAGACAAAGGAGGCAAAGAGGATGGGGCTGTTGGCCAGAGACGAAGGGTAATGAAGGTTAAGGAGGAAGAATAAAAATTAGTGAAGATGGAGAACTTTCTGAGCGAATATTAGCTTCACCTGATGTTTGGTGATGTCACAGGACGCCATGCAGCAGTGGTACCAGCAGTACCAGGCAGCACAAGCTCACACCTACACCAGCGCCGCGCCACAGGACAGCACAGCTGCAGACTACGGCAAGGAGCACACTCAGGTAACACACACACACACACATACACATGGTTTTTAACTGTGGGATTCAGTTTATATTCAAAAGACACAGCAGCTACTCGAAGTGTTTGAATAATTAATAAAAGCTGTTTTGTCCAGACTCCTGCAGCATCCTCCTATGGTGATTACAGTTCCTACATGCAGGCTGTCACTCAATACTATTCACAACCAGCGCCGGCCAGCCAGGCCTACGCCAACAAGGTACTGTACACACGCTCGCCACGACCAGGCCTAAAGGGGCACTTCTAATGGAAAGTGAAGTTTTTAACAGGTTTGTGAGTACATGCTTTTGTTTCAGGATACATCATGAGTGAGTGGACAGCATAAGGCTGAGTGTGTCAGCCTCCAGCTTAAAAGCGTAGATCATAGTTGAATTACTGAAGTAATTTCCAGTCGCATGAACGCAGTATTGCAATATAACACGTTTGGAGGGACGGGTAAGTTTGGAGTATAGGGATGTAAGTGACTGACTATCAAGTGATGCTCACTTGGATTATGAAATTATAATGCAGCTTGTGTAAACGCAGTAAACGTCTTACACGGCGAGAGGATCCTCTGATTGGTGACCAACAGCTCATCCATCCAGACCATAGTTGTCACCTTAACTAAACCAAATTTGTGTTTTTTTTCTCCATGACAATGCAGAACTTATGTTGCTTTTATATATAAAAAACAAAAACGCTCATGCAAGCAGTGCACAGAGAACCTGAATACTCTTTTTTTTTTTTTTTTTTTTAATTATTTAATTATTTTTCTTTTTCTTTCTTTTTTTTTGTCATGGTTTTCTGCTAAAGTGGAGTCCAAGGAGGTAAAGGCAGAGCTTTTCTTAACCGCAGCTCTCAGAATACAAAATGAGGCAGACATGTAAAATAACCAAATCGTTTTAAGACGTGCAGACATTTTTTCAGAGGCGGCAAAATAATGTCTAATTATGCTTTTTCTATTAGCGTAATTTAGTTTGTAGGCATTTGGATCTTTGTCCCAAGAAAAGCTGTTTGAAGAGACTCAAATGGTTCCTGTCCCGTCTCCTTGCTTGAGTTATTGCACTTTCGAGCTTCACGTGTAACCCAGGTTTTGACACAAATGAGTGTTTTGTCACCTTGACTTTGGAATAACTGGAGTACAAATAATTCTATTGAGGGTAGGAGAAGTCCTAAGATGTGAGGCTTTATGTCGATACCATAGTTGAGATGTTCTTGTGATAAACGAACCGTTTAGAGATCAAATCTGAAAATGCAACCTTGGTCGACTCTGGTATTATACAGCAACATTAAACTTTAGGTGTTTTCCTTCTCTTCCAAACTTTTTTTTTAATCCCACACAGTCCACAATAAAAGCAATCATAACAGTTGCCTTTGTGCTTGTGACTGGTTGCAGTCATTCAGTCATTTATGAGCTTACAAATGACGAGGCAACAAAATCTATTCACTTTTTCTCGGGGCTGCGTAGACTGGGTCTGAGTCTAGCTGCTGGGCTCCAAATACAAGTCAACCTTTTTCTGAAGTTTTTAAGCCAAACTTTGGTAAAACAACATCTTGTCCTGCAAACAGAGAGCAAACTGTGTTGCAGATCCCAGATATGCGTGTTGACATTTGCACAGAGCTCCTCTGTATGTTTATTTGAAGAGGGTGACCTCTCGGTGAGACACCGATACCCCTTCTGAGGGACGCATCACTCTGCGCCCAGCAGCTGGTACCAGCCATGCTGTGGAGGTGTCAATCTGTGTCCCTTCTGGAGACGAAATACAAATCCCTTTAAATATTTTTTTTTAGGAAGGACTTGGTCTAAGGTTAATATTAGTATCCAGAACGAGTCAATGTAATGTCACGGCAACGCCACAGTTTGTGTCAGGTGTTTTTTTTTCTTGATGGAGAGTCGTGTGTTTCTTGCAGGAGGTGGACGTGTGCAAGCCTCTGGGAGTGCCTCTGCATGCGGTCAGTAACGGCCCGGCTCCTCCTCCGGCCGTCCTGCCCGCCGCCGCCGTGCTCCCAGCCTACAGCACCCTGCCCCTGGTACCAGGCTTCATTGGGGCGCCGCATCCGGCAGCAGCAACACCGAGCTCTGTCACACATCCCCACGCCGCAGCCACTGACTGGAACGCGTACTACTATGTGAGTAGAGAGGATCCATAATGTCCAGCAGGCCTCTGACCCATTAACATCTAGTGATGTTGGACTTTTTTATTGGTTGTCAGAGTTGTTTTTCCATCACGAAATGACTGCACGTTGGGCTCGGTTAAAAGACAAAATCCTAACATTTCACATTGCATCCTTGTTCTTCAGAGGCGGTAACTTTCAATCTCTGATTAGTTGTGGTTATTGACGGGGGACATCTCCGGTTTTTGACATCTCTGGTTATTGACAGGGGACATTTCCGGTTTTTGACATCTCTGGTTATTGACGGGGACATCTCCGGTTATTGACGGGGGACATCTCCAGTTATTGACATCTCTGGTTATTGACGGGGGACATCTCCGGTTATTGACATCTCTGGTTATTGATGGGGGACATATCTGGTTATTGACGGGGGACATCGCCGGTTATTGACATCTCTGGTTATTGACAGGGGACATTTCCGGTTTTTGACATCTCTGGTTATTGACGGGGGACATCTCCGGTTATTGACATCTCTGGTTATTGACGGGGGACATCTCTAGTTATTGACGGGGGACATCTCCGGTTATTGACATCTCTGGTTATTGATGGGGGACATCTCCGGTTATTGACATCTCTAGTTATTGACGGGGGACATCTCCGGTTTTTGACATCTCTGGTTATTGACGGGGGACATCTCCGGTTATTGACATCTCCGGTTATTGACATCTCTAGTTATTGACGGGGGACATCTCCGGTTTTTGACATCTCTGGTTATTGACGGGGGACATCTCCGGTTATTGACATCTCCGGTTATTGACATCTCTAGTTATTGACGGGGGACATCTCCGGTTTTTGACATCTCTGGTTATTGACGGGGGACATCTCCGGTTATTGACATCTCTAGTTATTGACGGGGGACATCTCTGGTTATTGACAGGGGACATCTCCGGTTATTGACGGGGGACATCTCCGGTTTTTGACATCTCTGGTTATTGACGGGGGACATCTCCGGTTATTGACATCTCTGGTTATTGACGGGGGACATCTCCAGTTATTGACTGGGGACATCTCTAGTTATTGACGGGGGACATCTCCAGTTATTGACGGAAGACATCTCTAGTTATTGACGGGGGACATCTCCAGTTATTGACATCTCTGGTTATTGACGGGGGACATCTCCAGTTATTGACATCTCTGGTTATTGACGGGGGACATCTCTAGTTATTGATGGGGGACATCTCCAGTTATTGACATCTCTGGTTATTGACAGGGGACATCTCTGGTTATTGACATCTCTGGTTATTGACGGGGGACATCTCTGATTATTGACGGGGGACATCTCCGGTTATTGACGGGGGACATCTCCGGTTATTGACAGGGGAAATTTCAGGTTATTGACGGGGGACATCTCTGGTTATTGACATCTCTGGTTATTGACGGGGGCCATCTCCGGTTATTGACGGGGGACATATCCGGTTTTTGACATCTCTGGTTATTGACGGGGGACATCTCCGGTTATTGACTTCACTGGTTATTGACGGGGGACATCTCCGGTTATTGACTTTTCTGGATATTGACATCTCCGGTTATTGACGGGGGACATGTCCGGTTATTGACGGGGGACATTTCCGGTTATTGACGGGGGACATCTCCGGTTATTGACGGGGGACATCTCCGGTTATTGACGGGGGACATATCCGGTTATTGACGGGGGACATCTCCGGTTTTTGACATCTCTGGTTATTGACGGGGGACATCTCCGGTTATTGACTTCACTGGTTATTGACGGGGGACATCTCCGGTTATTGACGGGGGACATCTCCGGTTATTGACGGGGGACATCTCTGGTTATTGACGGGGGACATCTCCGGTTATTGACGGGGGACATCTCCGGTTATTGACTTCACTGGTTATTGACAGGGGACATCTCCGGTTATTGACGGGGGACATCTCTGGTTATTGACGGGGGACATCTCTGGTTATTGACGGGGGACATCTCCGGTTATTGACATCTCCGGTTATTGACGGGGGACATCTCCGGTTATTGACATCTCCGGTTATTGACAGGGGACATTTCCGGTTATTGACGGGGGACATTTCCGGTTATTGACGGGGGACATTTCCGGTTATTGACGGGGGACATCTCCGGTTATTGACGGGGGACATCTCCGGTTATTGACGGTGGACATCTCCGATTATTGACTGGGGACATCTCTGGTTATTGGCGGGGGACATCTCCGGTTATTTTCGGTTATTGACATTTCCGGTTATTGACATTTCCGGTTATTGACGGGGGACATCTCAGTGAGGACATCAGGGGACATTCTAAATTAAAATTATATTTTAATTCATGTCGACCAACGCAGCATGATTTAGTGAGCCTTCACCAGCGGTCAGGATGTTGTTTTCTTTGAAAATTAGATACTGAGAGTGAAATTTAGCTCTTTCTTTTTCATTCTGTTTCAGTTCATAACACAGAAAAGCAAATAAACCAGTGAAAAACGGTTTGAGGGTGAAATAGTATCACTTTCAGACTCCAAGAAAGAAGCTGCTCTTCTTTGTGCCTTATTACTGTTAATTATGAAACAGTAGTGCTGAGAAAACTGGGTATTTCCGACAAAACTGGCCTTTACACCTAAATCTCCTGCATAATTTGCTTTATTTTCATGGGACATCAATTTATATTCTAATTAGAGCAGTGTAAGGTGTAAACAAAGGGGCAGTTTTTACTGTCTGTCTTACTCAATATATATATATATTTTTTTCCTTCATTGTCACAAGAATACAGTTCTCTCTGCTCAGATGTTTCACTTTAAAAGCAGCTGCAGAGGTTCAAAGGGCATAAAAGCCCCTTCCAGGCTTTTTAATGTGCAACAAAAGGAAACCGCCTCTTTTTACTCTTTGTGAATAACAACCTCTGACGCCGTCCTCCGTGTTAATTCAACATAGTTGAGATCAGTATTGAACATGTCAGTTCTGGCTTTTATCTGCTCGTTTTCTTGTAGACGGTATGAAACTGTACTGATGAGCGTTTTCATACAATGGAGTTGACGCGGTTGATGGAGTTAAAGTGAAGGTGCAGGTTTCATTTTCTCCGTCTGTTCAAGGCTGTGGGAGAAAGACGGTAGTGGAGCTTCCCAGGGAGGAAGCACGATGTTAAAATAGACTGAGCAGGTCCAGACCTCTGAGCTGAGCTCGGTCTTTTACACAGATTTACGTTTGTTTGCACCGGCAGCCTCTCGAGGCCTCATCACCGAGCTCAGACTTGCAAAGCTGTCAACACTCACAAGCGCAGGCTGTTCTCACCAAACTCCACCACTAGTCAGCCTCTTTTTCTTTTTTTCTAATTTTAAGGTTTTGATAAGTAAAGAGAACGAAAACAAGCTGAACAAATTAAAGCCACTTTTATATTTAGTGTAGCCCCCTGTTTTTTTATTACTGATTTGGAGAGATGTGATCATGAACACTTTTCCAATCGCATATCTTCCTCAAAGATGACGGTTACCACGGTTTAATTATTCTCAGCCTAGTTTTATTTGCTGATGCTGGTTTTTCTGGAAGCAAACCGGTGAGTTGAGTCTCCTCCACAACTGCAGAGTGAGTTTTGACAGGGTCGTTGTAGGAATGAAAACCTGCTCTCTGCACTAGTTATTACTGTACGTGGCACGCCACTCGTTTTTCTCTGGTAATGTTTTCTAAAATGAGTTATTTTTCATCTCCAAATCCTGATGGGAATAAAAGAAATACCTATGTTTGGCATGTCATTCTTTCATGTTCCCAAGATGATGCAAAGGAACTTTTATTTAAGGGTTTTGAAGCACAAGTGGTTTCGTATGTGATTTCACAGCATAAATATGAATTTGTCCTGATGTACAACATGCACTGATCCAGATAACGAGTCTCCATGTCTGGTCCTCTGTCCTCATCTCTGTCACATCAGAACCAGACGAGGGGTGTTAAGCGGGAGTATCCTCAGCTGGCGGTCCAGGAAGTCCCGCCGTCGGAGGGTGCCTACATCGGGCAGCATTCCCAAGGCCTGGGGGGGCAGTACGCCGACTACTTTAAGAGGAAGAGGCTCTAAATGAACCAAACCACCTTAAAGCCTACAGCTCGGGGGGGAGGCACAAACAGCTGGATGCTGCAGCTCCCTCTAGTGGCCTTTCTGCGACTGCCGTTTTGCATCCCAGCAGTTGGTAATAAAAAGTAAAATTAGGGTTGCAAATGGCTCAAGTGAAAGCAAGCCATAGTGCTTTTTCTTTTTTTTTTTTCTTTTGGCACTCATGTACACTTAAATGCACACATAGATACACACACACGTTGCTTTTGTCCTGTTCAAGCCTTAAACTATTTAACTGAAACTTGTTTCTCAGTCAGTGTTAACTGTATTTAACTAATATTATCTTGTACATTTTTTTTCTAATATGATGTAAACTAAAGTGTATTGTATCTGTGCGTGTACGCTGCTTTTGTAGACTCGGGCGGGTGATCTCACCGCCTGCGAGGTCGTCGTAGAGGCGGTGTTACAGTCAGGTGCGTCTGCCTCTCTCCTGAAGACGAGCGTGTGTGATGCTGCGCGGCGGCGCTTTGATTCGTCAGTCCGACTGACGTGTGTTTGTTCCTGCTTCACTGCCTTTTATTACCCAGGTTCCTCTTTAAATCTCTGCTCAGAGCGAGAGCCCACGTGCGTGCGTGCGTGCGTGCGTGCGTGCGTGCGTGCGTGCGTGCGTGCGTGCGTGCGTGCGTGTGTGTGTTGTTATGCTGTATCTGTGGGAAGTGTCAGCCATTACAATCCCAAAATTTGGGAGAACATCAGGAAAAAATGATGATAATGACAATAAAAAAAGGGCCTGAACTAATTGACTTACAGTAGTTTCCCTCAGCAGTTGGGCCGTTGTCATAAATGTTGAGGGGAAAGAGAAGGAACAGACGGCTGTGTAAATACTGCAGAGTAAAACAGAATATATGAAGCCATGTGTAATAGACGACATCATAAAATAATGGATGTTTCCGCGCTCTTTTAGAGTGTTGAATGAGAAGAATTTATTAAATGTTGAGTTCTATGTTGTCTTTTGCTTTATTATTATTCTGCAGTATATTGTTAGATATTTATGATATAACATTGTTCTGAGGCGATTTAAGTAATGGATTAATACTGAGTGTATGGACATAAATGTTATTTATTTGCTTTGGTTTATAACTTTTGAACCAAATATAAAGGGCCAGTCCTCCGCCTCCTCTGTTTTTCCCTTGTAAACCATTTGGATCTTTTTATTATTATTATTATCAGTAAGCTTTGTTGGAACTGTAACAGGAGCTTCACCTCCACGTTCATCGCTGTTTTTGTTAATTTTTCAGGCTGTGCTGCGTAGCCGGTACCAATTCAGAGCAGGCTGGGAGCGTGTTTGAGCAGCAGGAATGACGCCCAAGTTATTCACTGAAGGCAGTGAAACAGGTCCAAGAGCTAAGAAAGGTCTAAATATATATAGTATTTCTGTGGCAAGTTCTCTGAGGTTTATTTGGAAGTGACATTTTAACGTCCACAGTGCACATATTGCATCATTTCCTGTTTTTATAAAACAGCGAAGCACAGTTTTATCGTAAAAAGCAACATTTGATACTGAAACGTTTTCAGGGCAAAGAGAGTAAACTGTCCTTTTTTTTCTAAAGAGAAGCAGACATTCGTACATACACGGTTTTACATTTTTCTCTCCTTTGCAATAACTAATAATATTAGTTTTTCCCCTTTTACCAGCCTTTTGTCCTGCTGCCATCTCAGTCAGCGTGCAGGGATTTTCTTTCTTTTGTTCATCACAGAGGGCTTGTTATCTTTATTTTACAGCACATACGTTTCCACCACAGCCGGCAATAACTAAAGCTCCCTCTGCTGTAGATAGATGAATGTAGACGTCGTTTTTTTAACACACTGGTACCAGCTTGTGCACATTGTTGCAGCCTCGTCCTCCTGGTTTTCGTGGACTCGTTCGCATCTCCCGTGTGTCTCATGATTCGTGTGTCGTCGTGTCGCGTCTTGTGTTTAGTCATTAAAACACAGAACTGCAGCGCGTTACGAAGCAGGAATCCTCGAGGGTTTTATTGTGGAGAAAACGGGACGTTGGCACGTTCTTCGGTACGTTGATGTGACCTGGCATGCAGGTTTCATGAAACTCATTTTTGTGTTTGTGCATTCCGCGTCTCTAATTCCCATTTGGGAAGTGTCCTTCCATACGTTGTGTGTTACTGGAAGATGTCAACAGTTTGTTTGTCATTCACATGCAGACGACATCCAGACCTCTTCATATCGTGACTTATTACTTGTTAAATGTAGATTTCCTCACAGCTTCTTCACATTTTCAATTAAACCCCCTTTTCTTCAAAGTTGGGTGTATTTTTTGTCCTGCTTGAATTCTTTTTGCATTCCCGTTGGCTTCTGATTTTGGAGGCGGTTTGTTTGTGGGGTGAGAGGTGTCTTTTCTTTTTCTTTCTTTCCTCCTGCATGGTTGATATTTAACCGTGTGCCAGGATGTCTGTAAATGTGCCTCCAGATTGACTCGTGTGTTCTGCAGCAGATGAAGCTTCATCCAGCTCATCAGTTTGTTTCTAGTGACTCTTCCACCAGCGCCTCTTCGTCCACGCCCTCGTGCATTTTCCACTCTTAAGCACTTCTTTTAATTGCTGCTGCTTCTTTTGGTCTTTCCCGTGCTGCGCTTTCATCGGCCGGACGTCCTTTGAATCCACTTGAACCACTTAGTCGTGCTTTCTGCCGGCGTGGTCCTGCTCCAGGACTGCGGTTTAATTGGCTCGTCTGTGTGAGTGGGGTTGAAACGAGGCCAGCTGACGATTGCACATCACCTCCACCTCTCTAAAAGCTGGGATGTATGTGAAGGAGCGCTTCACGGCGGAAGATGCAGGAGAAGCTGAGGCAGCAGAACTCAAAATACCAGGCGGGCTTGTCTGGCGACCCGGCGGCTCGTCCGGCGGCCCGTCAGCCCGTCTCTCTGTTTCCTGTCTGTCTCCCGCAGCTCTGCCTCGTCGTCCAGTTGTTTTGCTCATCTTCCATCACTGGTTTGAGCTTTTTCCTTCCAATATGTCATTGATGTTTGTAAAACTACCGAGCGTCCGGTTCCAGTCCCGGCGTCAGTCAGGAGCCAAACTGACTGACAGTCCGAGCAGTTGGATGTCATTGCTAAAGGTCCTGTTCATTGCTTTTACAGACTTTCAAAGGGGCAAAACTGACCTAAACTGCAGTTGTTAGTCTGTCTGATTAAGCAGTAAAGGTTTTGCATCTGCAGATTGGTTCTGTGACCGTCAACCGGGTCAAACCGGGTCAAACCGGGTCAAACCGGGTCAAGCCGGCGCATGCAGCCGATCTTCTTCCGTGATTCGTTCAAAACAACAACACACCCTCCACCTTTCTGTGGCCGTGGCTCCTGACTGGCGGAAATGTCTTACTTGTTTAGGAGAGTAACGAATGCCGACGGCGTGATGGGCGGCGCAAGGGGGCGTCAGACCGGTGCTCGTCAGAGCCCACTGAAGAGGGAAGATTCAGGCTCCAGGATCTGACAGCAGGAGAGTTTTGACTTGTGATCAGAGGAAACCAATTGGATTGTGGTTTTTGATGAATCCATTTGAATCCGTGTGTGTTGTTTTGTCGACTCAAGATCACGTCGAGGCTCGTTACTCCTCCTTAACGTCACAGTAGGGAAGTGTTTTCTGGATTATGACTTTTCTTTGACCTCGGCTTTGCTCAGCTTTTTTGCTCAGCTTTTCTAAATCAGCACCTAATATTTAAACGTTAAACTTGCAAGAAAAGGATCATGAGCTACTTTTTTAAACATCATTGTACCATTTTCTTTGTAATGATGTTGTAGTTCATTTACAGGTTTGCTTTGTGTCATCTCGTTGCTTCTCACCTTCTCCAGTTAAACGTTTTTATCTACTTTAAATTCATTGCTGGCCTCCCATTCATGAAGCTCCCGCCGCTGTGCTACAAAGCGGATCTTCTGTTATCGCTTCATCTGGTGGCCTTTTAACTGCCTTAGACTTTCTATTTCAGTTTATTTCTATTGGGGGACAGTTTTGTAAAAACGTTCTTATTCTCGTACCAAATAGAGAGATGAGCAATGCTAGACTTACGACGTGAAGCTTTATCATTTTCACAAACTGTAAAAGCGATGCTGTAATTGATCATTATTGTGAATTATTTAGGATAAAGTTACTTAAATTACAAATTCATGTGTTGACCAGTTTATGGGAAACATTTATTTTTGTGTTTTTGAGATTTGGATGTTTTTTTTTTCTTTTTATTAGAGACTCAAGTTTAAATATTTAAGCAGTTGGACTTCAGTTTGGTTTATTAGTCCAGTTAAAGTCTTTTTGCAGGAAATCAGAGCATCCTTGAGTCCTTGGAGCCAGTTGTAGGCCTGGGTTCCTGGGGAGTTTTTGGGGTTTTTTTTGCATTCGCCACCCATGTACTGTTGATTTATGTGATAACAGTCGACAGATTTTCATCTATAATTGCATAATTTAACTACGTTGTCAGTGCACTGGTCCTAATGGTGCACGTGTGAACGTTTTAGTGCAGCTGTTTGTACATCTGAATAAATATCAGATGTCCTGCTGAAACTGCGGTCGAGCGCATCTGTAACTCCTCTTAAGTGTTCGGACTTTCCAGTCAGCTCGAGATAAAAACAGCAGCTTCGTCTGCGCTCGCATCTCGACTTGAGCAGAAGTTTACGTCTGGTGTGTGTGTGTGGCGAGAAGCGAGCTGGAAGGAAGATGAATGTGGAAAAACCAGTCCAGCAGGTCCAGCAGCTCAGCCTGCAGAACTTTGTCTTCTTTCTTTTTTTAACCTTTCTGTCCGACGCTCGGTGACGTGTCGGCCACGTCTGCCAGACACCCGTGGGCCCGTCACTCCCTCGCAGGTTCCTCGTCTCTGCGCCGGGATTCAGATCACATGGACTCAACAGGCCTCCAGGTGTGATCCAAGATCTTTGATTCTCCAACAACCCAGAAGCTATTGATCCATTTCTTCCCACTGAACACGTAAATCTTTGTAAAAGTGAAAATATAATTGTGAGCCATTTGTAAGGCCTTGAGAATTACATTTAAGTTTTTATCTGTGACTCAAGCAGAGGAAAACTGTTGTCACTGGATAAGAAAATCATGGGAAAATATATTTCTTTTTTCTTCTTTTGTAAATGAAATGGCCTGGTATCATTCAAGATGCTTGTAATTAAATTAGAAATCAAGTCTGCTTTCTGTCCAACAAAGTCTGAACTGGTACCAGGAATTGCGGTCGGTGTTTGGCATTCAGGTGGCCCTTCGATCACGTGATGCCGCGTCGCTTTAACGGCGTTTTCAAAATGTGAAGAATTGATTTTTGAGGGTCACGCTTCCTTTATAAGCTAATCGTACATTTCTGACTGGAACTGCATCTGTGAAACTACAGAGGTTTGCTGAAGTGCAGCATTTCTCTCAGATCTGTAGTAGGTTCTTTGACCTTCTTTTCTTGTTCCGTTGTCATGGAGACCACCGTTGTTGTCTTCCTGCAGAAACGTTTAGTGCCAGTTCTCGTCTCATTTGGGAAACCTGGAGTTCAGGAAGCTTGTAAATATGTCGGAACAGTTTCAGCTGAAGGATAAACTTTTATCTTTACATGTAAATCTGTGTGCAGAATAATCATAGGAGTGTTTTGGGGCTCCCCATCATCCCAGCTGTTCTTGTGGCTGTTTTTTCTTTTCCAGAAGTTGATTTTCGCTCGCTGTTTCACCAGTTGACGTGTGCAGAGCCATCTGGCGCTGCAGTTTTCCCTCAGGTTGTTTTTAAAGTGTACCAAAAGAGGTGTTAATCTGTTCCTATAAGCACCAACATCAGATATACTTCATGAATCTGCAATAAGCTTGGTGTTGTTTCGAAGAGAAGTCGGTGTCTTGAGCAAAGCTGTGACGGACAGCTTTAAAGTTTATGTACATGAGATTATTAAGTGCCACCTGAATGCGTTGTTAGAGCTAAAAAGGTTAACCTGTTTAAGTTTCACCTCCAAAGTCTAATTTAATGCACTACGTTATTGTGAGCTGTAGTTGCGTGTATGTCCGCCAGGGGGCGGCATGGTTGAAAGGAGCTCGTAACATTTGCTGTTTGTCATTTTGAATCAAGAAATTCAACTTTTGTGCTCTTTAGTCAGATTGTGTGGGTGTTATACATTTCATCCACACCTCATCTATACAGATGGTCTAAAAGAACCAGTTTCAACTTCTTTTATTTAATGTTTTATTGAAATCTGGAGTATCTGGACTCTGCGGTTTCCTGACGATCGTTCACAAACGGAGCCGTTTCTCTAAGAAGATGAAGGTTGCTGGTTAAGCTCATGTGATCCTGGGGATTTTCTTTCTAAAATGAGTTTGTCATCGATGTGAACAGTTGTTTTATTTTTGGAGAAAGCTCGTTTCCATCAGAACAGAAAGTCTTTAGTTGTTTGGTACATTTAAACAGTACAGTTTCCTCACATGTCGTGTTTTTAAGCGCCATAAATATTACCGACGGTCAGTGGAAAGGCTGGACTTTGCAATAGTAAATGACTGTGTGTGTTTTGATCGCAGATTTGCAATATTTAAATATCTGATTTCACGACCCATGTATTTACTTTAAATTTGCTGTGTTTTTGCTCTTTAAACAGATTTTGCTTTTCAAATATGTAGATTTTCTTCTGACCTGAAATAAACTGTAGATTTTGCTAAATTTTCTATGACACGGACGTGGATATTGTTTTACTGTGAATATGGTATTTCTACAGCAGTTCCAGCATGCCTGTTTACAGCTGTATTATATAGAACAAACGTTTGATAGTTATTGATATCGCTTTAGACAGAAGACAAACATTGACTTTTATTTATTTATTTTTTCCACTGTGTATTTATGGATACTTTTGTCTTTTTTTGTTGTTTTTTTTTTTGGAAAAATTATATCTATATATTTCTTTTCTCTTATTTAGAGCAGAAAGAATTGTCTTTTACATTCCTAAATAAAATGTGGACTGAAGCACATCTTTGTCTTTTTTACAAATGCCTCTGTGGTGTCACGTGATGATCTGGCTCAGTTGCTATGACGATGCCCGCTGATTGTTTTCAAACACAAGAACCTCCGCCGCGCATACATTAACGTGGATTATAATCAAGCAATACAATCAAAGCAAACAGTTTTACCACTTTTACGTCACTCGTGCTCCTGCTCCTGCGAATTACAGTAAGAGACTTTATTTGACTCGACTCCGGGGTGACGCTGCTCTACCCTCACGTGTCCTGCTACAAGACCTGCTATTCACATCACATCTCTAACTGCACGTTGTTACATTTAGGCATGAATAGTCCGATGCTGAATATAAGTAGTATAAATCTGTTCGTGTGCAAATGCAGCCCAAACAGCTCCATCACGAAGAAAACATGCTTGAACTTAGTCCTGAGTCGCAAAAACATTTGAAATCATTTTTGTCCAATCTGAATTTGAACATTTACAAATCCAATACTTGTGACTTCTGAATGTTTAGTGATTTCAAACGAGTCCGGCTGCCTCATCACTGGCTGCATTTGCACGGCAGGAACAGTAAACGCATTTATGATTTTAACAAATATACCAAATAAAAAAATGATAAGAGGGATTGAGGCAATATTGTCCATGAAGAAGCAGTGGCACAAAGATCACAGGTTCGATATCCGTGGTGACGGCTCGTGTCCCCGTGTCCCCGTGCTTCTGAACTGAAGTATCGGCAGCAATCATCGCCCCACTCAACCATTAAAACCGGGGTTTCCGGTTTTCTTCTCTCCATCACTGACGTCTGTATAAGCTACATGAGTTTAAGACTCGGCACCACAAGTCCTCGTGAGGTTGTCAGTTCTCACGGTGAACATGGACCGAGGCTACAAGATCTGTTTTAACACAAATGTTCAGCACTCGACGCGAGACTAACAGGACCAACAAGAAACGAAACATGAAGACATGGCGTACTAAAATGACAGTTACCCTTTTCGGTCGGTTTGCCGTGACTGGAGTACGATGAAGGATAGTGCATGAGCATAGTGCAGTGAGGCCCAACAAGCGCATGTCCATGGGGATCACTGTTGCAGTTTGCATCTAGGTCCTAAGTAAATTGAGGTTAAGCTTGCATCTTGGAGCGCCAGCGGGGGACGCCTACGAGACGTTCTGTGATTGGAGTTGCAAGGCGGTCAGCTCCTCGATCAGGCGCTTGAAGGTGATCCTCTTCTCAGGCGCGTGCTCCCAGCACTTCCGCATCAGCTCGTACACCTGCCGGACAAGCCCAGGTCAGCCTCAACCGTGTTCGGTCTCCACATTTAAAAGTTCACCGGGAACACGCTTCACTTAGTAAAAGTTAAAAAGCTTTAAAACAGATGAAGGAAACAGCATTTGCATAAATGAATAAACTACGCGTTAAACTGGCCAGGAGTTACTCACAGCCTCGGGACAATCATCGGGACACGGCAGCCTCTTTCCTTCTTGCAACACCTTCACCAAGCGGATGATGGTCATCTGACCGTGCGTTTGACCAATCATTCCAAGGAAGCACTACCAGACAAACACAAAGGCAGGTTACGAAAGAAACCAAACGCTGTCCTGAACTGGCTCTGAGATCATTTACATCTGAAATACGGACACAGAGCTCAGCTACAAAAACCAATCAAAGATAATGTTGGCAGTCCTAATCGTTAAGGTAACACATCTGTCACCATCTTCTCTGGCCAAACGGCTACAACATCTACTTCATACGGGAGACTAAGAAATGAAAATGGTCTCAATTCCTCAAGACTGAAAGTAAAATACAAGTAAAGACGTGTGAGGATGGTGAGAGGAGGACTGGCAGCTGACCGTCATGGGGCTCTTGGACACGTTGCAGTAGGTCATGAGTTCGTACATCGTCACACCGAAGGACCAAACATCTGAAGCGAGGTAGAACTTGCACAGAGTAAGACACTCTGGAGCATACCTGGAAGACAAAAACAGAACTAACCCTTGTGCCGACACGTCCACCTTAAATATCAGATATGACACTTTTTGCACCACTAAGGAGTGAAAAGATCAAACCGGTTTCTTCTCTGAGACTTTTATGCTTACAGATAAAAAAAGATCATCCCTTTCCTGTCTGTATCCTTTGGAAAGACACCATCATCATACTGTTGACGCCTTTTCGCCTCTAAATGCATCCATGCAAAAGCTTTAGACGTGCGCTGACGTCATTAAACCGGCGGCGTCGTATCTGAACCACCCGACTGGTGCCCTGACTTGAGCTGAGTCCAGTCACGTGGACGGACGTGGACCTCAGAGGTGCGTAAACAAAGTTTGGACAGCCGAGTGTATTTAATACTTTAATCCATTTAAAAGCATTTTACTTCTGCATCTTCTGGATGAAACGAGCGTTTCATTGACACCTCCTGCCACATGCTTCAGGATCAGCAGCCGAGTGCCAGTACGGTCTGTAATCCATGAACGCCACTCACCAGAACACCGGGCTGTCGTGGTCATCGCTGACGGTGTAATAACCATTATTATCTTTGATGCTCTTGGTGAGGCCGAAATCTCCGATCTTCACCGTCTTCTCGTTTTCCACCAGCACATTTCGAGCCGCCAAATCACGATGGATGTAATTCTGTGATCCCAAATAGTCCATTCCCTAAAAGACGGTTATGAGAGTAAGTGGGGGGTCGGGTGGCCTGCAGCTGCGTCGGGCTGAGTTCAACTTAAAAGCAGCTGTGACGAAGCCCATCTCCTACCTTGCTTATCTGGATACAGTAACTGAGCAGAGTGCTGGGGCTGGTCCTGTTTTTGTTCCTGGGCAGATACTCCTTCAGACTGCCCAGTGGGAGGTACTCCATGATCAGCTTACTAGCCTGACCATCTGAAGACACACACACACACACACATTTATATTTGTTAGTGAAACTCATTTCAAAGCCATACATTTGATTCTCTGTTGACAACCTTGTTGCAGCTCTCAAAGTAGCTCCAGATCCCTTCAACACACCAACTAAAACGTTCAAATGAACATTTAGCGGGTGTGCAGAAATGCACATTTGCAGAAATGCACATTTGCAGAAATGCACCTGCAGTATGCGACCTTCTTGGAAGATTTATAAATCTGCCTGCAGGTGCATTTCACTTTCATAAAACTGAATAATTGTGAATCTTTTCCCATGCACACATGCCTCATTTTAAATCTCGGATCAGGAAGCAGGTGACTGGATAAGGAAAAAAGAAAGCATGACAGAAGCAGTTAACTCACGGGAATGACTGGACTTTCCACTGACTCGGATACCCACCTGGCTTTTATGTGCACCTTTACAGGTTTACTTTTCAACCATTGTAAACATGTATCCCCACATTGTTAACAAAAAAAACTAAAGAAACTAGTAGTCCAAGACGCTGAAGCAACTAAAGGTCCCGAGGATGACGGTTTTAGAGGTTTACCTTCTTCTTTGCAAATCCCCTTGTATTTGACAATGTTTTCATGGTAGAGGTCCTTCAGGATGTCGATTTCCCTCGAGAGGTTGTTGCTTTGCTCCTTCCGGTTCTCGGGCTTCAGAGACTTCACGGCCACCAGCTCGCCTGTTCGGTCTCCGTGAGGATCGTAGCGACACAGCTCCACCTTACCGAAGTGACCCTACGTGGAAAACAAACAGATTACATCTCATTCCGGTTGGCTTCCATTCACTTCTATTTGGACTTTTTACAAACAAAACTTGAAATATTCTGATAATCTTTTATTAAATAAGTATCTGGTGCTCAGACGGAAAACACAGGTGGAGTTTTGCCAGCATTAACTGGACGGTGTAGTTTTTCCTTCGTTGTTCTGTGTCAAACTGGAACTCCAGAACAACCGAGGAAAAAGATCCAGCTGCGGTTTTACCTCTCCCAGATCTCTGATCTTCTTCAGGAATCGTTTTTCAAACTCGGTGGGGTCCACATCAGGGGTGGGCTGTGGCGTGATAAATGGGTCTAGGAAACAGAAACACGTTCTTTTAGTCACCATAGGCCGCTTGTGTCATAGGAAGTCTACTGTGGTCGAATGTGTCACGGTTTCTCGAGAATCTTCTGTGGTTATGTAACTGCTTGCTCAAACTGGTTCCTAAATAAGTGGCTTCTTCACACCAAACTCCTCATATACGGTCATTATTTCATACTAATTATGTCAAGTAAAAATCTTTCTTATTTTAAGCCTTTCGGATGTACAGTCTCTGACGTTGGAGTGGCGTTTTTAAACAATGAGGTTCAGGTGACGGCAGTATCGCGTGTGGCCAGCAGGTGGAGGAGCGGAGTGTGTTCGCTGTGAGGCCCGGAGGAGGGGCAGATCACAGATAATGCACCCGCTGAACTTCCTCAGGAACGTCTGAGCCGAATAAACAACTCCGTCTCTTTACAAGGCTGGATAGAAAGAGATGCGCCACACGCAGCGTATTCAGGTCACATTTCAGCCGTAAACACATTTTATGTGCTTCAGTTTTATTCCACACTGCTGCACCATCAATTACTGTGGCACAAGTTTCTCAACTGTACTTCAGCAGAAGGTGTTGAGTGGTAAAAAACCGCTGAAACCAGTGGAGCAGCTTCTTCATTACAGGTGACACTACACATGTACATGTTTACACACTTCTTGTGTACTTGTTTACATACTTGGCAGCATGTCGATGTCTCGGACAATAGCCCTGAAGAAAGGCCTCTTCTTAGGGTCATAGTTCATGCAGTGGGTCATGAGATCAGCCAGCTCCCTGCAGTCGGGGGTGGCCAGCTGGCACTCCGTTTCATAAAACCTCTCCTTCTGCTCAGAGAAAGTAAGAACAATCGCAGGGATGCATACATTTAAATAAAAAAAAAAAAGCTGGAAAGCAGAGATATGTGATCAATTATGAGAATAAAATTGAGCTGGTTAAAAGAGAGTGACGAGCAGTCAGACTTGAACCAAAATGGGGTATTTGTTTGGGTTATGGGGGTGTTCTCAGCGGGGGTGTGTGTCCTCTACCTCCGTTAGTTTCTTCTCTTTCAGAGGAACCTCGCCGTTGTAGCAGATCTCCCACAGGGTGGTACCAAATCCCCATTTATCCGCCGCCACGCTGAGAGAGGACACATTCTTCACACACTCCGGAGCTATCCAAGGAATTCGATGCACACACTCTGCAGGCGGGGAAAAGGAGGCCAGCTTTATTGTCTGCCAGTGACTTTGTGGATGAAGTATGAAATTATTTATTTAACCATCGTAAGAGACCTCACGACAGCGGCTGATCTAGGACGAATCAATATTACAGGTATCTTACCTTCATCGTATCGTATCTTAATTTGAAACGTGAGTGTGGTCACGTGGATAAAAACTGAATTGCAAAAGCATATCAAATAAACTGCATCCCTTGGACGACATGTCCACTGGAGATAAATGAATCCGAGTTCTAAAAATAAAAACTCATGCCAGTCAGCAAATCTTTGTGCCAGTGAGGGCAGACGAGTGCTGGTCCTAATGATGTTCCTGGTAGGAGCAAGCCAAGCCAGACAAACATCTCGCAAGAATACTCTGTTTTATGACACATGGACTCAGCGCTGTGCAGCGGTGCAGCCAAGTCAACGCGTCTAAATAATCTGATTGATTTTAGGGACAGATTGATCTTTCTTTCTGCACGTTACGATAATTAAAGGAACCGTCAGACAGAAAGTGTGTGGGTTACATTTCTATAAAAGTCATTTTCTTCTGCATTTAAGAGGATTGAAAATGTGTGAATGCCCCTGAGCTTTCCTGGAATGCACCCACCCAATGACCGAGCAGGAAAACGCTGTTCCCTTTAGAACCGACAGGAGGAAGGTTTCTTCAAACCGAGTCCCTACTGCACAGATGGAATAATTCACTGACCCTCTTACTCAAATGGAATATTGAATTTTTTTCCATTTGATGTTATTTGTTTTTATAATTGACACTTGTTTCACATTGAGAAGTGAATATGTGCAGCTTGTGAGCTAAACAAAAACAATGTTCCATGTTTCATTTGGTTTGATCTCATCAGAGCAGAATCACAACGTTGAGTCCAAAAGTGATCTGCAATTTAGGCCACTAGGTGTCTTGTCTTTTTGAACAGTCATAGGAAATCATCAACTTGAAGAAACACATTCTTGTTATGCTCCACATACCAGGAACAAGCAACAACTGCAGGAGATTAGTTCAGGGTAAGTCTGAGGGCAGGAACCTAACGGGGTCGACCGTCTCCTCGCCACCTTCATGTCTCCGTTACGCTGCAGCGCCACACAAGAACCTTTGACTGCAAACACGGCACCACAAGGTGGCCGTAAAGCGCACGTTTTTGCTGGCACGTAAACAACAGATGCTACTGGTGTGAGTGTTTTTTTAAACCTACACCGCGGTCGTAGCGATTGAGATTAGAAGAACCCCCCCCAGACCTCTATATTGGTATAATATGGCAGTGAGACCTGAACCGACTCATCGGTCCATCCACTTCGTGTTATCTCCAAGCTGAAACTGTTACTTGAGGTAGACTTATTGCTCTGAGACAGCTGAAAGAGCTGCTTGACCTCTGCAGCTGGCTTCTTGGCTCCTCTAATCTATAACACTGAACGAGGGGATACATGTTAGTAAGTAAAAAGGGAGAAAGACACACGGGAAGAGCTGAGCAGACAGAAATGAGAGCGGGAACAGAGTGCCAGAAGCAAAAAAAAAAAGTGGATGAGAAGAATAGATTTCAGGGTTGGAGTAAAGCATTTTGCTGGGAAGCAAGTGGGCTCCCTAAGGACTCCTGAGCACTTTACAGCCTATGTTAAATTAAATCTATGTACAAGTACATTGATGTGTAACTGGAAGACTGGCTGATCAGCAAAGTGATAGAAACAGAAGAAGAAATCTTAAAGGTTTCTGGGAACAAAGAGTGGGGAAGGGGTATTCCCAGAGGCATGTGGAGAGGCCCATTTGTACAGCAACATTTCCAGTTTGCCCTGTGGTCTGCCAGATCCATCTGAACAGATGCAACTTCTAACTCTAACAGACAAACAGAAACTTGAGGCTGCCATTTGAGGGGAACTGCAACGTGAGATGCTTTGTGTTGCATTGTCTGAACAAAGATCAAGCTTTTACAAAGCAAATGACATCCTCATAACGGAAATGCAACTGCAATGTGTACAAATATCGCAACGATTACAATCCCTCCGACTACGGTTCAGCTTGATGGAAACGTTCTTCTTTTAATAGCTGTTCTGCTTATTACTGATTTTTAAAACTAAGAAGTTACCTTACGTCTATCTGCGAGTTAAGTCAAAGGAGACAGGAAAATCCGTGCATCCGTTGGTTTCAAGTTCATTTACAAAAGTTATTTTTAATGACTTAATATGAACTGTAAAATTCATCTGAGGAACTGTTTTTTTTTTTACATTTTAGTTTTACTTTCATTTATTGCTGTCAAAGTGTTTTTGAAATGTTCAACTACTGAAGTTGAATTTTAAGCTCTAGTGAAGCATTGAGTGCTTTGTACGTACCCTCTCTGGTGAGCACTGTAATTGGTATTCCGGGGTCACTGAGCTTGATAAACGGCCCCCCCTCGTCCGCACTCAGCCCCTCTCTGGCCAGCAGAATGTTCTTGGCGCACACAAAGCCGTGAACTAGCTTTTTGTCCTCCTGCAAAAAACACAACCAAGAGTCCATAATTAAGACGTGTTCAAACTGTACTGATTGAAATGATTTAATGTAAATGAAAACCAGTTTGTGTGAACAGTGCCTTGCAAAATGATTCCCCCGCTTTGACATTTTCCCTGTTTTGCGCAGCACGTCTATCTTTAGCTCATTCCTGAGGGCAGAAGTGCTCAAAGACGACTAGTTCAGTTGGTGGACAACAAACTTTAAAACAATCTGCATTTAAAGGTTTCACCTTAGAGCAGCACAAAGGATTTTGCCCTCACATAAACAGATGAGTTTCAGTTTTTTTTAACATAATATTTTAGTAGTTTATAACTCTCCCACCCTTACTAATGATTAAGAACCACCTAGAACCACCCAAACTTACCTTGGATTCATCCCGGTAGTCTTGTCCGACTTTATTAAAGAAGCTTACATAAACTAAAGGAAAAATTTCAGACAAAAAAAAAAAAAAAATAGTGCCGTTTTTGTGGCGAGGTGAGAATTGGTGTCATGTTAAAACTCCATCTCAGTTCATCTCAGTTCAGCATCATTTTATTATTCTTTTAATTCGAAACAATTTTCCAGGCCTTGCCAACAAAAACCATCCCTAAAGCATGGCGCCGCGACCCTCGTGCTTCACTTCGGGAGGACAAGAGTCTGTTCCACGTGGTTTTTAGTGGCCAAATCATTCATTTGAGTTTCACCTGAGCAGATGAGACACTGCGTGGGTCAACACTTCTGCAAGGCACAGTCATGCGTGTTCAACTCTTACCAAGTAGCTGAGAGCTGAGGCCAGCTGGTTAGCCACCTGTAACTTCCACGGGGTGCTGAGTGGACTTTGCTGTCTCCTCATAAACACGTCCAGCGGTCCTAGTTGGACAAACTCCTCCACCATGATATCTTGTGTTGGGAGGGGAAATAATATTATTTTTTTCTTGTTAAGTCCGAGCACCAAATCTTAAATCAGAATGGCTCTCAGCATGTACTTACTCTCCTGGTGGCGAACACACACGCCGTAAAGCAGCACAATGTGTTTGTGGGAAACTTGCCGCATCATACTGGCAGTTTCAAAGAATGCCTGCCAAGACAAAGGCAAACGGATTCAGCATTTATACAGCAGACTACAACAAATACGTTATCATCACTAGGTTTTGAAACTGCTTGCAGTTAGCTTGTATCAGTTTCAAGTACGGCTGCATGTTATAAACTGAATGCAGTATTAATACGTTCTCATGGAAGATCTGAACAAAGAGTTTCTGGTTTTGAAACCGTCTCTCACCAAAGAGATGTCCCTGTGTCCAGAACCCAGCACTTTGAGGACCACCTTGACCTCCTGGAAGGATGTGTACCCAGCATCCTCGTCGTCCTCACTCTTCACCTTCAGAGTGCCTGAATAGATGTTGGTTTTTGTGCCTAGGCCGAGGTGCTCCTCCTGATAACACAGCAGGTTCATTCAACAGTTATATCAAACTACTACTTAATTCTTTAAATCTTATAGTTGCTTAATAACGTGCATTAGCAGACTGTAACATAAGAAACAAACAGAAACCTGTTCAATCTCCTCCTTAAGAATGCGATGGAAGCTGAGCTGACTCTCCTGCATGGGTGTCTGATGGGCCTGCACCCTGTCCTTCGTCACCACCAGGAGGTTAGAAATCTCTGCAACACAAGCATAAATATGTTTTGTAGAAAGTTGTGGAAGTGCAAGGTACCAGTCAAAAGTGTGGACACACCCACTTATTCTAAATGAATGGGTAGGTGTGTCCAAACGTTTGGTTGTGCACATCACTTCTATCATTGTTGGGCACTGAGCACTGCATACAACAGTTTGCAGCTTTATCGTGTTATCAGTCAGTTTGAAGTTTATTTTGCAACACCCAAGTGCAATAAAATTAATGTATGAGAGTTGCATCAATGTGATAAGAGCAAGTGTGTATGCATACATTTGGGTTCAGGCACGATAATTATTCATTTATTTTTTGTGCATACATTGTGTGCAAGATGATAAGCCAAAGCGTCTCTGTGCATGTGGGTTTTTTATAACGTTGTGACAAAACCAAAATACTGTGGTTCAAAGACTAGGAGAATATCTCTGCACCATCAGCATCATGTTAAAGAGCATCAAGAATATTGTACCGTGACTTCCAAGTACGTGTTTGCATGCAACATCCAAACACAACTTGCTTGCAGATCTACCATCAACATCTGTGTCAGGATCTCTTTACACTCAATCTTTAACCCCTTCAATAAAGACATAACTAAGAAACATTTAAAACAAGCACCCTCTCTTTTCACTCAATTTACACGCCTGAATTATGTTAATAAAGTTACACAACATGTTCAGCAAACAAACTCAGCAAATGAGCATGAAGTACAATTGTGTTAGTGTTGCAGCAAGAGTGTTGTTTGTATAATACCACAAATATTTTAAAAGTCACAACAACACAGCACTCCAATCTTTTATCTTCTTCTAAAGCAGAAGCAACAGCAGCAGCGTGCAGATCATGACAATAACCAGCAACACACACACACACACCCCAACAAACACAAACACCTCAGCACATCCTTGCACACATGCACATATGGCTCCACCTTTCCCAGTGTAAAGTAAACACAAGAGCTAGTTTTGCTCCGGAAGCCCACATTTACAACTCTCTTCCTCCCCGACACCATTTCAGAGACAGACAAAAAAACACACACATTCTTACTGGTAGCACCATTACACACACACCCACCCACCCACCCACCCACACACACACCCACACACACAAAAGCTTCAAGCACGAGCCCACATTCATTTCTACATGACAGGAAAGAAGTCTCACGTTTCCAGACTTTATCGCGATGCAACGTTCAGGTCTGTTACACACCTGATGTTTCCTAATATCAGGGACAGCTGGTGTGTTATTTTGTGGGACCTGGTACCAGACCCAACCAAATGCTGCATTGTTTAAAGTAGTGTGATGGTGTAGTGAATGGGGCATGGGTTTACAATTCACCAACAGGTACAGCAGGAGCAAACTCAAATAGTACAACAGAATTGGTTTAGAGGAATGGATTATCACGATCACTGGAAGGGAAAATATAAACGTCCTACTTATGTTGTCCTTTGTTCTTCTCTGTTAGTTGTACATCATGTACTCAGTAATTTTCCACTCTGTCTGGTCACTCACCTTACAAACTAGTACAAACCAGTTCTGAAGATGTTTTTGCAGAAGTAGCCATAAGTCTCAGGCAGCTGTTGCAGATAAGCAGTTAGGAGGGAACTGGTCTGGGAGGGATAGAACAATACCCTGATAGTGTACAAGGACGTACAGGTGGATAAGAACCGTGTGTGAGGGAAGGAAGGCAGACTCACTCTGCTGACTGTGTTCAACCGTGTCACTCTCAGCTCTACAGCTTAATAAACGTTATTAAACTGAGCTCTCCTGTTCTGCATTTATTTAACAGAGATCATTTCCACATCACCAATGGAAGTAAATCAGACACTGGCAGACTGCCAAACCAGCTTTAATCTGATTTAGACATTTCTAACAAAGTTTGCAGTTAGTAAAATTTATTGCCGGTAAATTTGTTGTTGTACTAACATTTGTACTTACATTTACCCAACTGCCAAAAACCTATTAAACACCACACTGAACAAAAGTAAGCTTAACATTACTTTACTACCATTTTGAAAATCACAGTCCCAATATAAAATGTGTTTTATAGTTTTTTAAGTTCTTCGTACGTTGTTTTTTTACTCCCAACTTCCTCTCACCACAGCCATTTTATGTATAACAAAAACAAACAAATAGGACTTCTCACAGAAGTAAATTTTCTACTTGGATTTAACTTTTTCTTTCACTTTCTATATGAGTTTGGGTCACACCCACTTCTGTCTGTCTTGTCTTACAAGTACAGATTCCTTTTACTATTGATTCTAATTTAAAGGTTTGTATTTTTTATTAAAAAAAAAAAAAAGAAGCTTATTTTAAATGAACCCGTAGGTATTTTGCACACTAATAAAAAGAACAACACAACTGCCTTTTATGATGATGCTACACATTTGTTCTCATCTCCACTTTCCTCGTTATGATAAGTTGATTTGTACTGTGCAGTTTGGTTCTTTTTTATTCAGTTATTTCTGCGAATTCGCAGGATTAGGTTCTAGTGTAGCAAGTCCATAGCTGCACCACGTTTACCTCTTGGTTGTGGAGGACAGCAGCGCAGCAGCTGGAAGTGGAGGTTGTCGGTGCGAAGACTCTGGCCTTCAAGGTGCTCCAACAGCTCTTTGAGAGTGGGCCGAAATGTCTCGGTGTCAAACAGACGGTAGCCACTGGAAAACACCTCAATCTGGAAGTTCTTGTACTGGCGGACAGTACGAGACTCCTTCAAGTCGATCTGGAGAAAGACAGAGAACATTTTTAACTTGTTCATGTTGGTCCCAAGCTGGCTCACAAAACTGCATCAACCTGTTGTGATCTTAATGTTAACAGTTTCCAGTCCACCACTGGGATGCAGCACTGTTGCCAAATAATGCATGGTTTATTCACGTCATATCCATAATAGCCAGACAGTGCTGTGAAAAATGCATTACGACTTTTCCTGATACAACACTACGACGATTTTGCACACTAATGTTTCAATTTGTGATTTATCCTCAACTATTGAGGATAACTACTACTTTTAAGAACATGACCTTTACCAGGCATTTTACTTCTCAATAAAGTAAAGCACATTATGAGACTACATTATGTCCATTCCTTCACTAGTTAAATTAATATTCCAATTAAGTAAAACTTTTTGAGTTGTGATCAGAGCAAAATTACTCTATTGCAGTGCTTCATTAACATGACAAGGGATTAAAAATAAATAAATTGCACAATATAGGACTTCTAAGGTAAACTGAAGGTAAAACTGTTCGCAGGCTTTTAGATCTTTCACAAATCAACGGTGATATTTCAGTTTAGCTTTGTCAGACATTACAATACTAAGAATAATGGTTTCACCAGTCGTTGAGACTTAGGCCACATTTATGTTAACATCCCTCACAGCTTCATTGGTATGGGATGTAGTAAACATTTTGGAGGCTTCATTATTGTTGATTTAAGTGCTGTACCTAGAGGTGGACCAACTGATGGTAAGTAAAACAATGGACTATCTCAGATTTGACAGTGTATTTTGTACACCTAATCGTTCATAATTCTGTGAAAAGCAGATCATTAAGACTCAACCGTACTTGTTGGGATCTATCGTTTCATTAAAGATGACATAAACACATCAAGACTCTACCTCTTGGCAAACGACAGTGATGATGATAAACTCATAGTCGGTGCAGCTCCAGCGCAAGATGTAGGAGCCCTCCTCGTTACCCTCCTGACGCAGCTTGTGAATGGCATACTCCGTACTAGAGAAAAATACAGAATAAATGGGGTCATATTTATTAGAAGAAGGTTCAGCAGTTGTGTCATTCCAGACCGAGGTACATGCATATGAAAGCAGTAACGCCAAAAACATTTTGTAAAGAGGCCAAAAAAAGTCAAGCACACACAATCCACAAAAGAAAAACTAATGGTGCAAACCAGATGGGTCCATGGCAGCCACTGTTGATGTTGTGCACTACTGAAGGTGGGGCCACTTCCTTGCACAGGTAGTGATGGGCATCCACAGTCAGTCTGAAGTAACCGTCCACAAGAGCTGCAAAGGACAGAGCCTCAGCCCTAGAAGTCATTTTCACCTCCTGAAATTAACAAAATAACAAAGTCATGACATAAAGACAGTAAGGCAGGATGAAAGTAGTCAGAAGCAGCTATTACAAACACTGCAAATCCATTTATTCTTATTAGGAAGCATGGCATCACCAGGAACTATGCCTGATGGCCGCCTGCCAAGAAGCACGCTTTGCTTTAAAGATGATCTAATCTCGTTAAGATTTAGACACCGCTGTCAAATAAAAATAAGACAAAGGAGGGATTGACTGGTTTACAAAGGATTTTCCCGGTGGGCCAGGAACATTTGGGGGACAGTCATTTATTTATTTATTGATTGTTTTATTTTCTGCCAAAGATCGCAATTACTGTCAGCCCGTCATGCGAAGACGATGCCCCACACTGAGCGATTAAGTGTCTTGCATCCATTACACACAAGAAATACCCTCTAACGTAAAGGTTAACTGGAGAAGTATGGGGATGGTTTGCTGCTTTGTTGTTGAGGATCACTGTTTAAAATAAACGATCAACGAGGTAAGGCTTTATTTTAAATACAGCATGAACAATAAACTGAAATGGGGTACAGTAATCCTCTCTCACCATCTTTTTGTTGTCCTGTCTTATGATGGTAACGGTTGTCTCTTTGATAACTGTGTGTGTGATTTCATGGAAGTCACAGAAGATCATCCAGTCGTCATTTGCATCTTTCTTTTCGTTTTTTTGCTTGCCATCCTGTTTGTTCTTCTTTGTCTTGCCCTTTTCTTTAGAGACTGCAGACTCCTGCTGGTAGAGAAAAAACACTTAGCAGGTATTTACGCCTTTAAACCACTTACACACCAGAAGAAGAAGAGATATCAGTTTATCCTGTTTATTGATCATGTAAATATTATGAAAGTCATCTGTCGTTCAGTGTGCAGTTAATAGCCGTTTACATGATGAATTTAGAAAACCTCCAAGGCTTTGACAGAAAACCGTTTTACTCACAGAGGACGGTTTCTTCCTCCAGGAAATTCCAGCAACACCGGTAACAAGGACCTGCATGTCGTGGCATATCTCCCCATTCTGACACAGACTCTCACTTTTCCCTTGGCTCTGATGGTAGTATCCTAGAACCAGCCAACCAAAACTGTTTTTACACATGACTGTTCATAAAATACATCATTTTGGTTGTTCAATTTTTTTTAGAATTATTTTTTAGAAATTTTGCTGTGGAAATATATCATGTGAAATCTCATCTTAGTCAGGTTTTTTTTTAATGTTTTCTGTGAATAAAACATTTAGTTACATTTGTTACTCGGTCAAGTTCTACTGTGTCAGTGTTTCATACCAACATTCCCTAATCTTTGGTCTAGTTTATAATAAGTGGATCAAAGTAAAATGTAAATATACTTTACTGTAAGAGAAACACCACAGGTCCCCATGTCAAGAAAGCTAAAAGTTAACTGAACTATTGCACAAGGACATTAAAAACATGCATTGCTCAGATTTTTGAGATAAGGTACCACGTTGTTTTCCTTAGCTTTCCTCTCACTGCATCTGCCCTCACTTTCGTCTCAGTTCTTACCATAGTATGCTCCATTGCAGAGGTCTCCCTCCTGCAACACATTGAGTGAGATGGGCTCAATAAGCTCACAGCCCAAGTTGCTGGTCAGCCCCTCCAGTGTGGCCAGGTACTTAATCTTCAGGTCATAGGTCGTGATTTTGCTGTCCTTGACTGTGCCGTTGTTGAATTCACTGAGAAATTTCTTGAACACGTTGTTGATGCGAATGCGTGTCAGAATGTTCCGTTGCTTAATGATGTGGTTCAAGGACTCTGGGATGAAACGTTTGTAACTGGTGGGATTAAAACAGAGATAGTAGTCCTCAATGTTAGTCCTGCATGTGCTTCAAGTTGTTGGATGATTATTAAGAGAAGGACATAAGCACTGAGGTCTGTACTGTAATTGAAAATGGAATGAAGCCATTGGTGATGTTTACTTTCCTTTTTTTTAAAAGTCATATCAAAGTGAGATTGCATGTTTCAGTAGAGGCATCAAGGTTTCAAACTTTTGTATTTAAAAGCAAAAACTGTTAGATGTTCACTGCCATTTTGCAAGGGAGTACCTAGTTGGTCAAAGGTGGACTACTGAAGGTGTGGCAACTTTAGTTTCCCATTTACAAGATTATTTATAGAAGCTGATGCTTTATTATGTGTGTGTGTGTGTGTGTGTGTGTGTGTAGGAGTGTTTATTACCTGATTTCACGGGAAGCTGTTGGCAGTGGCATATTCATGCTCATGGCAAAGTGAGTGATGGCAAGCACAGCCATCCCCAAACACTCATTTTCTATCTCATGTTGCTCTGACTCTGACTGGGAAATCCTCAGTGGAACCATGCCTGTCTGAAAGTCATGCTGCCCCTGTGCAAAACATATTTATACAGTCAGGGTCTACAGAAAACGGAAACTCCAACCATATTTACTATTATGTAGGGTGTTCTTCCTACGCCAGCTAATTTTTTTTTAAACCTTGGGCTAGGCAGGTTAGCCAGCAATAGTAAGCATCTATTATCTTCTGTTTAAGTGACATGAGCCTTGTTCATGGAGGTCTTTAAGTATGATTCAAATGCTGACTGACTGCTGGGTGATGTTTGAAAGCCAACCGAATGCTCCTGTGTAATGTGAAGGTAATGACCACTTGTGCAGTACGCACATACCTGGGCATACAGGTACTCCAGGGAACCAGCATCTAGTAGAGGTGTTCCCTCTGGTATTTTCTGCGTGGTTTGTCCTCTCAGTTTACTGATGCAGTGTCTCCAAACCGGTGACTCTCCTTCAGTGGTGCCATGCCAATTTCTGAAATAAAACCTAACAGACAGACAACAAAAACACGGTTACAGAACTATGGTTGAATTTCAAGTGCTTTTTTTTTTATATAGATTTAATTTTTGACATTTCTTTTATATTTTAGTAAACACCTTGACAAGGTATGGGATCCCTTTATATTGACTGAAATTTGGATCTTAATTAGCTTAACACTGAATTGCAGTTAATGAAGCTGTAGAGGCAAAAGTAGAAATCTAAAGTGTTGTAATTCTGCTCAAATCAAATAGATTGATTATAAAATAAATTAAATTGCCCGTGTGCATACTGTGCACTGGAACAGAATCCAGCAAGAGGTGCTCTAAAGCAGTAAATAAAGGGTAGAAATATAGATCACCAACACTTGTCTCTACACTTTTTCATGGCTACTTTTCATTCAAACATAAAAGTTGTGTTATCAGCATTTTATATTCCTTTTAGGTTTTGACCCATTTTCAGTTTCCACAGAAAGAAAACAAGTTTTTTTGATTGTTGTATGTCTTGGACCACAAAGCAGTGCATGAAGGAGCTGGTAAATCAAACAAACATGAAAACAACATAATAAAAAGACCCTAAAATAAGGCGTTAAACATGGTAATTGTTTCAGCATCAGCATACTGTACTGACATAAGAACTCTGAGGTTTAACCTCTAAGAGTCAATGATTAATCGACATTTTTAATCATAAAAATTTGGAGATGCAGAAAACTTAAATGTTGATGCATTGTATAAAAACCAGTAATCACCAAATGTTTGCTGTAGTGGTGCACAACAGGACGTGCAGGGGGCAGTACAGCTTGTGTATAGCTCACTAAAGGATAAGAATATATCCATCTATAACTATCAATATACGGAGAACCTCTTGCTACCTTGCAGCGGCCCTTGTGATGCTGGAGGGCAGGACAGAAATAATCCGGTTAGTTGACACAAATAATCAACAGACTGGTTAACGGCCAATATAATCATTGGTTGTAGTCCTAATAAAAAGAGTCAGAGTTGCTGTAGACTCTCGGTCCTACTTTATGACCTGATGGGAAATTTATTCTTGTGGCACTCTGATCCCCGCACGTGGATTTATGTTAAACATTTGTTTATGCTAAATACTGAGCATATTAGGATCTGGCCACAATACACAGCCTGTTTGGGCTTCTGTACTGCAACATAGTGCGAGCTGCAGCGAGGGGTTTGACAAACACATGTTATACAGTTCACTACAGTTGGGCTCTGTGCGCACACATGCACTTTTCTCTCTACTAGCTTTTGTCAAAGCAAAGCACACAGAAAGAGGAAGTGCAACTGACACCACAATGAAGTCTTTTTTTTTTTGCCTTATTGCTTCAACTTCTACCTATCTTGATAAATAAATTTACTGAGGAGGAACTTCTGCCATTTCACAGGAAAACACTAATGTCCAAACATGAGGACCTGGCATTTAGAAACTTAATTAATAATAAATTAATTAATAAATTAATAAATCTGAATGCTCCAGCTATAATAATATTAGTAGTACAAGTAGAAGAATTTCAATAGACACATTTTAATTAGCAAAGCATCCCAATCAGAATATTGATATTGATTGAGATATCTATATTTCTTTTAAGATATATAGACACAATGTGACCAGAACTTCTGCAACAGCTGCCTTCTAGTTCACTACAATTCAAGAACTATAAGAAACTAAAACATTACCGTGCCTCTTCTATATAAAATGCAGCATTACTATTGATCTTTTTCTGAATAATGTTTTACATGAGGATTGCATGCAGGATACTCCATTAATATTCCTGTTTACGTGTTATGGAGCGTACTTCATGGTTAACTTTCATTTGAAAAAAGTGGGAGGGGGACTTAGGATGGACTATAGTGACACAAAATCAACAAAATGATTAAGCTGTACATATTTGTATAGCTGCCACAAAACATGGTTCTAAAATATTAATGAGAAAAAACTGTCCTACAGCTGTATTACAATATGGAAGGGCAATACACCAAGAATTGGGAGAATAGTGTTATGGAATAGGAAATCTTCACCGTTTATTTGTATTTTTGTGTGATCAGTTTTGAAATAATACGCGTGAGTTCCACTGTTTGCTTTTTCCATTACTTTATACTTTTGCTGCTTCTCATATCAAACTGTGTTTTGATCCAGTTTATTCTCATCCGTCTTCTGACTTTGAAGAAAAATCAAAACCATCGATGTTGATGGGAAAGCAGGAGCCATAAACCACGTTTGAAACATTTATAGAGTAGGCCTATTTTTTCTTTAAAATTGACTTTAGATTATCATCAATCCTGCGTTTACTTTTTATGAAAACATTTTACTTTCACTATCAACAAATCAAAATCACTTTGTTACTGCAGATCACCTTCCTGCATATTAAAGTTTTTCTTCCTTCTCTACCCTTTGTTTTTATTTACCAGGACAAGTCTTATACACAATTCATACAGAACGCCAAAAAAATGATTTCACTTGAAAATATATCTCAATTTAAAATATAATATATGCCTACAATTCAGCACAAATTTAAAATGTCACGGTCACATATAAAGCTATTGAAAAAAAACACAGAAAGTTAATAAACAATTTACGCCTTATAAATATATTTACAACTTCAAAAGAATCCTTTATTACAGGCTTAGGGTTATATTCTGGGTGTGTTTTATTTGACTCCTTCACTGCAGCAGTTCAGCATGAGTTTAGAGTGACTTGTTTAGATTTTATGGCGGCTATTGAAAGAATTATCTGCAATGTTTCAGCAGTCAGTAGTCTGTTGACGGCCCCTAAACGACACTGTGGCGGTCTGTCGAATATCCAAAATAAAACTAATTTCACTGCAGTATTTACTGAGAGAGTAGCTTCGAACATTTCTACCAATATATTAATTTATCCGTTTTTTTTTGTATGATTCAAACAGAATAACAACTTTTCCTTTAACTCTCTCTTTCCAGTGTCATCACTTATAAAGAATAAGTGCATCTGCTCCTGAACCAGAAACACAAGTGCCATCGTTTCACTTTGAAAATGAAAACTTTCAGCTCCAAACATTGACTATATGACTAGTCCACAACTGCTGTGACATCATTATTACCTCATGCGATAGTGCAACTTGATAGTTGTTTCATCTGAGATCTTGAACTCATAGCTAGGAGGATACCAAGCACCAGTTGTGTCGTTGTAGAGGGCAAACAGGTTATGGCACAAGGGAGAAATCTCTGTAAACGGGAAGAGAGGTAAAAAGAATAACATTCAACCACCTAGAACCATAACATTGGAATAGTTATTCGTTCCACCTCAGTGAGGCTTAATACCGTTAGTTACTGAATTGTGAATGTAATTGATTTGTATGTGCTATGACTATTTAACAGAGTAATTGATTCAAAGTAAATCACTGACAAAAATATGAATTGAATCAATAAACTGTCATTTTTTCACCTATTACAGCAGGTGTGTACTCACCACAGCTCTTGGCAGCTGCCACACAGAGCTTCTCTGCAGTGTAGCACCCTTTCAAGTACTGTAGTGGTTGCTTTCCTGGAATGTAAAAGTGGACTTCCAGGCCCAAAAAGGAAGACGGAAGGGCGGTGTGTTGGGCCTTCCTGTTTTTCCGCATCTTTAGACAGAGTTGCCTGCCCAACTCCATCACCCATATAGTTGGCATTCAGAGCCCCAAAAATGTGAACTGAAAAGATGAAAAAGAAAACAGAGTCAGAGAGAGAGAATCATTAACACCATTAAGTGTTTATCTTAAGGTTGTGTGCATAGTAGTAAATTTTACATTTGAGAGAAGTCAAAACATAAAAACAAGTATGACGGTATAGCCCTTTGGACATTGGATGTTAAAAGGTTTGGCCTAAACTGATATTGCCTGGTTTGATAATCATACGCCAACAACCATACACCGTTTCTTACATTCCAGAGACCACAAAAATTATGTTCTATATGTTAGTAGAGTAATTAAAAAAATATTAATTAATAATAGCCTCTGAAGGCTTGTACATCATCATCTTATGAAAAAATAAGCATAATAAGTAACGGTCCCTCTGATCCGAATAAACTCACAAACTCATCACAACAACTCTTTATTCAGCTCACTATACAGTATATAATCAATTCAATTACATTTATAAATTTACTTTATTGTTTAATCAAAAGAGATCACCTTGCAACAAACAACAATAATCATCTAACTTCATGCTGCACCACATGAGAAAATATGCACAAACATTTTATCTTTCCAAAGCCCTGATGACCCCTGATGATCGACTGACTGCAAAAGAGTAAGCAATATACTAAAACTTGATCAGTCCTGTTCATCTGTTCACTGCTCATTCCTGCCTGCCATAGCTCTTGCTTTATTCAAACTAAGCTGAAAAAATGCATTGTATAATATTGTTTTGAAAGAAATAACACTTAAGGACTAGCAGCTTATTTTCTCACAGTAAGTCTCAACCAAACATTTAAATAATCTTTCAGGCTACAAAAGCCAGCTGTGGCTTTTACTTTTGTGAAGCAACCTCAAACGTCCCATTTCTCAACACATCCCTGTAAAGCAGTCAGCCAGCCAAGCAGCCCATCTAACAGTTAACATTCCACTCAGCTTGATCCTAATGGCTGAATTTCTTGCGAAACGTTTGACAGTGAGTCATTTTTCTGTATCATACAGTGACTCAGTCAGTTAAGCTCACTCCTCCTCTCACCCCGTAATTGTAACTAAATACTTTTGAATTTGGGTTTAAGATGATCTTTTAAGCATGAATATGTCCTTCATAAGTTTGTGATGTGGTAATTAAGCAATTTTTATTAAATGACCAGGCAGTATTTAATTAATGTTCTACCACTGCTAGTTCCACATTTATCAACATCTCTCTGTATGCCGTTGTTTTGAGGAACAACTGATGTTATGTTCAATGAACATGATGTAGAAGACATGATTACACAACTAGTGACTGACTGTAAGTGTCAAGAATTGTGTAGGTTTTTCCATATCCTGAGTTACAATTTTACATGAAAATCAACACTGGTTCCAACGCTGGACACAGTCTGTCATTTTAGTAGCCAGTAGCAAAATACGGTTCTGTGATATGCTGATTTATGACATCCTCGTCTCGTCATCATCAAAACCCACCCACAACCCGCCACCCCACATCCGTTGGATTTTTGGTGGATTTTTTATTTTTTTTAATTTACCAGTCCACATGGTTAGTGATTTAAAACGTTAACTTGTCTCCAGAGCTGCCAGCAGACACAGCAGCAAAATATACTGTTTAACACGTTGACACGATAACAAAACTCAAAAGCTGACTGTTGCGTTTAGCCGCTGCTGGGTTAATACAAAGAGGTGGCTGAATAGTCACATCTAACACAATACTTTAATATTTTACTCCACAACTTTTAGTGTAAATCACTGCCAACAAGCAATTTTGGAATCCCTCAATGAGACTTCTGCAACTGCCAAAGGTATCTTGAGCCACTTTTATCTGACCAAACTGCTGCAGTTGCCTCATGGGAAGGGTGGTATCACAATGCATTTTTCACATCTTTCCAAAAATGTTCAACAGGTTTCAGATCAGGGCTGACGAAGAATCATTAGGTGTATTTCCATTACCCCTAGATTTGCACAAAACCAAATATCGAAAAAGAAATCCTGTAATGGAAACAGCTCTAATTCAAAAAAACTCCCAACTGTTGAATACATTTTTTTACGCTTTCCCAAGGTGGTTTTTCAGTCGATTTGATAATCCACTTATTTGCAAAAATGTAATGGAAACCCTTTGTGCACATTTCCTTGTCTCTGGCAGCATTGGATGTGATGTAGCCAGTCAATCTAAAGTAATCAAATCTAGTTTCCAACCGTTTTTGGCCTCATTCATATGATGAGTTTGTGCTGCAACACTACCTAATACTTACAAAAGGGCTTTGCCTCTGAATAATCATTTGAATGATCATCCACCTCATTCATTGTCTGGTGAGTTTCTCAACAGCGGTAGCCGCAAACAATGTTGCTTTAGTCCATTTTGTTCTATGTTGAGATTTTCTTTTTTATTGTTTTGAAGAGAAGTCTCACATACATGATATGGAGAGTAACGAGTATTACGCTTTTTAGAGAAGGAGTGTTCAATGGAAACACCAACACCAGCAGCGCTACCTTTACAGATCCATCCATTTTCTAAACCCATTTTAATCCGTTTCAGGGTCACGGGGGTCTGCCGGAGCCTATCCCGGCTCATTACAGGCGAGGGGCAGGGGTCCACCCTGAACAGGTCGCCAGTGTATCACAGGGCCACGTACAAAGACAAACAACAATGCACGCTCACACTCACGCCTACAGGCAATTTAGAATAAAATCAACCTAGCATGCATGTTTTTGGACATTTTTTTGTGTCATGTCCATTACTCATCTGCGTTGGCCCATTATGAAATTAAAAAAAATGTGAAAAAGGAGGAACTGAATTAAAACAAAAGCGCACACAAGAAACAGAAATACATTTCACCATCTAAACTAGCATTTTCCAAATTCTTAAAGAATAGTGTTAAAAGAAAGCAGGTAAAAATCCCTTTGTTTCTGCTGAAACAAACTGCTGGTATCAAACTCAAAATGAACAGCAATTTTAATACATATAATTAGCAGTAGCAACTAGCTCAATTCTTGTAATCAGTGGAAGTTAAGTTAAAATGTTGAAACAACCTTTAACTTGACCATAATCATTTCAAAAGCAGCTGTAAGATACATCCAAGTGCATTTAACTTTGCCCTTTTGTAAACAAATTAGATTTACTTTCCAGTTCAAGATTAACCAGCTACCAGAGATAGTTCAGGGATCAGTCATCCTATGAAACTGATTATTTACATTCAATTCAATTTATATAGCGTCTATTACAACACAAGTTGTCTCTAGGCGCTTTCCAGAGACCCAGAACATGCACATACATACATACATACATACAGAAGACACTGCATATAAGACATTCTATAAACTTAAACATACACCAAATTATTCACAAATGATGAAATTACAATACAAATGTAGTAATTTCTTTATTCAGACATTTAACTTATTTTGTCTTTTGCTTGCTGCAATAAAATAAAAATTTTTAACTAACTCTTAAAATAGCTATTTCCTCAAGCCTTTTTTTAATTAATTATATGCAATCTGTCTTTGCTGTAGGTTTGTTTTTTTAGACATTCTTCTGTGCCTCTCTTTGGTAATTGCATTTTAATACTATTTCTATGTTACTTATTTTACTATACTTCTATTCTATCCGTCTTGTTAAGTTTGATATACAGCTTTAAATTGCACGTTGGCTTTAAAGTGTTTTAAAGTGTATGAAGTGGCTTGATGCAAAGTCTTTTCAATTACAAGTGTGTGTGGGTTGTTCCTTTAAACAAATTTGCTTTGCATTAGTAAATAAATTGCCATTTCCCTAAACTAATGTACTGTCCTGAACACTAGGCCATCAAGAATGTAAAAAACAATGACAATAATACTTAGAAATGCCAAATATGACACAAGTGAAATACTAAACCTAATCAAGTGCACTTTGTGCAATAATGGCTGCAAACCCAAACCTAACCCTGACAACCACCCACACAAACATAGTGTTTTTTTTTTTTAATTTTGCTTCTTATTAATCTGCAGATTCATTTTTTAACAAGTTGTTACGTCAAGACATTCGTTGAACACTTGCACCACAAGGTGATCATTCTTTGTTTTCTTTTTAATTATTGTTGTCTTGTTGTCCACTTAACCATTACTCTTGTATAATCAAAAAAAAAATCGTATAATTGAGAAGGACAGAAAACAAAATTTTTCTCCTTTTTTTTTTACAGTGTGGTTTCATGGAGGACTTAAGCAACACACCAATTACCAGATCAATTCTCTGTTCATCAACCAACTTATTGACTTTAAGTTAATTACCTGGTATATTTTGACTATAAAGCTTTTAAATGCTATTTTCTTTCCAATTACCACTACTTATTCAATGTTCATCTTGCTTTTCCGTTTTCTTCAGATTACATCAAAATATTTGGTGAAAGCTGCAAAACCACTTAAATGAAACTGTGGTGAAAAAGCTGCTAAAGCTTTGACGTTACTGAGCACACTTCTTTTTAAATCACATAAAAATGTCAATATGTGAAAACCAGAGTTCCCTAAATACCACCGAGTGGGCCTACATCTTTCCTCCAACTAAACTCTGATGAAATTATCAAAAATCTTCATCTTTTGAGCTCCATACTACATCCAAGTACATTCACACGAACTAGAAAGAAGATAATAGCTTTGAAAAGATGTGAGAAACAATGTTTTTTTTCATGGTTTGAGATGCAAAGATTAAGTGATGGTTAGGCCGAAAACGTAGTCAACTATACATAAGCTAAACCACTCACCTTCTTTAATACTGTAAATGTTTTATAATAAAATTAATATTAAAATCTTAATATTTTCATTATCAAAGGATTTGTGTCTTCTTTCTGATTTATTCAACTCATTGTCATACAAACATTATTATTAAGTATTATTAAGTATGTATACAGTATATAATAATATGTATTTTACTCTTGTTCACACTCATTTGAGTCTAATAATAATAATAATAATAATAATAATAATAATAATTTCCCCCAAACTTGAGTGAGAAGCCTGGGGAACCCCAGAAAAGCCTCCAGCAGGACCAGGCAACAGGTGGGGTGAAAATGTTGCTTTTCAAAAGTTTCCCTTCATTAAAGACTGTAAATGATGTGATGATTCATTTTAGCTGTCTTTTGAGCATGCGGCTGCCCCGAGTCCCAGGAGATCCCTCTCCATGGCAGCCCCAGATCCAGAGAGACCAACCCATAAAATATTCACACATTTGATGGTGACTTATTTTGTTTTGTTTTGTTCCCTACTTGAATTGGGGGTAACATTGACATCTAATGGTAAACACGTTTTATGTTTTTTGCTTCACACTTTCTCAACTTCTGCTTCCATAATTTGACTTAAATTTAAAGCAAATATATAGTACAGTTTAACCAGGTGCACAGGTCCTGAAACAGTATGTTTGTTGGCGTTAACGTCATTAAGCGGGCTGTTTTATGCAGCACGGATGAACCCCGGATTACATCACATTCTCCAGTGTTTTTTTAATCCAGATCCGAGACTCTCTTTACGGTAAATGCTCGTCCGCCTCGCGTTCAGAGTAAATAAAACAACATTTTACCGACGTCTGGCTGCGTTTACTGCGTCACACTGAACGGACGTTGACGCTGGCTAATGTAGCATGCTAGGAAGTTGGCAACATTAAACGGATTCAAGTAAACACCAACACCGAAACCGTAAATGACAGATCCGTTCTGACTTCACTTCGTGAGCTGAATACGACAAAAAAACAAACCTTTAAGAAATAGTTATTTACTCACCTAGCAAGCTTCGCCAGACAGCTGGCAAGTTATTTCCGTTTCGTTTTAGATCATCAGATATCTCCGCTGAATTGTTGCTCTTCAAAGCGGCTTTTCTGTGTCTCTGCCGTCGGTTTGATGTAAAAACTTCCTTGGAAAAATGTACTGTATCCAAACATTAATTCCACAGATTTTAGTGATGTTAAAAAGAAGGGTGAACGGAAAGAAAGTCTCTTCTGGTGCTGCCGTACCCTTCCTGACAAGTAATGCCCCCTTCCCGAAAACAACGCAGCGGCAGTCGGTGATCTGGACGCTGATTGGCTGCCGCTCCGCAACGCAATACAGATTTGTAACCCTTTAGGTTGAGGCAAAACTGCAAAACTGCACTTCATTGATGCCCAGTTCTTTTTCTTTATTTATGTTTTTCCATTCCAGGTTTTCATTCAGGTCAAGTCTGAATAAAATGTCCAATAATAGAAATAAAGTTTAAATTATATATATATATATGTATATATATATATATATATACTCTCGTTCCTCACCCTCCGTGGGTGGTGTCCCTTCTAAGCTCAGAGGCCAGGGAGTTTGAGGGTTCTGCGCAGTATCTTTGCTGTTCCTAACACTGCATTTTTCTGGACTGAGATGTCTGAGGTTGTTCCGGGGATCTGCTGCAGCCACTCTTCCAGTTTGGGGGTTACTGCCCGAGTGCTCCGATCACCACGGGCACTACTGTCACCTTCACCTTCCAGGCATTCTCCAGCTCCTCTCTAAGCCCTTGGTATTTCTCAAGCTTCTCGTGTTCCTTTCGCCTGATGTTACCATCACTTCCACCACCACGGCCACATCAACCACAACGGCTTTCCTCTGCCCTTTGTCTACCACCACGATGTCTGGTTGGTTTGCCATCACCATCCTGTCTGTCTGTATCTTGAAGTCCCACAGGAGCTTTGCCCTGTCATTTTCCACCACCTTGGGAGGTGTTTCTCATTTTGACCTTGGGGTTTCCAGCCCATACTCCACACAGATGTTTCTGTAGAGTATGCCCGCTACTTGGTTATGGCGTTCCATGTATGCTTTCCCTGCCAGCATCTTACACCCTGCAGTTATGTGCTGGATTGTTTCCGGTGCTTCTTTGCACAACCTACACCTTGGTTCTTGTCTGGTGTGGTATATCTGGGCCTCTATTGCTCTGGTGTTCAGATGCAGGAATATATATATATATATATATATATATATATATATATATATATATATATATATATATATATATGTATATATATATATATTTATATATATATATATTTATATATATATATATTTATATATATATATCATAATAGTTATGCAGTTATGATATATCATATAATATTATAACTGCATGGTGATATATACTTTTTTTTTCTTTTTCACCATTCTTTTGCAATGAAAATGTACTGAATCTGTTTTCTCTTTTGTCAAAATTAGTAATTTTCAAATGTCTTGACTTTTGTCTTTTTGACAAGTTTTGTTTTGGTTTTTTTGGGGGGGAGTGTTTCATTTATTTTTTATTTATGAATGATTTAAAAAAAATAGTTGTGTAAAAAACTGACTGTTAAAGTTAAAGAGTTAAAGTTTGAACCTGGCATATGCCTTTCTCACTTGAAGGCAGGGCTCCATATAAATGTCTTTTGTTATGTATTTTAAGTGAGCCAATTTTCAAACATAGAGTTTAATATTTTCTAAAATGGACATCTTTCTTGCTCCATGGGTATGCTTTAATTTATGCTTTGCATCCTTTAAAATGCTTTACAAAAAAAAAGAAAGAAAGACAACGTATGAAACAGATTAAGTATGAATTGCTAGATTTACTTCTAATATCAGGTGTAAAAGTGGTCTTTTAGCATAAATCCAGCTTCTATTTTCACTGCATTATATATACAAACTGTTGGGTTAAAATTTTCCTTTGTTCATTCTTCTGACTTTTCTCTGCTTATTTAAATATGGGTCACTTTTACATATCTGTCAAAAAAGATTTTTCTTTTTTAAGTAACCTAAACAAGACCTTTTGAAAGTCAATAACTTATGAGTAACAGTGTGCAAGACTGAGCACCGAATATGGTTTGTTTGGGTGATAGCTCCTTATTCCAGGGACTGTGGCGCTGAAGCAGCCTGCTAGAGAAAGTGCTCCACCCTCATTTCCAGGACATGGTGAAGAGGCTACTTAGAACTAAAAAAGAATCAGTAAGAATCAGTAAGAATTTGATCTACAAAGTGGAATATCAGCCTCCATCAACATGTTTCATGTAAGATGCATTGATAAGTGGGATTTTTTTTATTCAAGCGATCATTTTGAAACTTAAGCCTTAAAGAACAGAATTAAAAAAAATGTTGATACTCTCAGATTTTGATTTATAATGTAGAAGAGAAAAAAGAAGAAAAACTTGCTTGTAAAACAGCCATGTGTAAAGATGCAGATGGTAATATGAGTTGTTGTTTGAACATTTCAGCAGGATAGGTCTTTATACATACAATGTTTGAGTTTCTTTCAGCTCTTTCTTTGAGTTATCTAGGACATTTTTTGAATGGTTTTCTCAGAACTTTACATCATAGCAATTTCTTTACCTCAAAATAAAATCTTTTCTTTTTTTTTTTTTAAATTACTACCGTAACGGCTCCATCTATTGCAAATTTGCTCAACTGTTCCTACGTCTCTGTGTAAGGTTTGGAAACTTTTTAACATTCATTTTGTATGTACATTCCAGCAAATTCCCGTCCTGAAATACACTATTTGGACAAAAGTACTTGGACACTTGACCATTACGCCAACAGGGACTGTTGTGATATTTTCAGCTACATGTGAAGTTGTTCCTCTTTAGTAGCTATGAAGGCTTCTGGTCTTATTGAAAGGTTTTCCACGGGTTTTTTGGAGTGTTTCTGTGGGAATTTGTTCCCATTCATTCTGTACCATGTTTATGAGGCTACTTATGTTGGATGAGAAGGCCTTTCAGTTTTACCCAGAAGAGCTCTTGGGGGTTAGGTCAGGGCTCTGTGCAGGCCAGTCACATTAAACACTAAACTCATGCCATGTCTTTATAGTTCTTGCTTTGTGCTCTGGAGCACAGTCATGCTGGAACACAGAAGGACTTTCCCCAAGTTGTTGCCAAAACTTTGGCAGGATTGCAATGTCAAAAAGGTCTTGATATGCTGAACCATTCAGTGGTGAGGAGCCTAGCCCAAAGCCTGAAAAACAACCCCATACCACTGTGGCTCCGCCACCACATTTCACAGCTGGAACAATGCAGTCGAGCAGGCAAAATTCTCCTGGTATCTGCCAAACCCAGACCTGCCCATCTCACTGCCAGACAGTGAACCATCATTCATCACTCCACAGAACATGATTTCACTGCTTCACAGTCCAGTGGCAGTGTGCTTTACGCCACTCCACCCAAAGCTCAGCGCTGTAACGTCAAGCATGCGTGGAACCGCTTGGCTATGGAAACCCGTTCCATGATGCTCCCACCACAGTCTTTTTCAGCTTACATTAATGCATTACAGCACTATGTGCCTCAGCGTATTGTTGATCCCACTCGGTGATTTTACATGGCTTCAACTTTGCAGTTGTTGCTACGCCCTTCCACTTTCTGATAACATCTGTTACAGTTGATCGTGGAATAACCAGCAGGGATGAAATTTCATGAACTGTCTCATTACAAATGTGGCATCCTAACACACTACCGTGCTTGAAGCCCATGAGCTCTTCAGGAAAACCGATTTTCTAATTGTTTGCATATGGAAACTGCATGACTCGGTGTTTGATTTTATACACCTGTGGCAACAGGTCCGCTTGAAACGCCAGAAATGAATAATTAACAGGACTAACCATCAATGGCATTTCCCTGCTCTGCCTCTGCATGTGAGGGGCTTCTTCAGTTGTACAACCGTCCTCCTGTAGCACAAGCTCATGCACGTTGAACTGGCTTGCATATGGGTGTGAGCATGACTGTCTGCCTTAACCCTGTGATGAACTTGTAATAAATACCGGATGTAGGTTACACTGCACCCTTTTGCCCCATGTTAACTGGGAGTGGCTTCTGTCTCTTTTGATGACTGTTTCATTTCAATGGATGTTGAAGGAAACACTCAAAGTTACCCACTTTAACAACTGATATCACAAGTTCTACTTGATAAGTAGTAGTGTCTATCAATTACCATTTCAAAGTTGAGAGGATATAATTGGCCATAGTCTCTTTAATAATATAACAATGTTGCTTACTCTTAATAATATTGCTCTTATCACATTGTTTTTTACTTTCATTATATTACTGTTTTATATATTACTGTTTTATATATTGCTGTTTTTTTTTAGTTTGGTTTGTACATTTTTACACAGCCAATGCACAGTTCGTTGCATTTCACTGTCCATCCTGTGAGCGTGTGACAAATAAAAATCTTTGTATCTTGAATGTCTTTGCATCATTATTATTTAGAAAAAAAAACATTATTATATCTGAACTGCGTATCTGTTTAATAAATGAGCTAAATAAAATCATCCACACTGAAATGCTTACTAACTGGGTTGGATTCCCTACTTTTACTTAGTTTTTTTTCTCTCCATCTCACATTTTTTTCATAATGAAAAGTATCAATTTACATTTCTGCTTCATCTACCCGTGAATCATGTGGTCGGCTTTTCTGACCACTTATAAGACGAACGTGGACCCGATGCAGACAAAAGGAAAGATCTACTTTCTCCTGGTACGGAAACAAGAACATGAAGGTTCCTTAAAAGATAAAAAGGGGGTGATTCATTTCAAGGTGAGGGACTTTCCGCTTGGTATATCCCAGCAACTACACAGTGCTGTTCTTTAACGGAAGTATGATGATCAAAAAACAAAAACCTAACCCGTGATAATGGACATCAATGGCAGGTTGACTTTTGGATACTAGCAGCCTTGCGTCAAAGTTGGTAGGGTTTGGGTGCCAGCCCGCCTTTTTTGAATAATTCTTTCCAGACATGGAGTACCCACTTGAGTTTCAACTTCTGTCATCAAAACCTAAACTCTATCATAAAGTTTCTAGCTGTCACATGCCTGTGAGTGAGAAAGACACATGAATCAAGGCGAGATTTGCACGAAGAGGTTAGAATAAGACAAAAACAAAATTGACTCTTAAGGGGATTTCCAGGACACCAGCTGAAACACACTAATGGCAGGTGCAAAGTGCCCTGTGGTTAATCGCACATGACACAATAATGTTCTGAAAAATATCATTAATTTCAGTATGTTAACACCACAGATAACAGGATCAATAAGCTTTGAACTGTGATATATTTATAGAGAAAAAAAATTACCTATGGTCACCGGTACATTTTGTTTTTCTGGTTTCAGAATTAGATCACATGATACAGTACAATCGAGCTGGGGACATTGCTGAACCACATGGAGCACAAATAGCGGAGCTGTAGCGCCCCCTGGTGCCAACAATGTAGAACAACTATTCTGAACTTATTTGGTGAAGAACCTCAAAACACAGAATCCTCTTCCTCTTTTAAAGCAGTTACAGCTTACTGAAAATACAGATGATTAACCTTGTGGGCTGGATTATATTGATGAATCTCTGTCTATTAATAAACATAACCTTATTTTATATATATATATATATATATATATATATATATATATATATATTTTAAAGGAGACATATAAAAAATAAAGTGGTGCTTGACAGCCCTTACTTGGGTGTCTTAAGTGATCAACTCAAATGCTTTAAGATAACAATTGTGCCACATTATTTGGGTCCACATTACACAGATTTTTTAAAAATTTGGTTAGCAGTTCAGATTTCAAGGTTACTGTGGGATCATAGTGACTCAGATCAGAGTTTAATTCTCCAGCATTTCCATGTATATGTCCACTCAACTTCAATCATGCTGCATTTGTCAAACTTCAGAAGCAGGTGGCGCAAAGCCGCAGTACGACTTTCAACTAAGGCAGATCCTGCTGAGGATGGGTGTGGAGTCTGAGGTGGTTTTCTGGTGCAACTTTGTTGTATTTTGACCAAAGAATTTTACAAACATGCCATTAATACCTCAATAAATGTTATTATAAATATTAAAATATATCAACTCCTTCAACAATAAATAGTTAAGAAAATCCTAACCTTTAGGAAAAGGAATTGTTTTTAAGAGTGCCATGATGGTGGAAAATGTGAGAAAATGCAGTACATAAAACACAGTTTTTTTTAAATCCTGCAAAACCTTTATTAAATTGTAAACAGTAACTTTTTATTTATTTACCCAAGATTCTTCTCCTGCTCTTTGCTGCTCTGCCTCGTTGGCTGAGTGCAGCCCAGCGGCGGCACCAGTGTCAAGTTGGCAGCCATCCTTCAGTTATCACAGTACTGTACCTTCGATGGGGACAGCATCAGCACTGTGATAACTGAACCAGGGCAGCCTGTCACATCTAGTAGTCTGTGGCGTAGCTCCATTCGTCGTTGAATGTTTTCTGTTTGCATTTTCAGAGCTCCTTTGGTGACGCCTCCTGCAAGATAAACAGGGTTTCCACACTTCAACTCAATTTCCAGAATTTCCAATTAACACACATTATAGCTACAGCCGTAACCGATGCATTTACAGTCATGTCACACAACGAAAAATATTAATTAAAATAATTTTAAAAAAATATTATTTTTACTAATAATGGATCTTAACATGGGATTCAATATTTTGAAAAACTATAAGAAATCAGAGAAAAACAATAATATCAAGAAATAGTTAAAAAAGGTTAGACTCTGGTAAAAAATGTTTTACAAAACATCACATATAGAAGAACAGAATGTGGGAAGATACAAATGCTCTTTGTCCCAGTGCCCTTTGCCCTGCAATCCAACTGACAGTGTGTGAACAAATGTCAGTAACGTCTATATTTGGTGAAAGCAGCTCAAATGAAAAATACGTTTGAGAAGCTGCAGGCTTCAGATCAGGATAGGGCTACAGCGTTTTTTATATTTACAGTTATTCTTCTGTAGGCCTGTGAGATATTATTGTGAAACGGTTAACGCTGCATCTTTAATATGATGAAAATGTGTTTATAGAAGTTAGGTATTAATAAACATTATATGTGCACCTGGGCTTCTACTGTAGTAGTTATAACTACTGTTATGATTGTGTAAGTAAGAAATTCCATTTTAATTTAGATAAAGTTTGTGAAACAATCTTTTCATAAATATTCAAAATCATATATTTTGAGGGAAGACAGTTAATAATGCACAAGCATGTGAACGGAGTTTGAACTCAATGAGATAAATGTGGAAATGTGTCTTTGAACATTAAACAAATTAGTTTTTTCTTGCGTCTTCAGAAGGCTCGTTAATGTTTAATATCATAACACAGGTATGAGTACGAGATTTCTTTTTCCCTGTTTGGAATGGGGCAAAAAAAAGAAAATAGATAAAGAAAAAACATTGTACATTATTCATACCAGCCACAAGGCTGAGTGATGTCAGACTTGTTATGATTATCGTTGCAGGCTCCGCCCCCTTCTCGTCTCGAGAAGCCTCTCGAGCGTCGCTGGACGACGTAGCTGCCCCGCCTCCTCCTCCTCCTCCTCCGCCTCCTCCTCCTCCTCCAGTCCGCCCTGCACTTCATGTAAACAACCCCATTAGCCCCACTGATCACGGCACAGGGCAAAAACGTCCGTGTGAGACGTGTCCAGCAACGGAACATGTGGAAAACAGTAACTAAAACAGGACTGCGGGCAAAAGCACGTCTGCAGTCGTGGGTGTCTGAGACGAACCCCAGTGATGAAAGCCCGTCCATGTTGCGTAAAACCGCCCTAAACGTAAATACCAGGACAGTAATAATCCAGGGGAGCTGACAGCAGCATTTATGCTCAAAAATGCGCACATTAAGTACATTAACACAAGTGGTGCTTGTTGCTGTTTCTTTTAAAAAAGAAAAGAAAGTTGACCAAATACATATAGAAGCACCATAGTTGTTCTGTTATTACGCAACATGACGCACACATGTTCAAAATGCGCTGAAAATCACATTAAAAAGGACTCTTTAAAAGGGCAAATAAGTGGTACGTTTAAGTGCATTGACTGTTGTGCAGCCAAACGTTGACGCCCAGCATTGCACACACACCCCTTTTCAGAGCAAAAACAAACAGCACGCTTTCGAACCCAAATTTTACCATTTGCTTTTAAGCGCATCAAGTCCGCTTTAAACAAATAAAGAATATTGAGAAAACTTACCTGTAATTCCCCCGCTTAAATCCCCGCGTTTACGTGAATATTTTTAATGACGCAGCAAGACCACACAGTGCAACGTGATTGTCGCCATTTTTTGTTGTTATTGAATTCTCCGAAGCCATGTGACAAAAATGATCATGATTTCCAATCCGGCTTCCGGTCGCGCAGGGCAAAAACTAGTTTCGCAAGCGTAAAGAAAGAAAAAGGTTAATCTTACGAGCTGTTTGTCTGCGGGATTAGTCTGGCCGCTCCACTGACTGACGACTGCGGGCTGCGCGCAACACTACTTGACAGGACGCTGCCGCCGCCGCACGGCTCGCAACAAGTACTCACTGGATTATGACAGCGACTCGTCTGCTTTTTTTTTTTTTCTTTCCCTTTTTCTTTTGCGCCTCCCGTCAGCAGTACAAAACTGTAACAGTAAATAAACCAAATAAAACCAAACAATGGCATAAAGGCTCTGATCAGCTGATATGCTGTCAACAAGTGGCGAAATCCAAAAATAGCTCAACACTTCATCAAATAATGGGGTGAAAGACGTGACACAAGGTTCACCCCGTCATTTTACTACTGAACCCCACTGAGTTAAAGGGAATAAAAAGAAATACTTGAATTAATAAAGGAATAAACTTCAGAGCTGCTGCTGCTGCTGCTGCTTTTATTTATTGGCTGGTTATTTTGTAATAAACAAAGAAATAAAAAGCTTCAGCATGTTGTAAAGGTGAGATCACGTGGTTTTCCATCGAAATCTTTGCCACATAAATGTCAGGCTTCATGCAGTTTTCACCTGATAAGGTGTTTCTTCACTTCAATGTAGCTTTGTAGTAGCTTTGACGTCATATGGACTTTATTCATTCATTTTATTTAAACTTTTTTTTTATGTTAGCCTATTATTTATTTTGAACGCTTGACAAGGAAATGTCTCATTAGATATATTGTTTTTAGGTGGCTTGATCATGCATAGATAGATAGATAGATAGATAGATAGATAGATAGATAGATAGATAGATAGATAGATAGATAGATAGATAGATAGATAGATAGATAGATAGATAGATAGATAGATAGATAGATAGATAGATAGATAGATAGATAGATAGATAGATAGATAGATAGATAGATAGATAGATAGATAGATAGACAGGGTACTTAAAAGTGACTTTACCACACAACTTTACTCTAGTGCTCAAAATTAAAACTACTGGTTAGGAAATTAGTTATGAAGGATTTTTTATTTTCTTTTATTACCTGTCCAGTTCATCTAAAACCTCCCATGATTAGCGGTCAGGACTATTGACAATTGATTAATTGTGTAAAATGTCATTCAAGAACTTATTATTTTCTACTAAACGGGTATCCTGTAAAAACGACTTGTGACGTGTTTATTCCCGAGTCATCTTCTGGTCCACTCTGGTTTTTTTTTTTTTTTTTTCATATATCCATCTGAGCATTAAATAACAAATAATTAATAATTAGCCGCTTAATTAAATGTGGTTTTGACGTTCATCATCATTATCAGCTTCTGGTTATTTAACAATCATTTCTTACACGAATCGACACTACTAAACAACTTTGTGGTCCAAAAGGCAGCGCGTTCAGAAAAACTACAAGAACCAGTCTCCCCTGCGGGGCTCACTCATCCGCATTTTCTGTGGATGATGTGGACAGCGAGAAAAAAAGAAGAAAGAATAGAAAAAACCATATGCGCCTAGGGCGTTGTGGAGAGTACCTCATTCATTCGCAGAGGAAAAGTATCTGCTCTTAAAGACGCAGACGGACGATAGGCGTTTACGGGGGGTGTAGAGGGGGAGGGGAAAAGCATTTTCGACTTGACTCGAGCCAAGGAGCTGGACAGCCTCGACACACAGCAGCTCTGCGCAAACATCTGCATCGTCCCGGGACGCGCACAACATTTCAGGCCAATTTTTTAGACTGGCTGCAGAGCAGTTTTTATTGTTTTTGTTTAATTGCTTTTGTTGGGTTTTTTTTGTCGTCCACGCGTGCAACTGTTTAGGAGTTGAATTCAGAGGCCACTGGCTCCCACACGCACGCACGCACGCACGCACTCACGAACACACACAGGCAGAGTAGAGTTTGCGCATCCTTGACTCTTGTTTGCACTGCTGCAGCCTGTTTTCGAGGGAGACATGGCCAAGTTTTTCCGCGCTGCTATCATGGGTCCACCAGGATCAGGGAAAGGCACAATATCCAAGAGGATTGCGCAAAGCTTTGGCCTGCAGTATTTGTCCAGCGGCCACTATCTGCGGCAGGGCTTAGCGGCCAGCACAGGTAAGAGGGACGTGTCCGACCATGTGTCCACAGACAACTCAACGCCGTGTCACAGAAACATCCACCACGAGGCGCGTCATTATCCCTGGTTTATTAGTGCATTTGGGCGTGTTTCCGTATAATTCATACGTTACGGCATCAAAAGCACGATGATTGGTTAAGAAAACTGCATATAAAAGCATTTAAAAGTACGTTTTGTAATCCAGATTTACCTAAGAAATAGCTCTGTGTACAGTAACCAAAACACAAGACATAAGATTTGTTTTATTTAAATGTTAACATTTTGATTTGGTGTGCCGCTTAATTGTAATTGAACATTTCTTTGTAGCTCTTAAAACGTCATTACTGTAGAAACCCAATTTGAAATTATTTAAATATCCAGCGTGTGCCAACATAAACAGAGAAGTGAAGTTCAGTGCAGAGAGGTTAAATAAAAGCGTGTGTGTTTGGCCAAGTGAAATGACTCAGTCAAGTTGCAAATAGCTGGACAGAGTAAGTACGCCCTTCCTTTTTTTGACTTTCTAGTCCAGAGGTCTGAAATCAAGGGATGTGTTTGTTCCTCTGAGCCATTTTTTTTTTTTATAACCCATAGCAGGTCCGTCAGTTTCCAGTGTAAACAACAATAGCAGGAAAGGTTGGCTTAAGGCTGCAGCGACAGACACTGCTCAGATAATGTCACAGTATACAACAGTCCCTGTTCTGTCTTGTCCTGTTTACACTCTCCAGAATCAGGACGCAAAAACAAAGATACTTTTGTCTGTCTTTGACCTCCTTGTTGTGAATCAGAGACAGGGGTGCTGGCGAAGACCTACATCGATAGAGGCATGCTGGTGCCTGACCATGTGATGACCGGACTGATGCTGTCCAAACTGGAGCAGCTGAGTGGCCATAGCTGGCTGCTGGATGGTAAGGCCAATACGTCCGTGCTTACGTCACAGTAAATATGTGTTTTTATTTTCTACATTCTACTGAATCACAGTGGGGAAAAAAGGAAGACATAAAGCTGCCTCTACCTTTATTGTCATGAGCATTTTGATGTCTTCATCATGCAGCTTCATGGCAGTAGTGTTAACGCCCAGCCATCCCTTAAACGTGATTGGCCACTGTGGATGCCACCCCTCAGGATCCCACAACTGGTCGTCAAGGTAGAGGCAGGGCCACATACACGCACTTTTTTTTTTTTGTCACTCAAAACCTGAGTCGTAACTCAGTGCATTTTGAAGAGGTTTAGTTCTTTCAGCCGTTGCTGATTTACTTGTGTGCGGTGTGTCATTGTGACCTCTTCAGTCACAGACTGCCTGCCCTAAACTTTCCTTTGAAATTTCTTGACACAAATTCAAATTTCAAGCCTGACTTTTCAGCCCGGCTCTAAGCCATGACGCTCTTTCGCTACGCTTTACAGCTGCGACGGAGTCTTGGTCTCGGCTCCTGTTGCCTTCTTTTCTTCCAACCATAAAAACATTTAATAAACAAAAAAACACTTGTGTCATCTAACTAGATGTGTTTTTCTGAAGTTTTGTGTAACATCCAGGTGTTTTTTTTTCCCCCATTAACATGTTTTTCTAGCAGTGTGAAAATATAAAAAGATCATAGAGAGTTGTCGATATATTCTTCTTTTGGGACTGCACATTTTTCCGCTACTCCTGAAGAGAGTAGCAACAGTCCTGGATTTTCCTGCATTTAGTGAGATTTCGTCCGAGAGTGGACTGTTGATGTTTTGTGGTCTAATGACAACAGTCATTAAATCGTCAGTCAAAGCTTCTGTGACTGTGAAACAGCAAAAATCCAGGGTTTCTCCCTAAAATGGACAATTCCAGTGTTATCTCTTGAACTGAAACGCCTGAATCTAACTTTAGGGCAAAGTTGTTCACACCAGGGCTCGCGTTTTCTTACAAGCCAATACTGTGAATCATTACTTCAAGTTATGTCAATAGTGTTGTCAGACTGTTTATCTGTAAGAGTTACTTGGGTAAAGATTGATACTAAAGTTTTGAAAAAAACCCAACCATATTTTTGCAAACACTGTAGTAAAACTGCTAATATTCTCCTCACTCTCAGTCTGGCGACTAATCAAAATCTGAACAAACCTAGAATTTGATGCCAGTAACAAACAGTTAAAGATTTCAGCTGCCCCGCTGTTCGTGTTTGTTATTTTACGATTCTCCTCTTCATGATGTGGCGCTCCTTTTTATTATAAGACACACACACACACACACACACACACACACACACACACACACACACACACACACACACACAGTCCAGCTGACATATCCACAGTCTTCCAGTGTACTCGTCCTCACACATAAGTCACCTGTTCATGAAAACTGATTCGTCCTCACATCATCACGCCATCATATATACAGATTTCTTTTCTTTTCTACCTGCCATCAGGAGTAAAAATAGATTCAATTCCTTGCTGGAACTACAACATCTATGTATCTGTGAGCTTTACGTGTCCAAAAAACAAACAAGAAGATATTGTAGTGGTTTTGAATGTGGATTTTGGAGAATCAGCTGCCGTCTTGCTGCGTTCTGGCTAATAATCTTTGACTGGGACTCAGTTCCAGGTTCAAGCTTGCTTTTCATGGCTGCGTTTCGCTGATTACAGCCTGGTCTTTCTCATTTTTGACACATACAGTCCAACGACCAAGCTGAAACCTGACCACCGAGCACATTTCCACGGTCCTTCTGCGCTCTCCTTGTGTAATACGGTTTAAGGTTACATTTCTGGATGCAGCAGTGGGCTGCTCTGAACAACAATAGTTTTTCCAGGGTGCTCACATGTCCAGGAGGCTGCACTGATCGGGGTATCGTGACAGTTTCTCATGCAGCGCTGCTTGAAGGCTCAGAGGTCATGTGCATCCAGTCGTGACTCACAGCCGCAGCCTTTACTCTTGCAGACTCCCTGAATCTCTTCACAATATTGCACATCCTAAATGTTTAAGGAAATTTAATGTTGAAAAATATTTCCTTTACTTAATGAATGATTCACTAATGGCATTTGATGCAAAGTGATGAAATAAATATGCACCCTGGTCTCCAAATTGAAAATGTATATTCTGTCACTTTGGTATGTTTGTTTGATTGTTTTGTTGTATCTTCTGTCTTCTTTATGTCTTTCTGTTTTCTTCGCTTCACATCTTTTCTCTGTCCTTTTCACTTATAGTTTCTTTCAAGTTAAGAAAAGGGGGAGGAAAACATCCATTACACACACAATCTGTCCTGAATGTCTGACTAAATGTTCACACAAGCGGATTCTCAGGCTTTCCTATGCAGCTCCAATATTCAAACAGGAAGTAGAAAATAAAACACAAACAATATGAATTCAGTAAAATTTGTAAGCTGGAACATCCGCGGAATTAAATCAAACACAAAAAGAACAAAAATATTCGACTATATAAATAAATTGCAGGCTGACATATGTCTGTTACAAGAAACACATACTTCAAAAACCGACTTGCAGAAATTAATGACTCCACAATTTAATCACATATATACCGCTGATTTTAACTCAAGGCAAAGAGGAGTAGCAATTTTAATTCACAAAAAAATTTTCTTTACTCATAATGACACGGTTGAAGATCCTGAGGGGAGATTCATAATTATTAATATTACAATTGACAACAATTCAATAACAATAGCCAGTATTTATGGCCCAAATAAAGACGACTCATCGTTTTTTCATTCTTTCTTTACAGCGATTTCTAATTTCTCCGACTCACCAATAATCATAGGTGGAGATTTTAATACTGTTCTTAATCCGGCACTAGACAAATCTAATAACTGTAGTAAAACATATAACTATCAGTCTTCACAAACAATCAAACAGTTCATGGCAGACTATGGTCTTGGAGATGGTTGGAGGCTGAAACACCCTAACGATAAAGAATTCTCTTACTTCTCACAAGTCCATCAATCTTACTCACGAATCGACTATTACCTTATTAGTAATTCCCTGATTTCCAAAGTGAGTAATATTGAAATACATCCTATTATTATTAGTGATCATGCTCCGATCACTCTGACCTGGACTAAAAGTACACCTATTAAAACCAGCAACAGGTGGCGACTTAACACATCGCTGCTTGAAGATCCTGACTTTGACGACTATATTAAGAGGATCTGGACATCCTTCCTTGAAATAAATGATTCACCAGAAATATCCCCGTCACTTCTTTGGGAAACGGGCAAAGCTGTGCTGAGAGGACGGATCATTTCATATTCCTCCCATAAGAAAAAGAAGGAAGAGCAGGAACAAAGAAACTTGGAAAAGAAGATTAAAGAATTAGAAATTAATAATGCTAATAACCCAACTCCTCAGAATCATTCTGAACTGCAAAAATATAAACTGCAGTTGAATGAATACCTAAATAAAAAAAGTAGATTCCTCATCCAAAGACTCAGACATGAACAATTTGAATTCGGTAATAAATCGGGCAAATATCTGGCCAGTCAGATTAAGAAAAACAAGGAAAAATCAACAATCTCCACAGTTGTTAACTCAACGGGAGACATCATTCAAGACCCTGAAGAAATCAATAAGGAATTTATGAATTTCTACAGAAAGCTGTATTCATCTGCAAACAAATCAGACATATCAGAGATTAACAAATTTCTCGACAATATCAACCTACCAAATCTCACAGAAGACCAGGCTGGAGAACTTGATGGACCTCTAACTCCAACAGAGATCCATAAAGCTCTTCAACTAATGCCTAATAATAAATCACCGGGTCCAGACGGGTTCCCGGCAGAATTTTATAAACACTTTTGGAACATTCTAGCACCCATATTTACAAGATTAATAGCAGAAATTAAGGAAAAATCCAAGCTCTCGATGGAGATGAATACAGCAATGATTACTTTAATATTAAAACCTGGAAAAGATCCCACTCTTCCAGCAAGCTACCGCCCGTTATCCCTAATTAATTCAGACACAAAAATAATCAGTAAAGCTCTAGCGCTACGAATTGAAAAAGTAACTCCACTTATCATTCATCCAGACCAAACAGGCTTCATTAAAGGAAGACACTCCGCCAATAACCTACGGAGACTATTTAATCTGATTCACTACTCAACACAAATAGATACACCAACAGCCATTTTCTCATTGGATGCAGAAAAAGCATTTGATAAAGTTAATTGGGAATTCTTATTCCAAACACTTAAAAAATTCGGCTTTGGTGAATCATTTATTCATTGGATCAAGATTCTTTACACATCACCGATGGCAACAGTCACCACAAATGGATTAATATCACAGCGGTTCACTCTACACAGGGGTACAAGGCAAGGATGTCCACTTTCTCCATCCCTATTTGCCATCTTTATAGAACCTCTTGCAGCAGCCATACGACAAGATAAACATATTCTAGGAATCAAAACTGGAGACGCAACCCATAAAATCAGCTTATATGCTGATGATATACTCTTGTACTTACAAACCCCATCTACATCACTTCCTCAAACTATCAACCTTATTAATTCTTTCTCTGATATCTCAGACTACTCTATTAACTGGTCTAAATCCACCTTACTTCCACTGAATGCTAACAGCTGGGATGTTGTAAATGACACTGCATTGTTCTCAATCAACACAGGCAACATCAAATACCTGGGAATCAACATTTCCCCTAAGCTGTCAGAGTTAATTGGCCTTAACTACAACCCACTCCTGAAAACAATAGAAGGAAATCTAAAACGGTGGATAAATTTACCAATAAACCTCATTGGTAGAATTGCCACAATAAAAATGACCATACTCCCTATGGTAAATTATCTCTTTTCAATGATCCCAATCAAACCTCCAACCCCCTGGTTCAAATCCCTAGATTCAATAATTACACACTATTATTGGAAAAGCAAAAAAGCTAGAATTAAATTATCAACGCTACAAAAAACTAAATTACATGGTGGTCTGGAGGCACCAAACTTCCTTCAGTATTATCTTGCAAATAAACTCCAGTATGTTTATAAATGGATCAAACCAAATCAGTGTGATTGCTCTTGGATAGAGCTAGAGCAATTATTTTGTAATGAAATAAAAATCTCTGATTTGCCATTTATAAGCCGTACTATTACTCGTCACCCCTGTTTCAAAAACCCAATTATAGCCTCAACTCTGACAGCCTGGTGGGACTTCTACCAAATGGTCAACGCCACGTCAGTAACACCGAGTAAATACACTCCCATTTGGAATAATCCGGACTTTCTGATAAACGGGAAACCATTAAATCTAGCATCATGGGTCACTAAGGGTATCACGCACCTCAAACACATCTACGAAAACAACACTCTGGTTCCTTTCTCTCACCTTGTACAGAAGTATCACATTGGAGGAAATCAATTTCTAGAATATCTTCAGATTAAATCTGCTATTAAGACAAAAATAAGTAGTAAAACACCCAACCTAAACCTCCCTCTGCTGATTTCAGAATTAACTCAAATTACCAGTCAATATAAAATTTTATCCAAAATTTATAAGTTAATTGCGATAAACAAGTCTACAATGTCCATCCCAACAACTAAATGGGAACAAGATTTAGAGATTTCCTTCAATGCTGACTTCTGGCCTCAAATTTGTAAAAATATATTTATATCCACCTCAAATGCTAATCTACAACTTATACAATACAACGTAATTCACAGGATTCATTTCACGGGGGAAAAAATGTTTAAAATGGGATTTAAGGATACGAAAATTTGCACACAGTGTACACAAAATTTACCGGACACCTACTTGCATGCTCTCTGGGACTGTGAACCAGTCAAAACCTTCTGGCACAACATCACTGACTCTCTCTCTCAACTTCTGGATTGCCGCATTCTATTGTCACCATCAGTCTGCCTTCTGGGAGATTTCTCTACTCTATCACTGGATAACACCTCCAATAGAATTCTTTCTATTGCCCTAATCATCGCCAAGAAAACAATCCTCATGAACTGGAAAACTAAAAACTCCATCAATATCGTCCTTTGGAAAAACTTATTAACTGATTTCATATCAATGGAACAACTATCTGCCTCAATTAAAAACCAAACACCAAATTTTAACCGAATTTGGAATAAATTTATGTCATCCTTCACAAACTAACATTTTCACTCCTCGTTGTTCTTGATTGCAATTAGCAGGTTTTTTTTTTTTATTAGCCTGATAATTCGCTGAACTAGATTGGTAAGTCGGGGGGGGGGGCAGAATCTCTTGTGGTTGTTGTCGTTATTGGGGTTGTGCCCGTGCGTTCTCTCTTGCCTTGATAGCTTGATAAATTATTACTATTTTTATTTAATTCTTTTTTTTTTTTTTTTTTTTTTTTTTTTTCCCTCTTAAATCTTTGGCTGCCGGCTCTCCCGGCCGGCGGCCGCTGCCCCCCGCTGGGGTGGGGGTGGGTCCGGCGGCTGCTTGGTCCTTCATCCAAATTGACTGTATTGATGGTTGGTGGGGCCCGGTTGTGCCCTTGGAACTTGGTCGCGTACGTCACCGCCCCCCGGCGCTCTGACTGTTGTCCCCCTGTGCTTGATGGCGGTGTTGCTGGGTGCTGCTGAGGTGTCGGTTGTCGCTCTGCGGTCCCGGTGGCGATGGTGACTTACCGCCCGGTGGCCGCGGCCGGGCGGGGGGGGGGGTCGGTTGGTGGGTGGGGGGTTGGGTGGGTTGAGGGGTTGGGGGGGCGGGGGCGGTGCGGCGCGCGTTGGGGGGCTGGGTGTTGCCATCCCTATCGGTTGCGGTGCACTGGGTGTTGGCGGTGGTGTGGGGCGGGGGGGGCGGTCGGCACCCGGGGGTGGTGCTGGGGCACGGACTGGGGCTCCGCCGCCATCCAACTTCCGCGTCAGTGGCGGCCCCGTACGGCCCTGCCTGGTGGCCTTCGCTGGGGCCGGCACCGGTCTCTGGCCTGCGGCTGGGGGGGTGGCTCAGCCTCTTCGGGGGCTCTGGTGCCCTTTTGTGGGGGGTCCTGATGGTTCGGGCGTGGCTGTTGGCCTGGTCCCCTGTGGCTGCCCGGGGCTTGCTTGGTGGTGACCCCTGGGCCCCGCCGGGCCTCCCCTCCCTGTTACCCCCCCCCCTCCCCTCTCATATATGCCCAAAAAAAAAAAAAAAAAAAAAAAAAAAAAAAAAAAAAAAAAAAACACAAATATAACGGAGAGAGCTGAGGTGTGTGGGGGGTGCCCACCCTGCAGATACCAGTTTCTGTTTTTAATGCACCCGAACACAATCATATTAGAAAATATACTATTTTAATTGGAAAAAAATAAATAAATAAAATAAATAAATAAATAAATAAATTAATTAAAAATAGGGGAAAAAAAAAAAAAAAAAACAAAAAAAAAAAACACACAAACTTAACCATAAGAACTGAGATGTGTGGGGGGTGCCCACCCTGCAGATGCCAGTTTCTGTTTTTAATGCACCCGAACACAATCATATTAGAAAATATACTATTGTAATTGGAAAAAAAAAAAAAAAAAAAAAAAAAAATAAATAAATAAATAAATTAAAAATAGGGGAGGGGAAAAAAAAAAAAAAAAAGGGAAAAAAAAAGGACAAAAAAATAAATGGGAGGGGAGAAGTCCAGGTGGGGTGGGGTGGGGGGGGTCGTGCGGGGCTTTTCGGGGGTCACGTGCCGGGCGGTCCCGGTGGGTCTCTGGGTGCCTGGCTGCCTGGTCCGCGCTCTTGCCTTCCGGATCTGGTCCTGCGATTGGGATTTCTGGGGCCCCGGCGGGTCTGGGTTGCGCCTTGGTTGGTGGGTCTGGTGCCGGGGCCGGCCTCTGGGGGGGGACCTCTGGCGGGGAAGGTGAGGCGCCGGTTACTGTCTGGGTGTGTTGCGGTGTGTCGGCGGGCTCCTTCTCCTGGTTCCTGCGCCGCCTCCGGGTGTCGGCTGTATCCCCGCCCTGCTGCCTCCGCTCCCGGCCATGTGTATCTGCGGCCGGTGGGTGGTGGCGGTCCCGGCCCCCCCTGGGCTGGTCGCGCTGCTCTGGCTCCTCTGTCCCTCTTCCCTCCCGCCTTCCGCCCGCCCCACCCTCTTTGCCTGTCCGGCACCGTGGCTACTGGAGCTCGGTGTCGCTGTCGCGTCGCCGGGGCGCGTGGCGGGGGCCGATGCATTGGCGGGCCACCGGCGACACTGTTTCTTGCCCGTGCGGGGTTCGATATGTTTGGGGGTCGGGGGATCTGGGGGCATATCGCGGCCTTGTTTCCTTGAGCCTGCTGGGTCTCCAGCTGGTAATGGTCTGTACTAAGGGAGGGTGTGGGATCGGCGGCCTCGGATTCCTCCCTCCCCTCCTGCTGGCTGCGGCCGCTGCCGTGGGGGGCTGGGGTGGCCCAGGGCTGGGGGGAGGGTTGGGGCGCTGACCGATGACGATAGGAACCAACAACGGAATGGTAAGAATAACTAGTTAAAGGAGGAAGTGTTTAAATGACTTAATATTATTAGTTTTGTAATTAATAAATGTATTATTATTATTATTATATTCTTGTATGTATTTATGTGCAAATAAGTGAGTTTATATACATAGATGCATGTTTTATATGTGTATGTGTATGGGTGTGTGTGTGTATGTGTGTGCGTGTGTGTATGTGTATGTATTGGTGTGTATATATGTGTGTGTAGTTATATACGTGAGTATGTTTGTGCATATGTGTGCAAACGTATGTGATATGTATGTATGTATGTACGTATGAATAGCTGTGTGTGTGTATGTGTGCGTGCGTGTAGTTATATACGTGAGTGTGGTTGTGTATATGCGTGAATGTATGTGGTATGTATGTATGTATGAATAGCTGTGTGTGTGTGTGTGTGTGTGTGTGTGTGTGTGTGTGTGTGTGTGTGTGTGCATGCATGCACGCACGCACCTGTGTGTGTGTGTGTGTGTGTATATGTGTGTGTGTGTGTGTGTGCGTGGGTGTACATGTTTAGGTATTTGTGTGTGTGTATCCCTATGTGCATGTATCTATTTAGGTGTATGTGGATACATGCAAGTGGATGTATATACTTATATGGATGATATGCATGGGTGTGTGTATATATGTATGTATGTATGTATGTATGAATATGAGTTGCATGAGTGTAAGTAAATGATTACGGGGAAATGTATTGTGACATGAACATGCAAAGTGTATGCATATACTGATATACTATATGCAATGATTTAAAGGTATGTGTATGTATATCATATGAATAGATACTTATGTGTGTATGTGTATATATATATATGTATATATATATATATGTATATATATGGGTATGTATGTGTGTATGTATGTATATATATATATATATATATGTGTGTACTTCAATTAGGCACACCTGTACAGCATGTATCAATGTATATTTGTATGTATGTATAATCATGTACATGTGCATATGTATTTTACACCTATGCATAGCAAAACTCTTAGATGTCCACACATTAATCCACGGTTTATTTTCATTGATTGTATGAATATGTGTGTGTGTGAGTGTGTGTGTGTGTGTGTGTGTGTGTGTGTGTGTGTGTGTGTGTGTGTGTGTGTGTGTGTGTGTGTGTGTGTGTGTATGGATTATTTATCTATCTTCTATGTTTATAACTTTATTTTGATATATGTGGACATGTATGACTATTTAAATACTTCTATGCCTATTATATATATGACTTTTCAATACTGCCTCCAACCCCCCCCAAACGCTCAAATGATGTGATTGTAAATAGAAAGCTCCTCCCCCCTTTTCTCTGTTTTCTTTTTTGCTTATAACACCTGATTGTCTTGTGTTCACTTTTTACTCTTTAAACAACACATTATAAACTCTTCTTGATGCATATTACAACACAGACACCAGACTGCACCACCACTGTCTCGTCTCTCTCTCCTGCTCTCTCTCTCCTCACCCTCCACACCCGGTGACTCTAGCCCTCCTCTGCAGAATATTTATATCCCTCTTTCTGACTCTCCCTTTACTTTTATCTTGTTTGATTTCTCCAGGGATCAATAAAAATATAGTTTGACTGTTATGAGGGCTGGTGAAGGTAGCACACTTGCACACACCCACACATACAAAACACCCTTGGTTACTAGATTAAAATGCATATATACAACTCCGGTTATACCAACATGGTATCAATCATAAATATATGTGCAAACAAGGGCAAAAAAAAAAAAAAAAAAAAAAAAAAAAAAAAAAAAAAAAAAAAAAAAAAAAAAAAAAAAAAAAAAAAAAAAAAGCAAAGTGATGAACCACAACCCATAGTTGCTTAGAAAAACTACATTTTTACACCCAATTCCTGACACCTTTTACCTGTTAAAAATGAATAAAGCAGTTATAGTCTTTTCAAACAGTATTTCATGAATATTCTTTATACATTTTTTTTATGTTGTTGGCATAATTTGTTTTAAAATAAAATGCTAAAAAAAATTTTTTTTAATAAAATGCAGAAAAAATATGAATAAATAAAAATATTGAAACACTGTGTAAATATATATTACAAAATGTCATTATAAACAAAACAAAAAGTTAGTTTCACTGTTTTCTTAATCTACCTTTTGAGGGCGGTATAAGCAGTCACAGTTAGTTTTTGGAAGGTTAAATATTACCCACAATCGTTGAGAGAGATGCCAAACACTGATCAAACTGACTAGTTGGTTTTTAAAAAGGTTCAAACCTCGAAGCAGGTCAGTAAAAGAAGAGAGAAACCCAAACCAAGGTTGTGCACACAGGCTTTCAGACTCGGCTGTGGCGTTTGCCTTGTGACTGCGATGAGAAGCTGATTAGTTCCTCTGTTATCTAACACTTGTGTGCTGATTTCTCCCCCAGTTCGACCGTGAGTTGAGATTTAACATCCATAGTGAAATTAAAAACTAACGGAGGTCACAAGTGTTCGGCAGAGATTAACTCGCTTATCATCAATATTTTACTTTTCGAACCATACATTTAGTAAAGATATAGATTTCCCACTAAGGTGGAAGTTTGACTTTGATTATTTCTCTTGACTTTGAATCCAGTGTTTCAAGTTCTTATCAGGAGTTATTACTAATTAAATGTCAGTGAGCTAAACTAAGAAGGTTTCTGGGGTAAACCAGCTAAACATCCGCTTGTCGGCTCTGCGTGCTGATAATAGTGTTTGACCCTGATAGTGGATGAGTTTTTGTCATTTCTGGTTTGTTGATCCTTGTTGTGTGACAATCTTCATTGTTTTATACTCACATGTTGTTTTTATGTCATGGCTACAGACCAGAGTGTAACTGATAACGAACTATGATCATGTGCTGTAATATTGCAAAACCCAGGCTCCTCTCCTGGTTCATGGTGTCTCAAACACTCCTGCTCCCCCCTCTGATGCGTGTCCAGGTTTCCCCCGCACGCTGGCGCAGGCTCAGGCCCTGAACAGTCTATACCAGCTGGACCTGGTCATCAGCCTCAACATCCCGTACGAGACCCTGAAGGAGCGACTGAGCGATCGCTGGCTCCATCCAGGCAGCGGTAGAGTTTACAACATGGGCTTCAACCCGCCCCGAGTGCAGGTGTCAGGCATCTGGAAGAGACAGTGTTCAAATTCTGTTTGACATTTAGTTGTTTTTTTTTACTTCTCTCTTTTCATTACAGAGACTGTCAGTGTGTTTCAGTGCTAGAAGGAAGTTAAAGTCTTGGCTCAGCAGAATAGAAGCTTTGAAAAAGACTCTTTATGCACAGCTGTGTACAACGTAAAGAGGAATAATAATTACAATATACACTGTAAACCTCAGTGTTTTATAAGGATATGATCCTGCCTTATACCGCACATTTAAAAAATAAAAATAAGATTGTGGGCAAAAATAATTTACATTAAAAGACTATGAAAATAAGTCTCTGGCAGATTTCCTGCTGTTTCCACTTCATGTTTCTTTAATAACTTAGCAATTTAACCTTATTTTATCAACATACAGCTGATTGCAGACACATGTTTATATGCAGAGAGTAGTTGCAGTGGCACTTTATTACTCATTTACTGTATTTTATTGTAATTTCCTTTGCTCCAAGTTCTTAGTGTTTTGTCTTTTTCATCGTTGCATCGCACTGACCTTGGTTTTGTGTCCTCAGGGTAAGGATGACATCACCGGGGAGCCACTGATTCAGCATGATGACGACAAGCCCGAAGCTTTGATGGCCAGACTGAGGCAATACAAAGAAGTGGCAAAGCCCGTCATAGACTTGTACAAGTCAGTCAGTTCTTCCTTTGCAAGGGGGGCAGCGTACACTCAGTTGGTCTCGCTGGTCTTCCCTTTTCCTCCTGCTGCCAGCTCCATCTCTAGCATCCGTCTACCACTGTTTGCACTCTCTCTTCTTTACATGTCTCACTCCATCTGCTTTGTCTCCAAGACATCTACCGCTGCCTGATCCTCTGATGTGCTCAGTTTTAATCCTATCCGTTTAACTCTGCCACCTCCAGCTCTGCTTCCTGTCACTTAGTCTGCGCCACCGCGTCCTGGCCACATTTAGACGCTGGAGTCGCGACGGTCTTGTAAACTGTTTTCTTTGTTCTCGCTGTTACTTTCCTATCGTTCCTACACTTAACTTTCTTCTTCAGCTTTTTGCCTCACTAGGATAGTCTATCAGAGTCAAAATTAGGTCTCTTTATTATTTTTATTATTATTATTTAATACAGGTATTTTAACCCTCTACTTTACTACCCCTTAGGGATCTATGAGCATAATGTGCATAGTTTTTAGGATTTTAACTCTTTAAATGCCAGTTTGAATACTGTTATAGATTAAAAAACAAAAAAGAGATATTTTTTATATAATGCTGGTGAATAAAGTCTTGGATAAGTCCAAAAGTAGTTCAGTTTACACATTTCTGACTGCTCAAGTCTGAAGTTGATGGTAGATATGCTTGTCTGAGCTTCTTACGCCTTAATGGGTAACTAAAATCACATTTTCTAGGACGTAGGCTTTGTGTGTGTTGTATAAAGCTGCTGTGTTCTCAGATCTCACTGTTGAGTCACATTGCTTTATTTACACGCCAGAATTTGTGCAGCCACAACCTGCTTTCACATCTCTTTGTCCTTCTTCTCTCAGGTCACAAGGAATCCTGCACTCGTTTTCCGGCACTGACACAGACAGGATTTGGCCGTACATCAACTCACTCCTCAGTGCCAAAATGCACGTGCAGCCACCGGACGCCTGTCACACCCAAACACCGTGACGTGGCTCCGACTGAAAAGACCACAGAGATGAGAGAGGAAGTGTGTGTGTGTGTAAGGGTTAGGGTTAGGGTTTTTTTTTTTTTTTTAACATGCTGGAGAAGGTTTCCAAGAAATGCACTAGGACACCAATCAACATGTTAGTAGTTCACTTTTCTACTGGACTGCTAACTTCAAACGTTTTTTAGAGCTTTACACTCATTTTACATTGTTCAAAAGAAAGGCAAATTTCCAGCCTTTTTAGGCTTTAAAAAAAAAAAGAAAATCCAAAGTCAATGCAATAAAACCAAAAATGGAGGGATGTGGTTCGTGTATACTTTACACCAAATTCCTCAAATGTATGGCTCTTTTTTAAAATGAAAATCAAACCTTAATGAATCAAAGTTGGGAAATATTACTGAACAGTCTGTTTTCTACACATGTTCGCCACATCGTTGCCTTTCAGCTGACCAGCACTTTGATGACGGCTGTAGATTTTCCTGAACAAAATGATGCTCTCCGGGTTCTCAGCTGAGCAGTAGAAACAAAAGAATCTGAACTCATCCTTTTTTTTTTCACAAACATTGTAAACGTCTGCACAGGTGTGTACTGAAGTCTATGCATCCTATCTGACCAGCCATGTCCATCCCGTTCACTGTTTGTGCAGAAGAGTTAAGGGATTAGGGCGGCTGGCCAGGCTGGATACATCCACAATGTGGAGCCATTTTACGTTACCGTTTTTTCATTCTTGATCAGATCTTTGGCTCCGTGCCCTTCGGATTCAGAGGCAGCGTGCTGTTTTACTTTGAGGCCGGAGTGCTGAATCATTTTAGTGTGTTTGTCTCTGGGCTGCTGGTGGATGGGCAGAAGAGGCCCTCCAGTCACTCCGCAGCACTCTGCGCCTGGGATGAAGACGGGGGCCTCGTGTGCTGTTACGTTCCTTTACATATACTCTAATATTGCCTTAAGATTGTCATCCGCAAAATGTGATGCTTTTGTTGGAATGTTTCTGCAATTTCAGCGTAGCTACGAAACGGGAAGAGGTCATTTTTATGAGTCTAACATTGTCATATGTGTACTTGAAGGTTTGAATGTAAAGTGTAAGTCATTGTTGCAGAATGAACAACTTGTAAAACAAAAACCTAGATTTGTAGACTCTTTTTGATGGTTTTTCATTTATTATGAGTGAATTTTTGAGAATCATAACAGCAACTCTGCTTTTTTCCAGTCTTTTTTATCCTTTTTTGGCACCATCTGAGATTCAGTAGTAGTGAAATATTCACATTAGATTGTTAACAATAAGTAAGAACGTGCCTTTTAAAGCAATAAGGAGCAGATTAGTTGCACCGTGGTTTCTGCTGTGTGGGACTGGACACTTTAATACTCGTACTGCAGTGTTGCAAAAGGGTTCAAATTGTATAGCACCACTCTAGACTGCTGTTAAATAACACCATAGTGGCTTTTCTGCCACGTTTTCATGTCATGGTCTGAACACATTACATTCCAAGAACAATAAAACTATTGAATGGCTTCATTTCTGTGTGACTAATCCAATACTTGTTTTGCAACAACCAGTACTGCTCCGACTGTATGTACTGTACTGTGCGGACAATCTACGGACTCACATGAATGTGTATTGTGTATTTGCGTTAGAAAACAATGTGTGGCAGAATACAAACTGAAAGCTGTGTGCAGGTGTACAATTTTTTTTGTGATTTGTGCAGGCATTAAAATAAATAAAGGGACAAAAATATTCAAAGTTGAATGTGCACCTCTATGAATCCCTGCAGTCAGTGGCAGACTTTCATTCTTTCATATGGCACAATGCATAGGAATGCTGCCTGCCTCTCCTCCCTCCCTGTCTAATCCTGTCGGATTTGTACGTAAAGCCAGTGCATTCGATCGGGGTGACTCCTGCTTCACTGCCTATGGATTACAGCCTCATCTGCTGTGTTTGCCTTTGACTGAAGGTGCAGCACTGTGAGTTTTACAAGATTTACAGAGGAATTGTGGTCTCACCTGGGTGAGAAATGTTATTGATGACGTCATATCCAAATCCTGAAATGCATCACAGCCGGTGTTGGACTTCAGTGTTATTTAAATAGAGCTTGTGCTGCATAAAAGCAGAGAAAACATTAAAAAAAATCCCTTTTTAGTTTGGATGCTTTACAGTCAGTTTAAAAACTGATTTAACATAACTTCAGTTTGCCTGGGGAGGCAAAGACTGAAGGTTTCTCAGTCAGTAAAATCTTGACATTGACAGTGCACTGCGACATCACAAATCCAACATCTTTATTGCCACCCATCTTTCCAAATGCTCTGCATGTTCTATGCCTTGATAATGGGCGGCATAAGGGATTAGCGCCAATTTCAAAAGAGGCTCCCATTGTGTAAATCAGGAGCGCAGTAAAGTGGCTGACTCCATCCATCTGCTTTAGATAAGAACGTCACATCTGGGTACTTTTGGGTGAAAACCAGCCATCAAATTTAGATGTGAGTCCATATAAATGTTGAGGTAAATAAAAAAGAAAACAGAATACAGTGTTACTTTGTAGATATTTGGTGCTTAAATAATGACATCTCTCAAATTAACAACTACATGATGTTACTCAGCCTGATTGCCAAAACAACATAGAAAAATCTTTCCTTTATTGTGATGGAAGAATGCAGTCTTCCTCTGTCAAAGTGCACAAACGTCCCCATGTGTGGCCAGAGGGGCTTTACCCTGACATTTATTATTATCTTATTAAACTGCCAGGTGATAGTCACTCTTGGGAAATATCACATCTGACTACTAGGACTTTAACACCAGAACCAGTAACTTTTTTGACATGCCTCCCAGCCAGTGCGTCCAGCCAGGCCACATCTGGATCAAAGCAGGCTACTTGGATACAGAGCGGGGTTGGGTTTCAAATGGCCAAATGGCAAGTGTGGCATATGGTTTCTAAGATTAGGACATCTAATAAAGGGGAAAAGTCTGAAGGTCCCATAGAATTTCAAGTACCACATGCCAGACATTAGAACATTAATAAGCAGATGGAACCATGAAACCTGCGGGCAAACCATAGAACCTATACCTTGTCTACTTTTAGCTCAACACATGAATAGTAGCTGGGGTGTGATAAAGCAGTTACCAAAAATGTACGTGCTGAAGCTGTAAGTCTCCTGTTTTACTGTCATTTTGTCTTCCTGGAAGTAAACAAAAGTGCAAAGTGTTTTTTTTTTTCTTTTCCTGTGTTATCATTTGATGAGCTAAACAGGACACAGCAGCTTTTAGACATGATATTTTTGTGTTTTCAACTTGCGGCCAGTACTTTAACAGTTTTTTTTTTTTTCATTCAAGAGGCCTGGTTGTTGAGACGTAAAACTGTTACTCATCTGTGAACAGAGCATTAGGAGGCATGATTGAACGGGGACCATTCGTATATTTTTTACTTCAGTATCTCAACTAAATTCTGCAAAAAAAAAAGTATATTTTTAATCTATCAGGAAATTGTGTAAGCTTTTGAAAAAGAGACAAAAGTCACAGCGTGTCTCCTTTAAAATCTGCCTGATAATTAAACGGCTTGTCACAACCGTCGATTTCCCAGTTACTCGACGTTCGTCTTTCATCCAGTCTCTCGACTCCAGTCCAGGTTTTCCTGTTACAGGCGGGATGCGCTGAGCGGCGCTCCTCAGCAGATCCGCAAACATCCGCTGAGCTGCCGTCAGCGCGCTTTAGCTCATCCACCTCTTTCACAAATCTACCAATCGCATCCGCGGATCATTGTTGGCTGATCATATCCCAAAATGTGATTATGTGATGGTTCTGTAACCCGGTGCTTTCCCTGTGATTTTACCGACGGGCCAACTCAGAGATTCCGAGGGAATATTTATAGGGCAGTTTGTGTCAGGGCGCGTTTAAAGCCTTGACCTTTGACCATCTCATTCACGGCGCAAGACGCTGCTCCTGGAGAATGACAGACGGCGCTCTGACAGGTAAAGTCATCCAGTGGCTTGTCCGCTTCTACCTATCTGATGCAGCTTATTTCACCAGCGTTTTATATATTTATATATATGTACATATCAACCTCCCGCAAATCAGGGAAACACGGAGATAGCATCTTCCTCTGTGCGTGCATGTTACATAATCTGAGGTTGTACCTCTGAGGAAGCGTGACATCGTCACAGCATCGGAAGACAGCTGGCTTTTCATCCGGATAAATGTATATTAAGTAAACAATATATTATGTTCTCAATTTGCCAAGGATATGATGCATATTATTGTAAGATCACAAACTTCAGCTCTGGGCCTGTCTGGGATGCGCACTCGCGCATCGGGAATGACATCATTTCAGATATTTTTGTTTTGATGTGTGTGTGTTTTGATACGTATGTAGTATATGATTACAAGGCATTTCAAATCTTTTATGCGAGATAATCACCTCACCGCGTTATAAATGTCATCTAGCCTGCACGAGAATATTGAATGAACAAGGTGAAGGTCGCCACTTTAGATTTTTTTTCCCCTATCAGCTGAGGGTTTCCCGATCTGCATTTTGAGGAAACCAGTTGAAGGCAAATAACACTTCCTGAGCAAATAGTTTGTAAAAGCTTTACTTCAAGAAACCCCAGATGTTAAAACTATTTCACAGCCCTGGCTTGTTTTATTTCATTATTTATGATGTCTCTTGTATTTCTGTAAACAGTTTCATCAGAGCCTTCGCCTTCATCACCCAGGAATGGCTCTATCTTTAGAGGGCAGCTCTTCTCCTATTGGCCAATAGATCACCGTCACATCACGGAGCGTCACGCATGTCACGTGAACAGCTTAACGCGGCTTGGTTTTACTGTCTTTGATCAGCGACACACTTTTTTTGCTCCAGAAGTAGAGACCTTCTGGTTGTCACTCACGATCTAAGTGTAATTTAAAACAATCTCTCTATTCACATCATTTCAATGTTACTTATCCCTGTGAAAGAAAGAAAAAAATGCTACAGGTGTACAAGGAATTCATGTGTTAAGGTCCTGTCTTGCTCAGCAGCAGTTAGGATGGATGAGTGGATGGATGTCCTAATCTCAGATGAGAATTCTGCCAATGCACCCATGAGATCATAATCTCAGCTGAAGTACTTCACAAGACGGGAATACTTGGACAATATCGCAAAGTCTCAAACACTCAGTCATCAGTTCAAGTGGTGTAAAAGCAGCTGCATGCAGCTGATCCAGCAAATTCCTGGATTCTGCTTTGACTGTTATGGAGATAATCATTAATCCTCAACCTATCTTCGGTGGCGATGGTTAAATCCAGTAAAAACAGTGAAGCTCCTCTTGTATTACGTTACAACCACAGCATATCATAAAACAGTTAAAGTGGCACTCACAGTAAAACTGAAGAACTGTGAAGGATGAGGGATGTAAAACTTCCTCTTCCAGGAAAGTGGTAAAGTTTAAATTTTTAATAACAGATTATGTTATGATTTACAAACCATTTCAATCCTGTATTTTACTGAGGAGGACCAAACCAGCCACAGGGATGTGAAGATGAGTGTTGGGAATAGGATAAGGGAAAAGTGGATTACATGGGAGGATCAAAGCGGAGAAGTGATTTTTATGTGCGACTAAGGGAGAGAGACTCAGAGTGGGGGTCTGTCTCGGGAGACTTTGGCTACCTGATCCTCCTGTAATGAAAATAAAAATAATTTCTGGAGAAATATTTTAAGAACCATCATCTCAAATGTGTGTTTATGGTCTCTGTTCTTGATTTAGACATATAGATTTAATTTATTTGATAGCAGCACTAACAATATGCCAAAGTAGTAGTAAAGACAGTGTCAAATAAATGCTCAAACTCAGTTTTATATTTGAGAAACGGGTGGGTTTTGCTTTGTTGGCATTTGGAATAAGCTTTAAATCACATAAAGTATCTTCACAGTGTTTATGCTTTTTAAAAATGTAAATAAAAAAGGCAATTTAACAGCAGTACTTCACAAGCACTCCAGTTGTTTTGTGAAGAAGTGGTGATATACTAGTGTAGAGGTTTACTGCTTGTCGCATTAGAAATAAACATATATATTTATAAACAAGAACACAAAATAATTAACATTAACTTTATTTACATTTCCATGTCTCAAAGTATCCCAGCTTTTTCAAAAACTCCAGAAAAGTCATAAAGACTTTTAGAGCTCCTCGTCATCGTCATCGTCAGCGACAGCGACAGCGACAGCTTTACATCATGTGATGCAGATGTTTGAACAGGTCTCTGTTTGTTTTGTACATATTAGTGGTTCAGAAAGTCTGTTTGACAGAGTCCCTGCTACCGGTACAGGTCACAGTGTTGCCACAACTTCACCGTTAACATTAATGTGTCGCTGCCTGTCGTTTATCTAACGGCTGCGTCACGTTTATACGGGTTCAACTCAGGCGCGGAATATATTTTCTTGTAGGGTTGCTGGTTTTCTTCAAATAATAAACGTAGACGATCCTTTTGTTGGTTGGTAGTCACCTTTTTTTTCAATATTTGATCAAAAATTACTTTTGTTCTCATTAATTTCATACATTGAGCTCATGCAGCCAATAAATAAATATTTAAAAAATACACTTGAAAAAGTTAGGTAATCGTTTTAAATCTATTTGCTTGTTTGCAGTTAAATTTAACAGTTTATTCATCGATTCGATGTATTTACTGAGCTAATTAAATCGAGGCCTGTTTTGCAAGATGCACAATAAATATATTAAGCATTTTATATATATATGTATATATATATATATATATATATATATATATATATATATATATATATATATATATATATATATATATATATATATATATATATATATATATATATATACTTTTTTTTATTTAAATTTTTTTTTACAAAACAAAAAAGCAAGATTTTGCACCACATCTGTTTAGTGTGTCCCAAACATCCAGTGCATCGGAGGGTAAATAATGACAGGCATGGCTGGGAGTCAGACAGGAAGCTCCTTTGCAACACTGCCATGGCAGCACGTTGCATCCGGTTATGGCAACTGCATCGTTCCTCCCTTTTGCACATTCCGTTCCCGCTGTGCTTTGAGCCCCCGACTGCTCTCCTAAAAGAGTTTCCCAGGCTCATGTCCTCTTTTCAGAACCATGCAGGGTTTCTGTTGCCAGGGCACAGGAAGGAGGCATGCCATCACTGCTGAGCTTTATTCTGCACAGACCTGGGGTCAGAACACAAAACTCAGACCTAAAACTGACAAATTTGGAACCAGAATCATTGACCTTACAAAGTGGCAGTTAACATCCAAATCTGCTATTATTAAAGCAGAGACTGAGAAATATTGCGTACATATGTGGTTCAGAGGGAGTTTCCTTTATCTGAGAAAGCATGGTACCGTTGTCTTGTTAATCTGACATCAATATTTCCTTATTTCAATCTCATATTATGAAAAGGCCTGTGATCATTCTGCAATTTTACGATAGGTATAATTGGTGATACCTGAAGCTTACCTATCTACTTCCAGCCAATATTATCTTTGACGTTAACTACATACAAACGGTGCTATTGCAGTGTGGGTGTCTCGGTCGCGGCTGCAACAACTGCTTCGATAATTAATTGATCTATTATTTGATTTGTTTTGGGGCAAAACAAGGTATAAAAATCCAGAAACTATGGGACATTTATCACAACCTTTAGAAATGATCAAATATTAAAGAAAGTACCCTGCTCTTTCCTCTCTCCCCTTTTTTTGCTCTACCCGGCTGGCCTTCGGCAGGAGGGTCCCCCCTTATGATCCAGGTCCTGATCCAGGTTTCTTCCCTCTTAAAGGGGAGTTTTTCTAGCACAAGGGGAGTTTTTACCTGCCGTTGTTTATGTAATAATTACTCGGAGGTCATGTTCTGGATCTCTGGAAAGCGCCTAGAGACAACTTATGTTGTAATAGACGCTATGTAAATACTATTGAATTAAATTAATCAGCATAAGCTTGCTGATGGAAAATTCATTTGAATTCAAACAGCATCAGTGTTGCATCTCCAATCTAGTTTGTTGTCTAGGTGAACATCAATGTATATGTGGTCCTCTAACACCTCCACCTCTTCTCCCATGATGGAAAATGTGTTTACCTTGTTCCTGGCCCTCTAAAAATTCACAGTTATCACCTTTCTCTTATTCTTATTTAAGATGAGGTTATTGTTAGTGCCCCACCAGTATTCTCTACTCAGTCCCCTGTTCATCATTGATACCTGCCACTACTGAGTATTTCTGCAGATGACAGGACTCTGACTTGTACTAGATGTTTGACATATACAGCGTGAAGAGGAATGATGAGAGTACAGTCCCCCGTGGTCGTCCTGTGCTGTCGACCACCTGGTCAGACACTCAACCCTTCTGTCTCATAAAGTGTGTTTTTTTTTTGTCAGGTAGTAATTTTGGTGATTTTTTTTTCTTTTGCATGAATATCATCTCCAGAAACCACGTGAAAAGGTACAACTACTGGCTTTGTGAATAATAGATGCAGCAATAACATTAGTGGACCTGGGTTGCAGTGGATTTCCCTTTAACTCAATAGGGAACCACAGCGGAAGACAGCAGCTACACTGTGGTAGTAAAATGCGGGGAAAAGGAGGAGGAGATACCGAGAGAAAGAGAGGGATAGATAGATGGATGGATGGATAGATAGAGCGAGAGAGAGAGAGAGAGAGAGAGAGAGAGAGACAGAGAACAGACCAGCCAGCAGTATTTTCTGTGCTCAGAAAACAGAGGAGACCGGTCGTCCTCCCCTCCACGGACATGTGGTGCACCCAGCAGCAGCAGGAGGAAAAAAAAGAGAAAAAAACGCAAGAAGCAGTGCAGGCAGCAGCGTCTGCGGCGACGGCGCGGCATAGCCTGTTATTCTCTTTCGTCTTTTAATTTCTCTTTTGTGTCCTTTGGTAATGAGCTTGCTGGGGGCCTACAAGAAAAAAACCAGTTACGATGGCTATGAATGTTTGCAGTTGGTCGATAGCGGCGGAGATAGCTTCAGCATCGGCAGGAGCGGCGGCGGCAGCGGCGGCGGCGGCACACTCGGAGGTTCCTTAGCGGCCACGCTTGGACCGAAGGCAGGCCCGCCGAGAGGGGACGACTGCAGCACCATGGACAGCTCAGGTAAGACTCCAACCTCCTCCGGAGGCTGCGATGATGGGACGGAGAAACGTACGCTGAGACGAAGAGTGCTTCAACAAAGGAGATATTACTTTGCACAGACTTAAGCGTGGCCTAAAGGTGTCCTGTTGAAGATGCAGCTGTGGAAAACATTACGGTGGCTAACAACAGGATACAGTCACGCTATGGACTTTCTGCATATGTTCTCTTAGAGGCTTACAGACGCTTTTTAGACTGTAAAGTATCTAAGAAGTCAATGTTTGCATTTAAAAAAAACAACATTTTACTTTCCACAATATTCATGATGTGATCCTAGGGTCTTTGGTGTGCTAAAATGAGCAGATAAAAAAAAAAAGAAAATTCATACAACTCTATTTCACAACGATTTTAACAATTAAAACCACAATTTCATGCTTTGTTCTATTTTATCTAACTTCAGTCAAGTTGTTTTAAATGATGGGATATTGTACAATAGCTCAAACATATAACTTTAAAACATACTTTAAAGCCAGAAGTAGTTAGTTATTAATCATGGGATTAAATGTCCTTTACTAGAAATGTAAATTTTTATTCCAGGCATTTTGCAATTTCCATGCAAAATGATGCTGGTCTTTAATATACACTTGAAGGGAATACATATATAAAAGCAAAACATTTAACATTCTATGTATTTCTGTTTAGGTTGACGTTTTTTCTTCATGTTATTTTTATTTTATCCTCAATTTTTATCCTTAACTAAATATTAAAACAGAATATCGGAGTAACAACACTTAAGGTTAAAAGTCCAAATCAAGTCCTCATTATCATTTTCTCTTCATGTCCAAGGATGTAATTTTACCATGTTAAAATCTTATCAGTCAGTCAGTCTTATCGACCCTAAAAGGACTGAATTGTGTTCAGTTTGAATAAATGTCCAAAGACCGTAACACCCTAAATATAAATTTCACTATTGCATTAATAATAATAGGCAAGGGATTAAGACTAATAAGGAGGTTTTTGTAATGGATGGAGTCTGGTTGGGCATCTGTTGACCTCACTATAGGGCTCTTTAGAGTCAGCCAGCTTCCAGGGACGAACATTTGTGTGAAACAAAAGAAGGTGATTGTGGTGGGTTGGAGGGTTAATAGGGAGAGGGGACTGGAGGTGGGGAACGGTTGGGGGTGGTAAGTGGGAGTAGGGGCATTCGTGTCAAATGTCTGTCTGGAGTGGGAGGCCCTGCCTACTCTCTCACAGAGAGGTTTTTTAAGTGCCTGCCCGACTGTCTCTGTCTCTGTATGTGTTTGCTTCTGCCCTCTTTAGATGCTGAAGAGTAAAGGTCAGAGCTCTAAAATGACAGAAAAACATTTAAATAAGCCATAGAACAAAGCTCATAGCTTTCTGGGCTGCTGGTGCCAATTCTCACCTTTTGTGAGCAGCCAAACGCTGCATTGTTTTTAAAACTAAGAGTTGTGCTACGATAGCCTCCATTGCTGTTTGCGAGCCTGATACAGTGACAAGCCCTGCAAACACAATCTGCATACTCCCACATCCATCTGGACATAGAGGCACAGCGACCAGCTACCAAACTGACAGGGAGGCAAGAGATTCAAACAGAGATGTAGGGTAATACACAGAGAGAAAAAAAGTATGGCTAATTAACTGATTTATATCGCAATCAGATTGAAATGGCACAGCAGTGGAAATGAAAACAAAAATGCAAGTGTCATGAGCAAGCACTTCTTCCTTTGACAACCACTGCATCAGCACTGTGAAAGTAATCAGATTACACTTCTGAGTCACAACATTAAAACTGCCCCAGAAATACTTTGTTGGCTGACAGAACAGCTCTGATATGTGCGGGGACGGTCTCGGGGCATCTGGAGGTTTTCTGTTGTGTCTCCAAGGGTGTTGACAGCAAATCATTTGTGTGCAATGATACATTTGACTTGCTTTTATTTTCAATCTAATGCAGATATGGATGCTTAAAAGTTGTAATCCTCATGTCAGGCTATTTTTTGGCACCCCATAATATGTTCCTGTAGAACCGAAGTTAACATAACCCAAGTGCGGTGTTACGTTGATTTTAAAAGTGTAAACTATTCCTCGTGTTTGTCATTTCATAAGTATGTGCTCTCATACAAAACTGCATTTTTGACTCGAAATAGAAGACAGAACATGCCCAGTGAAGAGGTTTTTTTAATTTATTTGAAAACTGGGAGCAAGTTTTTAAAAAAATGAAGACTCGGAGGTGGTAACACTTTTATAGAATACCATTTCACACCTTTGATTTCATATAATTCTGTTTGCCTACTCAACTGACACCTTGCGGTAAGTTTGTGAACGCTCTATTACCGGCTTGTCACGCTTTCAGTAGCGTGTAATAGCTTGCCTGTCATTCAGAAGACTGGAATATAACTCTGGTTAAGCTGCATTGTAGATGATTAATCAGAGACTGCTTGTGTCATCAGCATAATCTAGAATTAAGCAGATTAGGCTTTGGCTAACTCCACAGTTGTTCAAGTCCAGGACAACTCAAGGCCCCGCAATGTGGCAGCACTGAAATTAAGTGCAGTGCCGTCCGGTTTTGCGTATGCCTCCATCTGCGTCATTTACTCCAGGTTCAGTTTGAAAGGAGAAAAGTTTTAGGCTGTGGGAAAAGGAGGAAGTTTTCAGACAATCCTCTAAAATAAGATATATGCCTGGGGTTTTTGTGGAACAGGTCTCGCTGTTGCTAAAAGTCTTTGAAGCATATTTGTTCCCTCATCATCACTGCTGCTTCTCTACCTGTGCAGGTATCAGACATGACTGACACATTCAGGCTGAACTCACTTAGCTCTTGATTTAAAAGTAGAGTAGAATTCTGGTTTTCTTAATATGTCCTGCCATGGTTTCTGGGTGGGAGAGGCGCACCAAGGAGCTTAAAAATAGGCCAAAAAAACAAAAAAATAAAAATACAGCCTTGCCTGAAGAAAGCACAGGAGGCTTTATCAGCTTCTGTTCCTCAGTGCAGATGTGATATCTGTGGTCAAACTGGTGTTACAACAGTTCATGAAATAGTCATATTTGTTAAACTGTTTATGTATGTGGAAAATAATTAAATAAAGTCTTTGAATTGTTGGTCTTTGATGCTGTTTGAGTTGCAACAAACAATGAGAAAGACCTTTAAAGTAACAGGCCGTCTCTTTTTAAAGCTTTTTTCTTTTAGAGCCCTTCTCTGTTTTTTTATGAGTTGTTTCTCTGGGATTAAAGTACTACCTGCAGGCGACTACTTTGCACATCTGGCTTGCCTAACTGACACAAGATGTGCCAAATAGTGCAGTTCCTTGTACGATCACCAGACGCTGGCTGCAAAAGGGAGTCATTCTCCACTGATCCCCATTTTAAAGTATACAACTATGCGGTAGAAATAAACATACAGTACTTTTCACAACCAGGTCTGGGTTGGTCTCAAAGGATCCAGGGGCGAAGGCCACCGAATGACTCACAGGCTCTGGCAGCCGAGGGTTGTACAGGCAACTGAATGGGCCTTCTGCCAGGTGTGACTGCCGACAGCTGCCTGGCTTATGGCCGGGGGCTAAGTTGGCAGTCGCAGGCCAAGCGAGTTGCCGATTTGGTCGTCTGGTCTCATTGAGCCACATTTGCCCAGATTGCCATGAAATGGCCAACCTGGAAGGGTCTGGGTCACAGTTGCAGTCCAGCCACTGCTGCTGTTGGCTTATTTCCCGAATGGCCACTTGAACTGTGGCACAGTTGTGCTGGTGGTTTGTCGGCCCTCAGTTCAGATCTGGCGGTCCATGGTTTTAGCACTGTTTCGGTAGAAACATCTGAACTGAAGACGGACCCAGTCAGGTTGAATGTAAGGCAACAATTAGTGTTACAGATTACCACGAGTTAAGCAAAACTAACAGGTAGCTTGCAGTAACTGCATTATTATGGTCATGTTCCATCTCATACTCCTGGATGTAAAACATAATAGATCCAATGTAGTAAATAATACATGCATTATTAAATACAAAAATACAGAGGCTCATTCAACCAGCAGTAGCGTGGTTATTCAGTATATTTGGTGTTAGTAGGCAGGCCTATTTCCCTCAGGGTGCACCCGTTGCTGGTCTCATTGTTTCACAACTGCTGAAACTATCTACTGTATTAAAAATATTAGACTCCCAAAGCAGTTCGCCTCAGAACGCTGCCGGTAGCACATCTGCATGGTCCTGGTACAGTCTGCTGTCAGCGAAAGGTTTGAAGGGGCCGATGTTATTAGGTCATACATACAGTATCCTTTGATATCATGCTTCAGTGCTTTTGTTTCCATGTAAATAATAAGTGCACTCATTTTTTATATCTAAATGAGCTACTCTTAGATTTTTTTTTTCAAGACAAAGACATCCTGTGACACACTTCCTGCTTCAGAAGTCAGATGTTATCTAAATAGCAGCCCACTACCCGCTGATGACAGAGCCGTACTGTTACTCATGTTTGCATCCCACCAGCTTCACCCCAGCTTCTCCCGCTACTTTTTTTCCAGTCTCAGGCCACATGAGGATATCTGGCAAATATAATACTGCTTTGCAAGCTGCAGTTGGCATTTCAAACCAGTGAAACCAGAAGAAAAAGCCTTGTGTAGACTCAACAAAGACTCATACGAGGTCATAATGTTCCAGCAGAGAGCGAGCCCTCTCCTGGTTCAAGAAGCTCTCCGTGAACAATCTTTGGCATGTTTTCTTCGTTGGTTTTTGTCTTCATTTGCCAGGGCAATACAATTTTGTATTGACATTAAATATTAAATATTTCCTTATTCCATTTTGGAATAACCTTTGTGCACATCCATTAAAACTGCACATGCCAAAATAGTGTAATAATTAAAAAAATATTGCAAAATAATCAAGCTCAAACCCTACATGGCCCAAACCCAATCCATTTGCAGCTTTAGACAGCCAGTTTATACGTAAGAAGATTTGCCAGCACTGCTGAGTTATATATTGAGTGATGACACTGTGGTTGCTAAGTGAAGATAAAGTGCATGAAGGGACAGAGAGGAGGGAGAGGAACTCTCAGATCGCCAGAGGCTGCTGAGTCAGATGTAATATTTGGGCCTCTTCCAACACTTGTCTTTAGAGAGTACACAAACACACTTAAATATCGTTAGTGCACATCTTGTTTTTTATGTCTTTATTCACATATTTGGATTAAAGACTTACACAGTATGATCACCACAGAAAACAATAGGAACCATGAATTTTAATTTTACACAGTAATTGAAGGATTGCATTGGATAACATAACATCACCAGCATTGAAAAGGTCAGAAAAGAAAAAGACGTTTTTGTGGAATTCTAAACCATCATTGCGTTTGTCTGTGTATTCGGCTGCTCAGGATTATTTTTTCCTTAAAACTCCTTTATTTCCAGATATGGATGCCAGCTACGGTGGAGGGCTGTTGGATATGGTGAAGGGAGGCGCTGGGAAGTTCTTCAGTAATTTCAAAGACAACTTGAAAGACACGCTGAAGGATACGTCCACAAAGGTCATGCATCAAGTGGCTACGTGAGTTTCCACAGCATTCCAACATAAACGTGTGTTGTAGTTCCCTACCGTGAAATGCCTTTCTGTTGTTCAGTTTAACAAAAATCCTGGCTTGAATGGCAGTTTGGAGCCCCGTTTATGTCCATAATTTTCAGAATGCTTTGTAGTGCCCGTCAACAGGACTGGTTCTTTCAGGTTTATTCAGCATTTCCACAAAATAGCACGATTGCAGTTTGATGACGGATACAATTTTTGACATAAAACACACACACTGTTGAAACACAGGCAAATACAATAACTATGACTACAAGGTAGATATGTACTATTTATAAAGCACCCAGCCTCACCTCTGACAGACTTTAAAGGTATAGTTCAGACTGTGCAAGAGTCATTAAAAAAACCCTTTTGTTTATGAGACAGTGTTCAGTGTAGATACTCAAAAACCCAAACTAGGAGGACAGTTTTTTACTAACTTCAACACGGGAAGAATTCAACTAGGACAATATACAAGTGAATATGCAGTTATTATTTTATTTGACTATTTTTAAGGTAAGAGCACAGCTGGAACAGGTTTCCAGACTTCCACCAAATACGCTGTCACATTTTTCTTGACCCAGAAAAATGAACACCGGAGTTTCGGATGACGCTTCTGGGCTTTAATCGCTCTCAGTTATCCTAAATGTCACTGACAAACGTTTGAAACTAAATTATAATCGCAGTCAACCATGGCCAGTTTGGAGAATCTAATACTGAATCCCAGAGGGTCGGAAAGTTCTTCTAGCTCGTGCTTGTTGGACACTAATGACAACGGTTGCTAATGGGAATGAGAGAGGCAGACATTCAGCTGAGGTCACGATGACCCTCTGTTGAGGGGCCTGAAACTGCTTAACAAGATTATTAAAAGTATTGGTTTGGAAAATGTAGCATAATATTTGTTATTGCATAAAACACACATAGCAGAGAAGGTCTTGTCCAAATGTGGTTTACGTTCTGGCTTCAGGTTTTGCTCCCACAGGGGAGTTTTTACCTGCCGTTGTTTATGTAATACTTGTTCGGGGGTCACGTTCTGGGTCTCTGGAAAGCGCCTAGAGACAACTTGTGTTGTAACAGACGCTATATAAATAAAACTGAACTGAATTGAATGTTTGCAGTTGTCTTTGTCTCATGTTAACCCATATCAACTAATGGTGGCTTACTACACATTGCCTTCAATGGATTATGAATTAAAAACACATTTCTCTTCAATTTATACTATAAGATTGGGAAAGAAGTCCACATTATTCTCTGTATTGAATCTTTTTTTTTTTTTGTTTGTCCGCCAGGGCTGTTTGTTGTTTTGCTAAATTCTCGGGACAAGAAACAACAGTGCAGATGATTCACCAGAGTCGTAGGGATTTCTGCCTCTGAAACGTCCTGTTCAGACATCAGATACATTTTTATTTTATCAAGTGATAAATTGAGGGATATAATAAAACATAATTTCCTGTTGTGCTGACCTTGTGCCATCACTTACTCTAGATATAATATCTTAGTGCCTCTGACTCTGATTGTAAAGTTTCCTAGTAGTAATTGCAGGGATGATGCATTCAATGCTAAATACTGTTCATAAACCCGACTAAAAGCAGCCGTGCGTTGCACATGTCCAGCAGTGATTGCACTGGTTTACTGACCGGAGAGATTTCAGGACTTTAAAGTGGAGCAGCTCGGTGTGAATGGAGGAGAGAGGGAAGTTTCAGAGTCTGGCACGGCTCGGCCGTCCCAGAGTGTTTGTGCACAGACATCTGCACAAGGCGACACAAAGGGGCCTCTGTATCGTCAGAAACACACAAGGCTTCTCGCACGCCTGACTCAGCAAGTTTGATAGCATGTTTTCCCTTGCTTGTGTCCCCCCTCCTCTGCCGTTCTCCTCTCCTGTTATTCCTTCCTGTTTTCATCTCAGCTCCACCTTTACTCTTCCCTCTTCGCCGTCTCCTGTCTGAATTATTCATGGCAGTTCACTGTGCCAAACGGCCAGTGCACTGCTGATACAGAAGGATTCATTTCACCCGGGCCTTGTTTGCAGTGTTTGTGTGTTTGTGGTGATAGCTTAGGCATGTGTGAGTGGGTGGTTTGGATAATGGGGAGGTGGGAGACAGGCTGCTGGGGCAACCATTTGAAAGGATCAGGCTGAGCAAAAAGAATGGCAGATCTGCTGTAACATGAAGAAAAACATGTTTCAGATGTGTCAGAAAAGCTTAGTGGTACTGTTGCAAGCGAAGGTATTCATTTTACCACTGTGCACATTTATAAACATTTTAACACCTTCCTTAGGACATGGTCGCACAAAAAGTACGAATGAGGTATTCTGAAGGATGAAGGAGTACTGGCTGATCCCACTCTTCCTCTGCAAGGGATATTTGCATTACTGACATTTCTAATTTGCACAAAAAGCTTTTCTCTTTCATAACAGGGGAATTTTCTAATCCAGCAGAAAGAAGGGTTATTTATTTTTTATTGATCATTCATTCAAGTCTTATAGGTTCAACGTGCCAAACAGCCCTTTGTTTAGATATTTGCAAATTAAACAAGTTTTCCCGAGGCACCCGTCACAAACACTCTGACACCATCTCTCTTAAAACTCCTCCTACAATCACTCAGTATTAATTATTTATGACGAGCTAGGCGTATCAGGCATGCCCCTCCTGACACAATCGAAGCCGCAGAGCTGGACTTGAACGCCTCACTGTCAGGCAGCATTTAGGAATCCATTTTGCGACTGTAGATGCTGCATTTTGACTTGATAAATCATCTCTCGGTGGCCACCGCCGTCTTTTACAAGTTCAAAGTTGTACACAGAGATTCATATATGTACGCAAACGTGAGCCGCTGTTGTGAAAAGTGTTTAGCGGCTGAGAGTCCTGTTATTCAAAGGTTGTGGATGCGTCTGGGCCTAGAAATATGCTGAATGGAGATATTCCAAACCGGGTCTTCAGTCGCCGAGGAGAATGATGAACATATGACACCAATGTGACCTCATGTCCCAGCTTTTGCCTCTCTGCTGCCCAGAAGGTCTCGATCTGATGATTAGGTGCTGACCTACGCGTGGTTGAGGGACATTATGTCCATTGCACGGGATTAAAATTATCTGGGGACCTGTGGTAATTTGTAATAATCACTGAGCACGTCTGTGATTTTAATCCCGTGTGAATGCACCATGTTTGTGATTTGTAAACTAAAAATTCCTCCACAAATGTTCTACCCTATTTCAGCAAACACAGAGGTCATGAGATAATTGTAATCCTGTCCGAACGCACATGTCGCTAATTCGGTGAGTAATTCAGCAAAATTTTTCAGAAAAAATAAAAATCCTCTCGTTGCCTTTTTAGCCTCTTTCCCCTGTCATTTGGCAACAGCGATACAAAGTGTGATATTATATTATGAATTTAGCCTATATGCACTACCTATACAATAATGATCTGATATTTCTAGGTAATAAACATACAGGAATTAACCAACATTAGGCTTCACACAGAGACTTTTCTAAAAAAGAAGTCCAGATCAGCAGAACAAGAATGAGATGATGACGTGTGGCTGCATCACGCAGTAAAACTTTTTATCTTTCATCAAACCTCTTTGACGGGGCAAAACCTTTAAAGGTAATTGTTTAATTAAACACAACGTCCTGAGGTCAGTGTCTGTAAATTCCTGAAAAACACAGACTTCTAGCGGGAGTACACCCCTAACACAGATGTCGGGGTGTACTTTTAGTTTAGTGTGAATAGTAAAACATATGCAGTTCACAACACACAGACTCTTGAGTTTGAGAGTGTGGAGCCTCTTCCTGAAACACTAAAGACCTCACAATATTTTGTCCCCTTTCCTTCTCTCTTCAGTTTGGCTGCAGATGGTTTTGCGCTGTAGTTCATTACTGGGAACCCAGCTTAAAAAAAAAAAAAAATCCCCCTCCACAGCCCTGCTACTAAATCTAACTTCCAATTCAATTCAATTAAATTAAATTTTATTTATATAGCCTCTATTACAACACAAGTTGTCTCCAGGCGCTTTCCAGTGACTCAGAACTTGACACCCGAGCAATTATTACATAAACAACGGCAAGATAAAAACTCCCATAGTGGGAGAAAAACCTTAAGCCAAACAGTGGCAAGAAAAACTCCCCTTATAGAGAGAAGAAACCTGGATCAGGACCTGGATCATAAGGGGGGACCCTGCTGCTGAAGACCAGCTTGGTAGAAGAGGAAGTAAAGAGAGAAGAGAGACATCCAGCTCATTATTTTGTTTTTCACTGGTCCAGAGGTAAAAATCCTGCTTCGTAATTAATCCAGCTGTTATTTGGGAGTTAAAAAGGTGTGAGGATACTCAACTATTGGAAAAGGATTAAACTTGGAACACATTTTCCTGAAAGTATCACTTTTCACCATATTCTGTTGTAAAACTGCGGATGCAGGGCAGCCTGTATTATCTAGTTGTAGAACAAAGAAATCTGAGGGTAGATGCTGGAAACATTTTCCGTTTAGATCTCAACTGTCATTCAACTAGAAAACACGCTGAGCGGTCTTAATCCACAATCCCAGCTTTTGTCGAAACGTTTTTTTCCTGACATGCGTTGATTTAAATTCCACACAGACACAGTGCAAAAGGGCCTTTTTCAAGCACTTCGACCCACCTCTGAGGTACCTGGAGTGCAGCAGGCAGACGTTGGGTGGCGATGAAGACGGCTGCATAACGCCACAAAGTTCATAGACGAAACATGTTCGGAAATGTAAAACGTACAAAACATCCAACTGGTGACTAGTTCGAGATAAAACACCAACCAAAACAGTTTTGCTTCTCATTGCTTGGATTTGTTTTTAATCTTTTGCTTACATGATGTATTATTTATATTTGACCCTTAAGTGTCAAATTCTTAATCAAAAGAGAGTGGATATTGAGTTTTATGTGCACAGTGAATAATCCAGCATCTGTAGCAATAAAATAAAGCCAACCAGCCTGTAGACGGCCACTGTGGTATTCAATAATAGCACTGAGATGCAGTCAGCATTCACATTTATATATAGTCATTCATCTTTACAAAAAAAAAGAACATTTATAAGAGGAAGTTTTGATCTTCTTTCAAAATGTCTCTTTTGGCTCATTTCAGTCTCCTACAAGCTCCTGCATATTGATTTCATTGTCTGCAAACCTGTCCTCGGGGGTCAGGGACGGCATTCATTTGAGGCCTTCATTGTCATTAGCCGTGAGCATTTAAACTTGACACCTGAACTGTTTTTCTCCTCTAATAACCATCTGGCTATTTCAGTACGGTGCAGGTACATCCACAGATTTGTGCAGCACATCACCGCTGTCCTATTGGAAACTGATTGCTCATTAAGTTGAAACAACACTGGAAAACAGAGATGCTTTTTTTAGGAGGTTATACACACACATATACACTAATCAAACATGCTTTTGAAAACCCAGGCGGAAGCATAGGTCCACTTCGAACATGTCCTGTTGTTATATATTTACATTGAGCATTTAAAGCAAATCCCAAGACGTGCCGGTTGTTTCTTGGCCTGAAGGAGACGGCCAGGGCGACAGGATTACATAAGCGGGACTAGAAGTGAATCTGGGTCACATGGCACTGCTCCATGACCGCATGATGATGCCTGCCCTACATTGGTGTAACTCGTGGGATTTTCACAGCAGGCAACAAGCCCGCACAGTTTGATAACAGTAGCTCAGAAATATGCCTATTTCTGCTGCTGGTAGGCGCGAGATGGAAGATATCTTTTGGGGGGGAGTCATTTGTCCAAAAGAACAAATCTCAGTCCATCTTCACCCTGCGTCGGCCTGATAGTTTTCATATGTGCCATGCTCCAGTTATACTGATCTGCCTGTGTGTGTGTGTGTGTGTGTGTGTGTGTGTGTGTGTGTGTGTGTGTGTGTGTGTGTGTGTGTGTGTGTGTGTGTGTGCATTGCAGATGCTCCAAGTGTAAAAACAAGAAAGTGCCCATATGGAATGGCCTTTGTTGACACTGAAAGGCACCGCTGCTCATTTGAAGAATTCACATATGGCATTGCTTTGATCCTGGGCAGTTAAACTGGGAGCAGTTAGAAAAAGATTACTTCCCCACAGCCAGACACACAGAAGCTTCTGCCTCAAAGCCCGTTTGTGTGCAGTCACTTCGTCCTGCAGCCTGATGCAGATCAGCCTCCTAAACACGCAGATGTTTCTTTCAGACCTGATGTTTTTTTAAGTAGATCATTTGACCTTCTGTGCTGAATGAACGAAGACGGTAACGAGGGCTTGTCAGGCTTGTCAGGCTTGTCATCTCTGAAGTAACATTGTACCCAGAAACACAAATGTACCAAAACATACACATATATTGAAAACATAGTCGATGTTCTCGTCGGTGGACTACATTTGATGTCACACCGTAGTTTCCACTTACAGCCTCTGGCTTCAGACCGATTTTGGATTGATCTGTTTTAACTGCATAGCAGAAATAAAAACTGTCTTAAATGTCACTTTCTCTACTTCAGGTACACCAAAGGAGAGCTCGACATTGCTTACATTACATCGAGGATTATAGGTAAAAACATTGGTTTGTAGACAACAGACTTTGTGTGCGTAATAATGTTGTCAAAACGAGAAGTCTTATGGGGTAAAAACGTCCCTCGGCCCATTATTAGATGGTGATAGGTGGAAACTTTGGTTAGGGACCACAGTTGGGAGTTGGAGGGGAACGTGTTTGTAGTAATGTGATGGTTTATGATAGCACAGTTGGAAATGTCAAGATAAACTGCTACTTATCCTGACAAGAATCAGAAACATCATTCATCATGTGGATAGGGTTGCTGCACACCAACCAAGGTAAATTGAACTTTTTATGTGCATATACAACAGGGGGCTTGTGCAGGAATCTCCTTTGGGTTTCCACCATCTTGTTGAAAGTCGACTACTGATTTTGCACAAACTACTGTACGTGGACGCAAACGGAGAACAGTTCACGGCCTCTGCTTCTAACCTGGAACTCTCCCACTTTTGCGTCCATTGACATTAGTTTGACATGGTGGCAGTGACCTGTACAAAAAAATCATCTACACTTTTAGGACAGATACAAAGTTTAAATGTGCTAAATCACGGAAGTGCAATGACATTTTTGAGTCTCGTTAGAAGCTTTTATTTTGGTGTCATTCCACTGCCCCCTGCGCAAACATTAATTGCCATTTTGCTGCAACACAAATACAGATCTGATTCAAAAGCTTTGATTCATGTTGTTTTGGTCCCTAATGAAAGTTCTTAGTCCTAACTATCAAATAATAGGCGGGGGGTTGATTTAACTGAATGTTCCTTTAAGTATGAATTATTTATGTGGATGTTTCGAAGGTTGTCATTGTTTAAAAGCATAAGACAACATAACATTTGCACCTTTAGTTACTTTCCTCTCACAAAGATGAATTGCTTAAAGCTTTACGTGATCATGACTGTGAGGTGTCCGTTAGCGGACATGAAGATTTGTCACCTGAGAGCTTACGTCATGGCACCGTTGATAATCCGGCTAGAATGAGTTCTAGCTCCAGTTTTCAATTGACCGTTTATCAAACCTGAGGTCTACATCCCTGAAACATATTCTCCACGTATTAGACAGAGTATCGGTGCATTTAATTCTCACATGTATGTAAAAATCTGCAGCAGCTTGACAATCCTCCCAGCATCTGAAGTGTAAGCTCCTTCTTTTCAGTCATGACGTATCCAGCGGAGTCGGTGCAGATCGGCTACCAGAACCACGTCGAGGACATCCGCTCCTTTCTCGACAGTCGCCATGCCGACCACTACACTGTCTTCAACCTGTCTCAGCGCAACTACCGCGGCGCCAAATTCTCCAACAGAGTGAGTGTGATTCTGCCTCTTATCTGTCACTGACAGCACCGGAGTGACGTGTGAAGGTTGATTCACAGTTTGCTTCCTGTTTTCTTCACACACTGTTCAAAGTGTGGGCTGCTGCTGCATCGTTTTACGGTCTAACGAGGTTCAAAAGGTCAAGAACATAATTAGATTTTATAATGCTCTCTTCTTTTCAGTCAGAAATAAAAAAAAAGCAGCAAGTCAGTGTGAGAAGACCACCGAACTTGGAATTTGACATTTGACACCAGAAAGAAAATGTATTCATTTTATGCTCCTGCAAACACTTTATAAAAATCAGACACATTTTTTTAAACCAAAAATGCAAAGTGTTGCTACATCATATAAAAACCTCTCGTCAATGATTTTCCACCTGCATGTTGAGTGAAGGTATGTGGTCTGCATCATTTACTGTCACATGTACTTAGTTCAGCAAAAAATGGGCCAGAATATTTATACATCGTCCCTCAAACTCAGATGCTTCACTTTGAGGAGTGAGGATTATTATTAGATAATTAATGGATTCATTTTGGCCCCAAAGTCTAGGAAGAGGCAGCCAGGTAGCCATGCGTTTTAAATTCTCTAGTACTTATTACATTACATTCACGACAAAAAAAAGTAGGAACACAATCAAGCCAAAATAGAGGGAGACCTTCAGTACGTCAAAGGTGAAATTTCTAAAGAAAAAAGGCATTTACAAAGTACGAGTGGAAAAGAACAATCAACCCATTACCCATTTATCCGTAATCATCTTCTTTATGTCACCACAGTGTTATCTGCTGCATCAGATTTCCTCTTGATGTCACTAGCTCAAGAGGCCTTCTCGTACATACCTCACATGTTTATGAATAACTAGATTTCACCTTTTTGTGGTTTTGGAAAGATTTGGTGCAGTACATCGCACATATTCTGTAGTTTTTTTATTCAACACACTAGCAGGGAATCACACAGGCCAGAAAGCAAAAGTAAAGTTTCTAAAAAATCTTTAGTTAGTTGGTAGTTTTTTTTTAATGTGAATGAACTGTGACTGTGGCAGGAACTAGAGTGATGCTGAAATAAAAGTAAGAAGAAGAAAAATGTGTCATTAAAAGTGATAGTATTGCAAGTGACATCACTTCTAATGTCACTTGTAATGACAAATGTTGCAAAAGTTAATATATATTTTCACACTTTGTGGACCTCTGAACCTCTAACATGATATATAGCTGGAATATTTGATATATTCCAGCTAAATCGTGACAAAATGCCCCCTGTATTCAATCTTATCTTAGCTTTAGACAGTTGTGACTGCCCTCTGCATGGGATCGTTGGCTCATGGCATTCAGCAGTTTTGCACAGCTGGAATCGGGCTAAAGTGAGAACACATGTGGAAGCTGCCACCCTCTGGCAAATGAAGCAGCTGCTCTCCTCAGGAAAGCTGTGGAGAGCAGCTGAGGACTTCACATGGCCGAGGTGGCCCCCTGTCTGCCTGTGGAAATTACTGTACTGCATCTGTAGCAGATGACTCATCCTGGCAACTGGTGTGTTGTGTTGCTGTAGTCTGACGGTGCTGTTACTAACCTCCACCTCTCCTCTCTCCTCCCCTCTTGTTTTTCCACCTCATCTGCTTCTTTCCTTCTTTTTTTCCCTCGCCTGTTTATCCGTCTCTGTTTTCATGATCCTCGCTCACATCCTGCGCCGACCCTCTCTCCAGGTTTCAGAGTGTAACTGGCCTTCGCGTCAGGCTCCCAGCCTCCACAACCTGTTTGCTGTGTGTAAGAACATGCACAACTGGCTCAAACAGAATCCCAAGAATGTGTGTGTCATCACCTGCTCGGTAGGAAGACTGTTGCATATTCACACTCACCCACATGTCTTTCGTTTTCATAGATTGCGTGGATTCTAAGAACTTTATGAGCTGCAGTTTACAGAGGTTGATTTAATGTTATGGGCAGGTCTGATACTGTTTTTTGATTTTCACACAGTTATTTCACTTAACTATGATGTCCATGTACATGTGAATGCACCTTTGACCTGGGAGTGAGTTGTCTGGATCGTCACAGAGGATCAGAGCTGTGGCCTTTGTCCCATGACCCACTTTAGAGTCTGGAAACTGCAGGCCAGAAGACTTACTGAAATATAGTCACAAACGTTTCTCACATTTCATCTGTAATTCCTTTACCTGAACAGTGATTTGTTTAAAAAAAACCCAGCATAACTTGTCATGTTGGCTTTGGCATCACATCGTCTGCATTTGAGACACTGATTCAGATCAATATCCACTAAAAGAGTTTTACATTTAACCATGTGATTGTCTAATGAGCAAATAACTAAACAACCACTGCCTTATTTTCTGCATAAAAAAAGAAAAAAACATAACGTGATTTTTCCAGTTCGTTATACTGTGTGAGAGCAACACAGAAGAAACCGGTCCTCCTCTGCTCCGGGTTGCTGGAGAACGGGCACATTTTGTTACCTAACACATTAAACTGCTTGTATAATTTATGTTCTATTTATCAGTCTTATCAGTTTGTCTAGTTTTGGTTTTGCATAAAAAGTGAAAGAGAGTTAAAGGTCACGGACAAAACAGAAGAAGCAGCAAGTAAAGCCTTGTGTCATCTTTCTGCTATATATCAATCTCTTAAATGGGTTTGTGTTTGATAAAACAAATACGGAGAAATAAATGGATAAAGAACTGTTTTTTTTCTAAGTTTTTTTTCCAAGATCAATGTGGAAAACCAGCAGCCAGAGTTACTAAGTCAATCCTGATTCTGTAAAAATACCTGGCGTATCTCCAGCACAGCTAAAACCTCACATACCGTACACTTAAATCGAGCGTATCCGATGAAACTTTCTTTCTTTTCTAAGTCGCCGGCTGCAGTACAGTACACCGGCATGTGGCGGAGCATGTTATTGCCAAGTCACTGTGGCTTGGCTGTGGCTTGGCAAAGTCCTCTTCTTGCATAATCACCACCAAATGGTTCCTTTTGAGTAAAACTTTTTTTTTTTTTTCGTTTTTCACTGCTCCAGATCACAAGAATGTTTTTGTCTCTGACCTAAAATGAACTTTGAGTAAATTTATAGACGTGAACACCCTCAGTGGGACAAATAAATCCCTGCTATCAGATACATTTACCTGTTGCACATTTTTGCAAGGTGTTCTCAGTCGTCTGAAATGATTTAAATCTTTTTATTCCTCCAAAACTGAAAAGTAACTTAAATGGTCAGGCTTTTATGAAGTAAAAAAGTTTATTTTCTGTTCTAGAAAAGAAATAGGAGACGTCAGTAAAGGGAGCAACGAGAAGCAGATGAACGATGGTGAACGATAGTTATTTCTTCTTGGTGTTGGCAGGACGGTCGGGCTCCCTCCGGTGTTTTGGTCTGTGCCATGTTCTGCTTCTGCCATCTCTTCAACAACCCAATTCCTGCCATGCAGTTGCTCAGCGCCAAGAGACCAGGGTCTGGACTCTGGCCTTCACACCGCAGGTCTGAATTCCTGAACACTGGTGCATGACAGGCGATGAAGAAGACAACAACTGAACTGAGAAATGCAGACGAGACAATGAGCACACTTTTGTAGTAATTATTGTGCACTATAATTTTTCTTGTGGTACTATGATGTTAAATCCTGATTCCTGTTTTGCTTTACTTTTTTATTCAGTAACACTGTTATATTTGTCAGTTTGAGGCTGATACAATGCAAACACATGCACACAAAAGGACATTGAACCATGACGTGATACTTTAAAGAGTCTTTGTCTCCATACAGGTACATAGGTTATGTATGCAGCATGGTGTCGGAGAAGCCCAGTCTCCCCCACTCTAAGCCCTTGGTGATCAAAGCCCTCACCATGAGTCCGGTCCCCTTTTTCAACAAGCAGCGCAGTGGCTGTCGGCCCTTCTGCGACGTCCTCATTGGAGAAACCAAGATCTTCACCACAGCGCAGGAGTACGAGAGGATGAGGTAAGTATCAGCGATGAGACAGAAGTGGCAACAGACAGTCTTTGAAACTGAATAACGGCATTACATCAACCGTTTTTGCTGAGAAACGGTGGTATTTTAACCGGTCTGAAGTCCACAGTGTACTACAAATAAAACTCTTGTTCTCCCTCTGTAATATACCCCCTTATTCCCCCGCTGTTTGTTCTTTCTGCCTTCAAATCATGTCCTTGTTCTTTCCTCCATCCCTGCACGCCCAGGGAGCACAGAGTCCAGGAAGGGAAGGTGGTTTTCCCTCTGGGTGTGAGTGTCCAAGGAGATGTTGTGGTTTCCGTTTACCACATGAGGTCGACAATTGGAGGTCGTCTGCAGGCCAAGGTACATTTAGCACGCCACCGCAGCAACATCTGACAAGATCATTGTTGGCCACACTGTTACACAAGAGAAGTTCAATATAAAAACAAATTCATACTCATGATACACTTACAGTCTGTAAAGTGGCCTCAATGGGTGAAAAAGGCCATTTTCAAATTCTGTACGTCAAATTATTGGATGATAATTATTAATTTATCAGTGTTATATATGGGTTGCTGTTCGTGCTGCTTCTAGAGGACAACCTGAACAGTTTTTGGTAAATTATACTGGCGCGAGGGGACGTGTATGAAGCCAAGTCACATTATCAGCAATGGTAGCACCACAAAGGAAAAAAAAAAAGAATATAGAAATATTTGTGGCCTCAAGGAGATGCTTGTCATGCCTGATTGCGTCTGTTTTCTGAAATGGTGTTAGTTTTCTTCTTTTAATTGAGTTTTTCTTGTTTTCTTTATCTTTCCTGAATTTAATTCTGAAAACGTCCAGTTATCCAAATTGGGCTTAAGTAAACAAGTAAAGATAAGTAAATTGTTATGATCTTCGTTGTGCGGCCGTTAGGTGTCCAACACCCAGATCTTCCAGATTCAGTTCCACACGGGCTTTATTGCTCCTGGAAGCACCATGTTGAAGTTTAACAAGTAAGGACCATCTTTATATAAAACTCACTTAAGATAATCTGAGCGAAATATTTGTTTTAGTATTAAAGTATTAAAGATGTAAAATAAGACACTGCTGTCTCTTGAAACACGTTTTTTTTCCCCAACACTCCTGATTTGTCCTCTCAGACCAGAGCTGGATGCCTGTGACTCCCCTGAGAAGTATCCCCAGCTGTTCCACGTTATTCTGGATGTGGAGGTCGAAGGCGTGGACAAGCAGAAAGACCTGACCCCACCATGGGAGCAGTTCCCCTGCAAAGACCTGAGTCCAAATGTGCTCTTCTCCTGCCATCAGGAGCATCAGGACGCCCTGGCTATTGCAGGTATTAAAAAACACTGGCATTTAAATGATGTGGTGCGTTACTTTTAAGGTGGAGGGAGTGTTTTATCCAAGTTACAAAGAAAACTGCACATTCATATCAGTTATCAATTGTGGCAAAACAGAATTTTGGGTATCAAACACTTTCCTAGTATTAACATTTCACAGCAAATGGTTGTGAGAATTTACATTTTGCAAATCCTTAAAATGGTCAGTTCTTAGAAGCATTTTATTGATGCTGAACAGCAGTTTAACACTGGAGTGTAAACTTTGATCACCCATTTATTTTAGTGCTGTCATTAAAGGTTTGGCTGAAAAAAAAACCCCAAAACAAAACAAAAAAAACAAACAATGACTAAGTGATACTTTGAAAGACATACAATTAAAAACTGCGACCACCTTGTTTCAGACGTGCATCCGAAACCAAACCTCCAAATCACATAAAGGCACGAGGGTCCGTTTTCAAAACCACTTACCACAAAATGCATTTCTACTGAAATATTCAGCACCTTCTGTCACTATCGTAGTATTTCACTGTAAAAAGCACCAACTAGACCCTGGTCACATGACTGCACCGACTAGCTCCGGCCAGTTACATACTAGGATTTAGTCTGGGAGGTAGACCGGTCACTTGCAGGTCAGTTTCAAAATCAGTACAGCCTAGTAATAAAGTTAGCAGTTTTGAAAACATAATGTGGAAAGAAAAGCTCCTTTTCACACAATCTCAGTGTATCAATACAACAAAGATCTAAATGCTGGTGAGTTTTCTGGGCTTTCTGCTAGCAATAAATGTTGAGTGTGGAAATGTCTTTTCTTGTTTTTTTTCTTCCCTTTTTGATGTATATAGTTAACTATAACACTGTTATGTAAATGCAGGCCCTACTTAAAATTATTATGGTAATTAAAAAAGAAAAACAATCACTTAACCATATTGCTGATTCTTGAAACTGAGAGTAACCATATAAGTTTAACTCTGAGGTTTTTAAAAAATGTTTATAATGTATAGATACTAATGGTAAGAATGGAAACTATAGTGAAGTTACAATACATCAAAACGGCCAAATTCCAACTAAATCCAAAGCCTTACTTTGCTCTGATATTATTCTAGTTTTATAATCGTCTTCTAACAAAAACAATTTTGTAACGAGAAAGAAATGAAATTGAACATGATTGATTTTAATGGCGATTTTGGCTCCATTTAGATGTACGTTGATTTCCAGGAGATCATTTTAAAAGCAACCGAATCTCTGAACTGAATGTTCAAAACCACGAGACTCATTTTATAAATACAGCAAAAAAAAAAAACGTACAAAAAATATTGTTTGCAAACAATGTGCTCAGCTGAAACACTACTGAGTAGATAGTTTCCAAAATTACGTTCACGAAAACAAACTAACTTGACTCATTTGTGTCCTTGCAAGATGAGATGGAGGGCTTGGATCTGGAGGGTAAGACGGAAGGAGATGACAGACCTTTACAGGAAATACACAGTGACCACAGTTATTCAGGGCTTGATTCAATTCAATCCTGCTCCCCTCTGAAGGAGAACCAAATATTGACAAATGCATCTCTGCTATTGGAAAATCCATTTGGCTCTTTACGTTTATGATCCTGGTCGATTGAATTGTAATTAAAGCCTCTCTTTTTATGCAGTAATATATCATTTTGGTAGACTTTCTAGGCATAAACGCTGGTCCTCTGGAGAACAATTCATCGAAGTAAATCCCTTAACACAATGGGGGTTTGGAGATTTACTTGAAATAGTAATATATAGCATTAAAAAATGTTTTTTTTTTTATTAGGAGTTTCAATTTTAAGAATTTTGGAGAACTAGGCCAAACCAGATCACACCAGAGACGACTAAAGTAGCAAAGGCTACAATTTCCAGCTATGAATTGATTCATTATGTTCTACCAAGGTGAAATATTGCTTTTGATTTATGCTGCCTTACGTTTACCATACAGACACCCTATCCTGTGTTTAAAATGAAATGTATTGGAGTCTCGTGAAGGTAAAATGACGCATCTCCTTCAGCTGGCTAAGCAGATCCTATCCAGAGCTAAATCTGAACGTTGCAAACATCACAAAGCGTTAGGCGAAGCTGTTGCTTTTAGCAGTCAGTTCCTCCGCTGGTTCCCGTTGTTTTATAGTTTACTCTTGTCCTTTTTCCTCTTAGCTCGCTCTGTGTTTCCATCTACCTTTTATCCAGTTACTGCCCCGTGTCTGCTTTTGCGTCTTACAGTCGCTGCTTTGTCCACTTCAGGCCCATCTTTCCCATCGCAGCTCCCTTAAATGCTCCTTCATTCCACTTTTGTCTTGTTCCCTTAAAGAGCCGAGCCGACCGCACGGAGGACCGGATGGTCGAGGCTTTGGGGAAGAGAGCGAGGCCTCAGACGATGAAATGCTCTCGCTCTCCAGCCAGAGAAGCAGTATCAGTGCGGCCCCGCAGAAACCCGAACCAGCAGCTCCAAAGCCTGCCGCCCCTGCACCTGCTGAGGAAGTGGACCTCCTTGGACTGGATGAGGATGTCAACCGCCCATGCCCCCTGTCTCAGCCTCCGTCTTCAGCAGCTGCAACCACTGACCTCTTAGGAGACTTGTTTGGGGCTCCAACACAGCCAACCAGCGGCGCCTCCTCCACCCAGTCTACTCCCCGCAAAGTAGCCCCCAACACCGCCTCGCCGTGTCCTTCTCCTGCTCCCCCTGGTGAGATGTTCCACACTACATCTGAGTTCAAAACCAACCCTAAAGCAGACCACTAATCTTTAAAATGTAGGCTGCTGAAACTCCATCCTGCCTAAATCATTACAATGAAAGGTCCATCTTCATCCATGTCCAAAATCCCTCTGCAGATTCAGGCATGTTTCTCATGAAGAGCAGTTTTTGCCAACAATCAGACTTTGTTAGCTTGTATTTATACAAAAGGTCTACCTGTACAACCCACTTTTCCAATGTTATCTCCTAAACAATTCTCACTATGATGCTGTAACTGGGATGATTTATTTGGTCTCCCTCAGCATTTGATCCCTTTGGGGCGGGTCCCATGCCGAAGCCTCAGGAGATGATGGGTTCTTTCCTCGGACCAGGTAACGTGGGGCCGCCAGACCCTTTTCTGCATGCTGCTCGCTCTCCATCACCCACCCTGCAGCCCACACGCCTGGGTAAGGCATGCTTCTGCTGCGCATTCTCTCACAGCTTAGTTATAAATGTAATAAAAGCAGGGCGAAGGGAAGCACATACTGATACACTGCTTTAAAATTATTATTTTGGACTGCTGTGTGTTTTTGTTCATCTTCTTTTTACTTAAGGTTTGTTGTGCAAGTGGTGTTTTATTCATCGTTTATTTATTTTTGCTGCTTAAAAGCGTACTTTTCAGTAAATGAGTTTGCATGTGTACTAACTGCAGCCGCACAGCTTGATATTTATTTCCCAGCACAATCCGTTGCCCGTCATTGAACTGAGTTTTCTCAGGATACACCCGTCATTTGAACTTCACACAGGGCAACCCAGTTCTTCCACTTCAGATTTATAGTCATTAAAAGCGTCACGCTTAGTTTAAAATGAAAGATTTGATTTTGGTTTGAACATAACCAGTGCTTTAAAAAAAAAAAACCTGGTCTGAGGGCAGCTGCTTTGACAGGCTTAAATAAAAGATGATATTCTTTGGGATTAACTTTTGAATGGGGCTGGTTTTGAGAATTAACAGTTTCATCTAATATTCCTTTACCAACAACCTTGGTTGAGTCCTGGTTGTATGGGTTAGTGAGAGTCCGTCCACATTTCCAGTGAGGTCGCTCTGTGACCGGCTTTTATGTGCTTGATCAGGTCGAAGTTCCCCCGTCCCGCCGACCACCCCAACCGTCAACATTCAGCAGCAAAATGCCATGGGGGGATGGGACTGGAACAGACCTGCCACCACAAACACAGGTATTCCCGGGCACGCAGGGTAGGCGAAAACATGAAGACATGTAGTAATGAATGTTCATCTAATATCCCTTCTTGCATAATTTTCTGATGATGCATTCAGGAGGAGGGTTTGGTATGGGCAGTCGATCAGCCACTACCAGTCCCACAGGCTCAGTCCACAGCACCCCCACCCACCAAACCAAGCCAAGCACTCTGGATCCATTTGCCGACATTGGCAACCTAAGCGGAAGCCTTGGAGGTCTGACGCTGATCGTTTCTTCAACCTTTTATCACATGTGCCACTGTCTCATATGTCATAACTCCTCCATTTTCCCATCAGGAGGTTCTGGCTTTTCCAGCAAACCCACAACTCCAACAGGAACAACCCCTTCCTTCCCACCGATGGGCTCCCCGTCGCGGCCTCCGCCATCCCCCCAGCACGCAGGAGGGTGGCAACCTCACACAGGCGCAAGCTTCCCTTCGTGGCAGCCAGGCACTGGGGGCGCTGGAGGTGCTGGAGGCGCTGGAGGCGCTGGAGGCGCTGGGGGATGGCAAGCCCAAGGACAGTGTCCCAGTCCACAGCCAAAGCCCAGCCCCAGCCACACCTCCATGCCTCACACGTCGCCCCAGAATCGTCCCAACTACAATGTCAGCTTTTCAGCAATGAGAGGAGGTTCGCCCAGCGCAGGGGGCAAAGCACAGGCTGGAATGGGTGAGCAGAAAATGTGGACTAAGACTGATGCTGGCTTTTACGCTGCAAATGTCCTAAATAAAAACTCAACCTTCTTGATCCGTATAACGGCAACATAAAATCTATGTCTCATGAGTGAAGGAATGTTAACCCGTCCAGGGTGTACGTGGCCCACTGGGATATACCCCACCCCTGTGACCCTGAATAAGGAGAAATTGGTGGAGGCAGTAGGTGGATGGGTTGCATGGATTATCTTTCTGTACTTTGTTACTTTGCTGCGCGTCCGCCACAGACAGATAAAAACCAACGCTGAGCGTTCTCCGTGTTTTCTGTTTTCTGTGTAGTTTCAGCTAAAAAAGCGTTGATTGGAGGGTCAGGTGGGTTTCATCTGTAAATCCGACCCACTTTAACCACCTTTGGATTCTGATAAAATATCATTACTACAGTAGATGGCAGTAAAGCAACAAGACTGGTATTTAAAGCATTGCAGTCTCAAGTTTTTTTGTTTTTTTTTTTACAATTATTACTTAAAAAAAAAAAACAACCTTTTATTCAACTAAATATTGAAGACTATGGAGATATAATGCAGTAATATAGTATTTGTTTTTACAGGCTTTATTAAAGCGATCTAATAAAGCAAATAAATAAATGAGATATTTACTGTATCAAAAGTGCACGAGTAGTTTAAATGTACTGTATGAGATCTATTTTTTATTTTTAATTTTTTGTGCTCGTTCCAGGTTCAAAGCCCAAAGCCTCAGATGCCAACTTTGATGATCTGCTGTCCGGTCAGGGGTTTGCAGGCACCAAAGAGAAGAAAGGGCCCAGAACCATAGCAGAGATGAGGAAGGAGGAGATGGCCAAAGAAATGGACCCCGAGAAAATAAAGGCAGGATTTGCTTTTCCTACTCAATTAAACAAAGCATTGTTTGTTGCTTTTGCTGCTGATGTTTTTGAAAAACGCCGTCACGTCCCTGTAACTATGACAACACTTGGTTTTGCAAGTCACGTCTGTATACAGTTTCAATTCAGTCATTCCCGTAAGTAAACTTGTGTATTTAGGAGTTAATAATGCAACCACTTTGATTTGTTTATTTACTCCTTTAGCGTCTCACCAGATCCAAAAGTGCTGACAGCATTTAGTCTAATATTTGTTTCAAAACTGGTCCTTAAAACTCATCCCTCGCTGCCTCTCTGTGTCCCAGATTCTGGACTGGATTGAGGGGAAGGAGCGTAACATCCGTGCCCTGCTGTCCACCATGCACACCGTGCTCTGGGAGGGCGAGACACGCTGGAAACCTGTGGGCATGGCTGACCTGGTCACCCCAGAGCAGGTCAAGAAGGTTTACCGCAAAGCAGTCCTGGTTGTTCACCCGGATAAGGTGAGACAGACAATGATTCACAACCGGAGCCGTTATGAACAGTGAATCAGCAGACTAGCGCCACGTTAAACTTTTCTCAGGACTTTCAGATTAAAATGCAACTACAGGTAAATCAATTACTCTGCAGATTTAAGCTTACAGCCCCTTTTTGAGTTTTCAGGTTATTGTACTCCCATGACGCATCTGTTTTCTAGAGAAGCTTTCTGGTTTCATTCATTTGTTAAGAATTTAGTTTAGAGAATATTCTAATCTAAAATCTAAAAGCGTGGAAATGAGGAGGGACAAGGATTAGACTATGGGGGCAGTTAAGCAGGAATTTGAGTCCTGAGGGAGTCAGTGAACAATTAAATGCACATACTAATCAGTAACACAACCGGACGTGAAACTAACAGAACACACCGGAGAAGCACGTCCTCGGCCTGTGTTTCTGCGACACCACAAGGAATAAAGAGTCAGGAAAGTGTTGACGCTTTCAGCCAAAGTCACCTGCAAGGGAAAGTAGTTAGACAAGAAGCAGTTATGTGGCACTAAACTGATTTTCACATGTAAATAAATGTTTATATCCAGTATTAAATCTTATCCGTGCTCTGTTTTCTGTCACAGGCAACAGGACAACCGTATGAACAATATGCCAAGATGATTTTTATGGAACTAAACGATGCCTGGTCAGAATTTGAAAGCCAAGGACAAAAGCCTCTGTACTAAAGACAACACACACAAAAACAAAAAGACAGGACGTGAACAACTGGAGGATGTCCCCGCTGATTTTGTCACCTCACCCTAAAGGCATCGCCATTCCCGGTTGGCCGGTTACATCCGTGCCCTACGAAGACATCTGCCACTTTGGTTCAAGCTTCTCTCCCAGAACACTGAACATCATCGTTGTAACTTGTGTAACTGAACAAACGACTCCAGGCGCGCCCTCTGTATGAATGTGGTGCAACACCACCCTTCTTGAACCATTTGCCCCAAATCAACATGCCAGAGTCACCGAGACGACTAGGAAACGGACAAAGAGAGATCAACAGACGAGGGTCTCACCAGATAAGGGAAAAACACAAGTCTCCTCCACAAACAAGGCTCTGAGCAGCAGATATTTAAGGCACAGTGAAAGCTTAACAACATTCAAGTCATGTGGGATGTAGGTTTAAGTTTTCTTTTTTGTGTGTGGACATTGGATCCATGATCAGTTATGTAACATCCAACACAGTTTTTCATACAGCGTAATGCTCCTAATAATAGTAATAATAATGCGTATAAAAAAACTGCAGAATCAATTTAAAATACCTTGAAAAGAGGTGGAAGTTGTATTATATCAGAAATAAGCTGTTAGCTGATACAGATGCAAGAGTCAAAAGGGCAAAAAAAAAAAAAAATCAAAGTGCAGTTTCTCATTTTCACACAAACAGGTTACAGGTTGGGTTTCATTTCCATGAATCTGGGAATAACAAACAATCTCACTTCAAATAGCAGATGAACCGTGTGTCTGATGTACTGGACCGGAGCCTTGTGTGTTTCTGCTCCGGCCAGGAAAAGGGGATTGTATATTTTAGGATCAGCACATTTACACGGAGCGTCGTGGACACTCACTCATAACGCAGCGTCATTTTGCAAAGGGAGCTCTCTGAAAGCACAAACATCGTTCGATGCAGCTATAAAGGAAAGTTTTTTTTTAAAGATTTTTTTTCTTTTTGACTCATTTTTCATCAGCTTCATTTTCAGGAAGAACTGCGTATTTTATCTGCTAATGACATATGATTCTTGACATATTGTCTCCTTACATCCCAAAGGATAAAAACATTTTGTTTCAGTGAATAACAGGATCACAGATAAACAGAACCGTTCATGCATGTGGACGTTTAAAGTCTGCTCATGCTTCTTCAGATCTTACTGATGTTACTGTGATCCCACACATGTCTGCTGCCGTATCAGTTTCATCAGGAACTAAATCAGTCCACTGCAGACTTTGTTTTTATTTAAACTTGATTAACTGTGTTTTTGTTTGTATGACATTTCCATCACCGCACTGACACTTTTATTCATAATCAGCATATGTTGCCTTCGGGCGTCAGGCAGTGTCTCGCATCATTAACAAACATGACATGTTGACGCAGGTGCTGCTCACGGTAGTTTGAATCCAGCCAAACGTACGTGGACTTATTCCTCTCTAATCATACTTCCATAAACATTGTTTCCCAGCATGACAGCTTCTAGGCGGGTCCGTGTCTTTTAGGAGAATAAATCACTGTTGTTTAAAAAAACCGTGCCGTGTATACAAGAAACAAAGACTCAGAATCTACTAACATTGGAGGTCCAGAAGTATTTGGACAACGATTCTGCCCTCATGCAGATCTGGCAGACCTCAGTCCATCTACAAATCTAGATGATTCTTAGACACTTAGCTTGAGCTTCAGTAGTTCCACTAAGAACATATATTTATCATTTATTGACAGCCTGAAGTGTGGATTCACCGTATTGTGAGTTTCCTCCCTGCAGCTGTTTCACCAGGTCTTCTGTGCAGCTACCTGCAGCTGCTGCTTGTTTGTGGGCCTTTCTACCTTCATTTCTGTCTTCAGTAAAGTAAATTTATGCTCTATTGGACTGATATCAGATGACACACTTTCGTATTGAAGGATATTCCATTTATTTGCCTTTAAAACCTTTTTACTTTACTTTCCGTTACTTTCGCAGCATGTTTAGGGTCCTTATCTAACTTAATATTCATCATTAATCCATGTTCTTACAGCCTGTTTTCGAGCTCACCGCTTGTTTATTTCTTTTTCAGAATCTACAAAACCTTTTTTTGGCCACACCTGAAGTTTCTGCTCTCTCTTTTATAGTTATGTTGGCTTTTTAGCCTAAAACTGCCTTTTTCACTTTCACTCTCTTTAACATATGTTTTAACGCAAAACAGCTCTCAACACTTGATATTAGCTCTAGATCTTTTTATCTGCTTCATTTATCTCGAAGCAACGAGGGAATGGACCGAACCCGGCCAGTTATCTTATTTTCAGTCAAATGTCCAAATACTTTTGAGCACCTGAAAATTTCAGGGCCATTGTGGTTATGCACGAAGAAAAAAATCATACTTCAAAATCCCACTTAGAATAATCATTTACTGCACAGAAATTGATAGCAACTGTGTTTACATGTTCATAAACTGTTTAAAAATTACTGTTAGATAAAGCTTTAGTCATATTTTTACCCCCTAAGACGGGAGTCCACTCTGTCCTGGGATCTGTAGCTTTTTTGTCTGCATTCAGGATATTCTGGTGACTGTTAGAAAGTGATGTTCTCTCCAAAGTAGATGACAAAACAGGGACTATTTGTCTGGCTCCTTGTAAAAACAGTGAGTCTCGGGCTCAGGCTGAAAGTACTGAAACTAGTGACTTACGAGACACGAGAACTCTGTTCAAACTGAGGACCTACATGTGAAATAACCCCCGTGAACACCCTCGCCGACTGAATCTGACATCTTACAGCTCGTCAAGATGCTAACCTCTGTATTGTAGTTGGTGGATGTGTGTTGTTTGAAGCTGTGGTATGTATGAATACTGAGTACTGTATGTGCTCGGTCTACTTTGAGTACTGTATGTCGTGTTTGCCTGTCTGCTGTTAAAGTATTACTAAATTGTGTAAAAATTCTGCTCAAGTGTTTCCTTTCAGTTCTGTTTACAGCTGAAGGATGTACATAATGAAAAAGTGCAGTGCACAACAATAAACAGTAAACGGAACAAACCAGTGGAGGTGGAGCTGCATTTCTCAGGTTTCACTTGCTTTATTTGGACACAAGAGGGCAGCAGTGCGCAAAGCGCGCAGCTGCCTCCAACAGGATCCGCAGGATCCACGTCGGCGCAACTTTGTCCATCTTTAAACGCAAACTTCAGGTAGGGTTAGTGAGCTTAATAAAGTAAAAATGACTTCTACAATAAATAAATAAACATTTAAAAAAACAATCAGGACTGCTGGTGGTACTGTTACTGATCATGTTCATTGAAAATAATGAGTTAATTGCTAGTTTATTACCTAATGAACAGTAAAGTCGTTCCCAGAAAAGAAGATCTGGTCACTTGGATAATTGTACCTCTTTGTGCATGACAGTGCGCTGTGAATCCTCTGAAGCTAAACAACAACAAGGAAGCGCTTCCTTGAAGAATGTGGCCTCATGTTGTCTCCTTAGTTTGAAAAATCCAAGACGCACGACTGTGGTCAGCAGTGTTTTATATAATATTGTAAAAATCTGGACCAATAAAGATCATGCAAATGCAAAGTCGAGGACATTTTTTAAACTGTTTTGTCTCAAACGCTTTTGAACTGAGTTGCACGTCTTTTGGCCACAGTGGATCACAGCATATTGATTTGCATAGGTGTTTACGTCAAATGGCCTTCCCGATACAAACCAAACAATATTTGTCCAGAATTAGGACTTGAACTCTGAGCTCACTGGCTTGGTGACTGGGGGACACGAGGAACTGGGTTCAGTGTCCTGCCCAAGGACGCCGTGGCAGATGATTGGGGTGGGGATTGATCCAGGGATCCTCTGGACGGCAGCTGAATCTACCTGTAACACCTATCATATCAGGTTATACATATACGTGCAGTAGGGATGGATGAACATTGTTAGCACATTGTAATATTTCATACCTCCTGATATCCCACCACATTAAACACAACAAGGTGACACCCAAACAAATGCTGATACAGAAACGAGTGTCCTTGTCAATTGTAAAAGAATAGTTTTAGTTTAGAAAAATTGGTCAGATTCTGTTTTTGGGAAAATGTACTTTGAGTGAGAAACATTCATTGATCAATAACAGGATCAAAACATTTTGTCATTAGTTAAGATCAGATTCCACAGCAATATGAGCAGGAAATACTAATATCTAATTATTTTTCCTGCCTGTTAAATCTGGAAAAATACTCCCTTTGTGGCCATTTTACAACTGTTTAAAAAAAAAAAAAAAAAGATGTTTTGATACCAAAAAAAATTAGAAAATGTTGCATCTAAATGAACAAATCAATAGATTATGTTTGGCTCTTAAAAAAGGCCAGTGACTGTGTCCTGAAAACAACGCGGTAACCCTTGTCACTGTTTTTGACCTTCAGGCTGTGAATCCTTACCCCCGCTTCACGAGAAGCAGAAAGAATTTTGATCCAAAACGTAAGCCTTATCATGTGTTCGATGGCTGTTTACTTTAAAGAGTCTCTTGGGTTTCAATCCTCAGTGACACTGTGTTCACTGACCTGTACACCCAGAAACAGTCATTCAAATACAGCCTGACTAATTAAAAAACAGCTATACTGAACTTACTGCTGAATGCAGGTTGGATTAAAGAAACCCTGATTTCACTAATGAAGACAGACAAAACCTCAAACTCAAGTTTATGTTGCATTTGTGCACAGTTATAACGGCGTTAAAATTATGTCCACTGCTTTGAAATTTCTGACTTGGTGGCCAATTTAACAATTTATTCACAGAAAGTGAACAGAGCAGCTCAGTGCAGCATCGGTGTTTGATTCTGCACATCAAGCTGATCGCATGGAATCACCTGAGTGACAAAAGCCTTTGCAAGCGTGATGCGTTCTTCCATGCCAGCTCACCTCCCCTCTGTTTCACCGCTGTTACTACCTCCCAAGGCCGAACAAAGTAACACTGAAAACAACCTTCTTTCTCTGCCTCAGGCTAAGACAGAAGAGCTCAGAGGAACACGACCAGACAAAGTTGTCCTTCCGATTGTGCCTAAGTGACGTCTTAATTGCTGCTTCCGCCTGCATTTTAGGCCGTGTTGTTACAGTTCCTTCATGTTCCTAATCATGAAGATGTTTATCTCTTTACTACGTGTACCCGCTAGATAAAAAGGAAAGCTGCAGGACATTTTCTGTGTGATGCAAGACAGACGTGGGATATTGCAATATTGACACGTGTGGGTGAGCGTGCATTTGTTCCTGCATGAACCAGGCATTTGGTTAGATTTTAAAACACATGAAACGCCAAGGTAAAAATAGGTTGCCCAGAAGAGGGCAGGAAACATCAGATTGATCTGCACACAACAAGCTTAACCTACTTTGTTTTGTTTGTAAATTTTTCCTTTCAACCCTGAGTTCACAAACACGTAGATCTTGTTACATTTGACACTTAATAAACACCAACCTTAAAAAGATTTTAAGGTTGGTGTTTTCAGACCACATCAAGCGTCTCGACTGTGCTGTGGTCAACAGGCTCTTTGATTCTTACTGGAAATTTAAAAATAGAAATTCCCTCTTTGGATGTGTTTAAAAGCAACTCCTCCTGTGGTGGAAAGCAGATTATAATATTAACGTTAACATGGTTTTAAAGGCTTTTTAAATTGTGGACTGTTGCTGGGGTTTGTTACTATTTGCTCCCCTGTTCGTGGGGGTCAGTTGGTGTCTGCAGCAGGTGCAGCAACAGTTGGTGGCTTTCTGGATGGCATAATGGATGTTAGTCGTTAGTTACAATGATGATGAATATTATCTAACTATCTGGCACAAATAAATACAGTGGTGACACTGGGTTTACTTGAAATCAAGGAATTCCTTGAAAGATATGTGTTCTTCCCTGGTTGAGTTCACGCCACAGATTTTTATGACCCTTAAACAAAAACAAATAAGTAGGGGTCTTGTTGGAGCTGTCATCAGGTGAAAGGTGGTCTACACCCTGGGCAGATGGCTGTTCTGATGCAGTAAGCAGTGAATCCTCCACTCACAACAAACATACAAACATTTTTCTCATCTCATTAATAGTCTTTTCCCCATCTGCGGCGTTGCATTTCCTTGGCTTGGTCAGGCTTCTTTGTAGAAAGTGAGGGTGCTGCTTTAAACACCACAACACTGCAACTACAAAGTAGCTCTTGGTTGGAGGGTGAAAGAGGAATTGAGATCCAATATCACTTGCAGTGTGTACTAGACTGGAGGCCTTTCAGTAAGCTTTTGTTGCATGCAGTGAAATCTTTTTGTACTTGCACCAACAATGATAGACAAATTTAGATGTCACATTTATTGCGTAAAATCTGATACCTATGTGCAAACACGTGCATGTACACTGGCTTGTTGTGCTTCCTGACACTGTGGATCAGAAATAGCCCCTCATGCCCAGAGACTCACAGCCCCACATAAAGAGCTCTCTCTCTGTGGCGCCTCAAAATACTTCCAAGTTTCCTACTACGAATGTTTGGGGTATCAGTAGGGAGGAAGCGCTATTTTCCTCTGTGATACTTCCAGAGGTCTGCTGGGCTGGGACAGCTGGTAAGAGAGTTTCCGTTTTACAGCACTTTATAAAACAAAACAAAAAGCGTGAGAGGAATATTACCCTATGAAAGATTCAAGTTTTACAGCATAAATGACTTTTGTTTTGTATTTGGTCAAGTCAAAGGAGTTGTTTTTGAGTTTTTGAATGGTTATTTGAAGAACCAGGAAGACTGTCAAGCTTCTCCACAGTCCTGTTTCTATTGTTCTATCTATTCTCTATCACTATACATCGTTGCTCAACTCTGTTGAGTTTCGGGAGACAGACAGCAACTGCAGCAGAAACAAACAATAGTAAAATTTAAAGATTCGTGTAGGAAGTCTTTGGTTTTCCCAATGAAACAAGCATCAAGACCCCAGCTGTCCTGGATAAAGGTCCACTTAACTCCTTCATCTACCATTGCAGTTTCCTTGAAGACACTTTGCACTAGTTCGTCACAGAGAGAATCATTTTTCCATGAATTATGAAACCATGCCCATCGTTCAGGTTCTGATTGTGGAAATGGTGGTTGCATAGCAAGGCAAAAAAAAAAAAAAAAAAAAATCAACTATCTAAGATTTGGAAGCTTAGCTGTTACCAACCACAGATATGTTAGAAACATATCTGTGAGGTTGATTGATGAATTTAAATTGCCCATAGCAGTGAGTGTGTATTGTTGTTTATCTATATGAGGCTCTCGATGGACTGGCAACCCGTCGTGGGTCTGCATATTCCTGTAGTGTCCTGGGATAGGCTCCAGCAGACCCCGTGACCTGCATTGGATTAAGCAGTATAAATACAAATGTAAACTTTACTGCTTTTTAAGACAAGTGTGACCAAGTGCTCATATAACCTTTGTACAGACTAACTGCTTCAACCACGTTTTTTTTTTTTAGATTCTCCAGAAGACAGGCTCGAACTGGTTATCGAGCACCCTAACGTAGCCACCCACATATCTTTTGATGAAAGTTTCCTGAGAACTAAATACCAACATAATCAGCCACACATTTTTCTACAAAAGGGACAGAGCTCACACATACACACATGCCAGATCATACGTCAAATGCACTTTCGGATTGGATATCTTGCATCACATCGCCTCAGGTATTAAATACACCCTTGTAAGTTTGCCAGGCTGAGACATCTGCAATTCTGGATGAACCTGATCTCAGGCTGCAGCAATTATTAAATTCACTGAGGACAACTTTTCCCGAACAAGTTTCCTGTCTCACTTCTCATCTGACAGTCATAGCAGATTTTTCCACAACAGTGAGCGAAGAAAATAGATGGATATAAAACTAAGTTTAACTTAAGACTAAAAAACATTAATTAGACTAGACAGAGTAATCTAAAGATCACATTAATGCTCTAATTCTAATGACAGGAAATCCTATCTTATAACATTATTTAGACTACTGCAGCTGTACAACAAAAGAATCCAAAGAGCATTTTTATTGGAATGAAGGAGTTCACACCATAATGCTTTGTGAAAGCACAGACCAGGGAGTGAATACTGTGCCTTCATGGATTCAGTGTGAATGCACAGCTGGAGAGTGGAGGTGGAATGAAGTGGGGCTCATTGGTGCACCTTTAAGGTATTTATATATATTCTTAATCACATCTGCAAACGTTCCTATCCTTTACCAGATTAATACAAGTCCCATCAAAACCCCGGTTCAAAAGATAACACTGTGCTTGATAGGTATCTATTGTAAAAGTTTACAAATTATGTTGATTGAGAAAACATTTATTAAATGTCAATAGGGATTTGATGGCCAGAGTGAGTGCAGTTTCATTATGAAAGAGCAGGGTATGTTCATGTACAAAAACATTATCCTCAAATGAAACCTTTCTGCCTACATGTTTCTTACCTCAGAGTTTTTGCTCAAATAAATAGAAAATATAAAGTGGAATCCAACAGCTCGGGGTTCTCATAGGGTTCTTGTAGAGTTTCCTCTTGGCTTTAAATGTTTATGTGGTCTGGTACCTCCTTATCCTGCTGAGCTCCTACATAGTCATTGTCCTTGTAGAGCTCTGAGATCGGACGTTCAGATGCTGTCGGTGGGTCCCAGCACTCGATTGTAACTCGGTCGGACAGAACCTTTTCAGTTGCAGCTCCTCAGCTCTGGAACGGTCTCCTTCTCTTGGTAAAGGTCTGCCAGAATCTTAATCCTTTTAAATCTCGTTTAATCTTTTACACTGGCGTTTAACTCCAGCGTACACAGTCAGATCAGTACACCAGTCCTTGCATTGTATTTTGCCTTTTATTGTTTATTTTATTAACATTGCTCACTGCTTTTATTTGTATTTTATGATTTTATATTGTTGTTTTTTTAATTACCTGTGCAGCACTTTGGTTTCCGTATGGCATGTTAAAACGCTTTATAATGAAAGTTTTGTTTGACAGATTGAATTATCCCCAAACTGCAGGCAGGATGCAGAGAGACAATAAGGCAGAGAGCATGACTCAAGAAAGGAGCCGCCTGATATTACTGGCTGCACCGTGAGTGATGCCGATTGTTTTGGTGTGAGTAAACTCTGAATGAAAGCATTCAGGTGGGTGGGTTGCTGGATTTATTTTACACTGTTTGGAAGCCCTGTGTGAGCCCAAGCCTTTCCTCCTTCTCCTCTCTTACCCCTTCTCTCTCCCTGATTCTCTGTTCATCCTAACTTTTAAATTGCTTAGACTCTTCATGTGCATAGTTGTGAAACTTCTGGTCCTTAGAGATTGCAGAAATGTTTTTGCTTTTGAATAGTGCAGCGCTGGATCCCATCTTATCAAAAGCTGTTGCTCCTCCACATCAGCTGGAGGCAGCTGAAATGGTTTAGACAATCGTTAGGGACACCTCCCTGCAGGGCTGGCCTTAGGATTTTGGTGGCCCCAAACAAGGTTTTGCTTGTGGCCTCAAAAACACTCCAATCCCAAACACCAAATCACACAAACTGCTCACAACTGAAAGAACATGTTTAATGACACCCATATAATAGAGAGGAGGAAATGAATTATCAATAAATATCTTATTATTTGGAATAAGAAAAAATATTATTTGACTTTCATAAGGGAAGGATTTTGTGGAATAGGTACACGGGTTAAATAAACCCAACATGGGACCCTTTGATCACGTGGCCCCCCAGGGCAGTTGTGGCCCTAAACGACCACATAGACAGGCTACATCCCTGGGTAGGAGCTTCAGGCATCGCCACCCCATCAAAGACCATGCTGAAGAGATGATGTCTCTCAGATGGCTTCAGCGATCCCTTGGAAGAGCCGGAACATGTGAAGTGCTCCCGTGATTCAGCAGCTCGTAGAGCCGCCCTCAGCAGCATTGACCTAACGCAGCGCTCTATTGTCAACCGTATCATCCTCTCAAATGTTTCAGGTGTGATTTTGATTTGTTCTTCTTTAAAATATTGCTTCAGCTTAGTTAAGTTTTACAGCATTCACTTATTCATAGCTCCCTTAAGCAATTCGATTGAGTAGAGGTCATGAGTTTTGCTTTTCAACAACTTTGATGTACTGTAAACCCTGATGTAAACACAACCCAACGGTCTCTGCTCAAGTGTGTGAGGTTCCCAGGTCCTGTGGCTTCAAAACATGTCCAAATCATCCCCCCAGGCACCGTTTGCTCCTCAAATAGGCCAAGTAACAGTTGAATCCAGTAGAGGGGAGCACGAGCGCACCAACTGTCACTCAAGTTGTCCGCCTGAGCTATCTTGCAAGCATCGGCACAATTCTTTTTTTCTTTCATTTTGTTGCATTTAGACTTTTGTGTACAATATATTAGTAAGATTAAGAACATAATCGCATGTTTCATTATTTAAAAAATTGGAAATTTCAAATATCTAAAGGAAAAGCAACATGAGTAAAAGATGATGTCGCAGGCTGTTCACCTTTGCTAAATCACTCTCAAATCTCCTGCACTTTTATTTGTTTCCATGAATCATGATCATCATGCATCATTCATTTAAATCCTGTGGCCACAAAGAATTTTCTAAAGAATTTTCCAGTTGTGTGGGCATGATAAAAGAGATGATGAACCAGGCTCCTTCACTCATCAATGTAGAACCATCAGGCTCTTATTATGCTGCTGGTTTGAAACTTTTGGATCATTTCACCATGTCAGTAATCTCCCTTTCAGAGAATTCGTTTCCTTTAGTGTAACTGCAATTTATTGAGAGAGCCACCACTGCGCCTGTTCTGTGTTATCAGATGGAAATCTGCAGCTCAGCTACAAGGAGACACTTGATTGGTTTTAACAGTTTATAATAAAACCTGATTATGCAAAACCGGTCACATCACAACCTTCTTCCTTACAAATTCTTTCCCTCTGCAATTCTGTTCTTATTTGTTTTCTGTTATGGAAGATGAGAAGATGAGACACACTGCCTCGTAAAAATCTTGCTTGTGTCTCGACGGACAGTGAATGAGCTGTTATGAACTGTGGGCATGTGTGAGCTCAAGCAAGGTCTACCCCAGAGTCAAGCTGTGGTTGGGGTTGAATGAGTGACTATCAGATTGTCATGATGCGGTTTTTGTTGCAGGGAACGTAAAATGAGATGTTATATGGTGTTTACTTGTGATCACGCACACCTCTGCAAACTGTGTGCACAGGGTGTTTATAAGTGACGTAGAATGATGTATAAATGAAACAATGATACCAAGATGACGAAGAGATCTTCATCTTTAGTCCCTCTGGCTCTTTGCTGTGGTCTCTAATACTTTCCAGTGAACAACCAGATGCCAACATCTGGAGCTAATGTCTGTTTTTCACAAAATGCAACCACAAACCCCCGAAAGGCAGTTCTTTGTTTTCTCCAAGCTGGTGTTTGTGATAAGTGATGAGCTTTTTTAGATAAAGCTACTCATAAAACGAGTTATCTCTCATAACCCCCCGTGAGATGTTTTTTTTTGCCTCATTTGCACATATGTGGCGCAGTTTTTGGGATGGGTGGGTTTATTGTGTCGTGACTGCATGTATCGTTCGGTTCAAACTGTGATGTGACCGTAGGTTGTGGCACGCTGGTAGATCTTGTTAACAGTATGTAAAACAAGTACAGGATTATAAATAAATAAATAAATAAATAGAGAATTATTACCGTAATCTATAGATGTCATGTAATATAGCCAATGCTCCCTTTATAGACAGCAATGATGTTGATTTCTTACATAGGCTTTATGAGTAGTTTCTACATAGAACCATTGACTACAAATTTACGGGACAGACTCCTGGTTTTCTGAAGAGTGGTTCAGAAGCCTCCTTCTCCTCGTATTGTGTGCTGCCATGATGCTGCGCAAACAGGCCGGGAAGCCGGCTGGAACAGGCCATGTCAATCAGCAATAGAAGTGATGACCAGCTCGTTCAGCCAATCCACGGAGGAGGAGCCCGGGAACGCCCCCAGTGGAACATCCTATTTGAGATGTTGTTTTGGTGGTGAAATCAGAAATGACAGCCCTGTTTAGCTGACGCTGGGTTACTACAATCAGCTGATTCCTTAATAAGGAATGATAACGGCTGGCCAACTGACTGCCAATCAAAAGCCATCCAAATTATAAATAAAAGTATTGCTTTATCAAACCTCTCCCTGTTGTCATGGATGTGAAATCGAGCTATGGAGACCAAAACAGTTTTTTGAACCAGGCTGCATGTTTATTTCTGCTGTTAGGTTGGACATGGTAACATGGGAGTCAGTAGAGATTTCAAGGAAAGTAACTTAATTTTCAAGGGCTCAAAACATTTGGACAATTAATTACCTAAGGACAAATGAGGCAGATGAAAGGTCTGGAGCTGATAGCTGATCTCTGGAGGGCAGACCGAGGCTTTAACCATCATGTTTCATTGAATATGTCGTCTTAAACACAGTAAATGAGTGAAAGACTAATGTAAGGTTTAATAGTCCCTCTTAAATGATTTCATGGTGCTGTCCTGAGGCAGTTGGGATTGTGCAAAGACGAAGGTGAGAGTTGTTATAGTGCCCTCATAACAACACATAATCGTGCACAGTGCTTTGGACAAAACGGGTTTGAAAGTGAGATAAAGTGAGACCAGAGTCAGATATCTGCCTTTTAGGCTCTTTGCAGCTAAACAAGACTGGTGTTTGCATCAACCAATGAGTATTTTCACTGATAGGACACAGGTGGCCCTTTTTGAGCCCATGTTACGCGCATCTCTGTCATTTAAACGTATCAACCCTTTAGACAAACTGTTTGGTGTGTCCAAAGCTTAGTATTGCTTTACTTTATCTGGATGCTTTGGCTTATTCCTACCACTGTTGTCTTTCAACAGTAACGTGAGCCGAACAAGGACAAACCGCTTTTTCAGAAATCAGTGGGCCAGTGGACGTTTCCAGCAGAGTGTGCTGACCTCGGCCTGGTCCCGATGAATGAATGAGTTTTTGCAGAAGCTTCATGTACTGGAAAGTTCTTTCTTCAAATCAACCAGTTGTAAAACGTAATAGTATCTCCATTAACTTTAAACTTGAAGATCAGTTCACATCCCATAAGGAGAACACTCCCACCTGAGAACACTGGGAAATTGGAAACTGGAAGTTTCCTTTAAAATTATGACTGCAAGCAGCGACCATGGCAAATAAGGAAATATCTACAAAACATTTCCCGTCATTTGAAGCCTTTCTTTCACAGAAAAGCCACATACAATCCTCAAAGTCACAAAACTAACATTTGAAATGTGTTTTTCCTGCAGAGATTAAACCTTTCAATCTTCATGAAAACATGGTGGGGGTTCAGGAGTCACTCCACAACAGGATCATTTAAAATTCAGAGATGACTTCATCCCCCTTGTGACATCACTCTAACCAGTCTCCGAGCATGACATCATCCTCTTGGTATGTAAGCCCCCTGCATACCCTGACAGGATTCCTCGTGAGTATCGAGTGTGTTAAAATATTGATGCGTGGCTTCCCCGGATGGAGCACAGACACGTGTTTATGCTGCAGGGCATGGAGCTGCTTGTTACAAAGAGGCACCTCCTCACTCTGAGGTCATATCCCCAACTAACCAACAGTGATACATGAAAATTAAAAAAAAAGTCAGAACTTTCATTAAACCTGAAACCCAGCTGGTTTGCAGTTTTAATGATTTTGACTGATAGATGGACAAAAGAAGCACTGGAAGAGTTTCAATGTAAATGTAAGGTAATTAGTTCATTTTGCTCTATTTTCTGAATTTTAACCGAAGCCAAACAACTTATTAATTTATTAGGGAAATTGTCTGAGAATTAATGGAAGGCAACTGCTGCAAAAGCTGAAATGGGCGGTGGCCTGATTTAAAAACAAACTAGTTAGACTTTCTGCTGACTACGACGGCAAAATCCTGAGTAAACATCAATATCTCACACCTGTCACTTCACCTAATCATTGAACTCATCAATTGCATTTAAGTTGTTAATGGTCATGCTCCCATAAGATCATTGTGTTCACTGCACAAATTCTGCAAAAGTTCAGACTATTTTCCACCTTTGATTCGATGATGTCCGGACTCATCTGTTCCAAGAACACCTTCTGTCCTCATACTTTTAAAATACTAACACATCTTTCAGGCAACTGCTTTGTACTTCTGTGTCTTTGCGCTGCTTTACTTGGTTCATTTTCCTCTCAGACGGCACCAGTTGTTGAAATTCACTGGAGTCAAGCCTTTGAGGCTTACATGCAGGGTTTTGGTCCTAACTTGGTCACTTGGAAATACGAGTATGTATAATACGTATGTGTAATAAAGCAAAAATCTGAAAAAACCAGCACATATTTCCAGCTGCAAAAGGAAGTACTTGACCGAACATGCCTTACACTGATAACCCTGTTATAATTCAACTCCACGCAGTAGTTACAACTAATTTTCATCGGCTTTCTAAGTCCAACATTGCGAGTCCATAAGGCCATTTATCGTCTGTGACAGATCTTTATTTGTTTTACCCATGCAAACATTTTTAACATCCTGTTATTGCTGTCATCAGAAGTGATGAAAGACAGATGAAACAGCAGGAAAAAACATCCATTTTGGTTCATGTTTCCTTTCACGCTGCTGTTTTGTGTGTAAAATCAGATGCATTGCAGCACTCGCTGGCAGAGGGGTGCCGAACTGCTTAAAACAAGAGAGAGTCAAATCCATCTCAATAAAGATCACTGGGCTGTGAAACTGATGTGATGCACCTTCATCGTGACGCAAATTCATTTGCAAATGAATCTCCTCCCCTTTACGGAGGTAGTTTTATGTAGGCTCACAGTGACACATCTTCTTATACGTCAGAAGGTCTGATAGTGCTGCAGCTACCGTTTCCCTCCGGCACCCACAAGCAAACCAGAAGGTGTTGGGACTTTGAGCCACGTTAAATCCTCAGACGCTGACTCCAATTTCAAACCTAAATTTTCCAAAATTGAAAGACATTTAAAGTTTATTATGTTGGGTTTGTTTCTTTTAATATTTAAAAAAACTGACTGAAATATTATTTTGGCCCTAGTCTCTTTAAAATCCCTCTCCTGAAATCTCTTTCTGATCTGAGTGGAATTTGACTCCCGCTGAGCCCTCTGGCAACAAAACCACCTCTTGTAAAGGTTTAAATGAGACTGAGCCATGAAACAAAGGCAGGCTCCTGCGAACGTCGAGTGGATTACTGGTTACCAGCAGCACTATCTTTTTTTCAAAGCTTTTTCCTAAAGGTTGGCAAGACATTTGCGTTCTCACATGCGACCTCACATAGCAGGGCTTCAGTGAACACATGAAAACAGTTTCAGGACACCAGAGGGCTTCGAAGGAACAGCAGTATGTGGTGGTCTCCATATGAAAACTAGTAGGATCAACCCATGAGGTTGTTTTTATGGAAGATGGTTTCATGGGACCAAGACTGAGTTTACTGTTTATTTCCTGCAGTATTTACAGAGGACAGACAAACGGGTCTGTCTAATGACACCTTACTAGAGAGCAGTATAACAAGTGTGGGATTGTTATCGAACCCTTCACACCCACACACAGGCCAGTTCTGAACATCCTGAAATTGTATTTGCTTTTAATGACAGCGCACACACTGACCTACTGCTATATGTTAATTCTGTTAAAACGTCTGCGTTGAAAATGTAATTAAATAAAAAGAAATTAGTCAAAAAGATACAAGGCTTTCAGGGCACTCCTGATAAAAGCACAATCAATTTGTTGTGCATTTGGAAACGTAATGGGACCAAGTACAAGCATCGGGATGAAGTCTTTTTTATGTAGACTGAATAAAAATGCTTTTTAGATCAGCTGCAAAAGATGGTACAACTGTCAGCGGATGCAGACCACTGCAATCATCTCAGCATGATCTTCATGCAAACAACGAATGTTTGGCAGAGATCTGAAATACAGAGGAAGACGTCACCGTAGGGAAACTCAGGTATTAGTAGCACCACGGTGGTCTTAACAGCTGACTACCTATCAGCACGCACAGTGCACGCTGTTAGGGACTTGGTATCTACTGTGAAAGAACGTATATGTTTGAAGCACATTCCATTTATTTTGAGATTCATTCAGTCCAAATGCATGTTTAATCGATCTGTTTGACCTCCTGCAGAACTGTTTCCAACTGGAGGAATTGAAGAAGTGACCACAAAACCAGTTTTACAAGAACTCAAGCATTCAGACGTTTTTAGTTTCTTTGGATGCAGATCAGTCTTTAGTTATTTCCCAGGTTAAATCTTTTAGAAGAATCTATGTATTTTTAAATACATTGGTAGAACATTGGGCACAATTTGAATGAATTGGGTTTTGCATTAATTACAATGAATTGGACTGAGATGGAATATGTACGGCTTAATATGTAAATCTGTGCTATAAAATTGAATTAGACTAAAAAGCTAATTATACTTGCTTTCAAGAAAAAGGATGATTTTTTCAGTTGATTTGCATTTAGATATGGCATATTGAGCACAGAGAACTCTGTTTTAGACAAGCATGTAAAGCCATACTCATATTTATGCATTATATAGGTATAGTTTATGATGACAAATAGTTTTTGTCTCTTCAGTATGTACAGTAACTTGACTTCTCTGCTGGGAATTAAGACCACTTAGAGTCTAATCATTCTTATTTTAAAGATATCTGCCATACTTGGCTACTTGCTGAATGCAGCATGTAGGCTCCTCGGAGACAATGATCTCATAGTAAAATCTACACCCGTTTTTTATTTACAGCCTACACGACATATGATAACCCCTTTCTATATAGAATATAATTTCATACTTGTATCTATTTTTATGAGTATACTTTTCCTTTTTTATTTTTATATTTTTTTATTATTCATTTTAGTATTTAAACTTGGTACTTTAGTTCCATGCTTTAATACACTACGCTAAATTACCAATATTGCAATTTATTGTGCCTGAACAGTGGGTATCGTGATTTCCTGAGGTATTGTGAACGCGTCGCAGTGGGCTGAGCGCTGGTGTCTTTGAGCGTCAGAGCACGCCTCCTCCTCCTCCTCCTCCTCCTCCTCCTCCTCCTCTTCTTTAAGCGCACACAGCTCCGATCTCCAGTGTCTTTACGTCGGGGAGCTCGGCATCTCTCTAAGTCAAAGAAAAGGCCACATCGGCGCGTGACTGAAACGTTTTCTCTTTGGGAAATATTTTTTTCCTTTCCCGTTGTCTTTTCCGAAGAATTTAAACTATGACAGACCAAACTCACCTGGATGAAGAACACCTGTGAGCAAACCCGCAGAAATTTGATGTAAGAACCCACTTCCATTATCTTTACCTGTCTCACTTTTTATGACCACTGTGAGTGATCCATCTTCCAACACTTTCCTCTCTTTCCGCTCCTCATCATGCAGATGCGGGGAATTTTTCATCAAGGCTTGTCTTTTATTTTTCTTTTGTCAGTTTTACTTTTTCATCCTGTATTGTTTGTTATATACCATGCCATGCGTTGCCTCTGTTGCCTGGCCGTTTGGATAAACATTTGCCATCATCATCATAATCATCAGCATCGGATAATAATTTTTGTTTTATTAACATTTCTGTGTGTAATAAACTGGCTCCAATGACAAGTTCCTGCATGCTGCTTCCCGGAGTAAATTCAAACTGGCAGGGAGTGAGTCACACTAGGATGAATACAAGGAGCAGAGGAGCAGAACCTCTGATGTTGGAGGCAAATATTTTTTCTTGAAAAGCTCTCAGAGCAGATGTATAGAGCATCCAGCATGTCCCGAATGGCCTGTCAGATGTGTACAGACGTGCGCCTGCGATGCAGTTCCTCTACTGACCACGGGGGGCGGGCTCTCCACTGACCTCTATGTTAAAATGTCAGCCAGAACTAAACATAAGAATATATAAAAATAATAAAATAACGCTTTTGGTTGCCATTGCTAGATTTTACATCCATGACAACTGTACAGTGGACAAATAATGAACAAAATGTAAAGCAACAAAATGTTTGTACAGCTATGGCGTGGGGTTTTGATTGAAAGTGGGTTGGACTGGAAAGGTGGTAACAGACCGTCAGCTAAACGCAGTGGTCATTTCACATTTGAAATTGGTGGTCTTACTGCAAATGTTCCTCCGGCATGTATCAGCTGAAGGAGCTGGGAGCTCCGGCGGATCATGTCTGCAGCAAAGCTGCAGTATCAGAAAAAAATGAAAAGAAAGACATCTACAGTCTTTCAACAAAGTATTGTGATTGCTGCTACCGCTGTTGATGTGATGAAGGCAGCGAATGATCATTGAAATGATTATTTAGAGGCTAATCATTTATGTAATTCTGACTGATTAAGTAGTGTTATAGTACAACTACATCGTAATAATGACGCCAAAATAACCAGAAACTAGATTTTAATGACTTTAGATACACAGGCTACCTCACATGCAGCACTGCCAGAGACATGAAAATGCACACAAACCGTTTTCATTACATTTCTGCAATTAACTGGTCGTCACTGGCCTGGTCATCACTGGCCTGGTCGCCACTGGCCTGGTCATCATTGGCCTGGTCCCTGGCTGGTTGTTCCAGGCCTGTTTATTCCACCCATTTGCAACATGTGCACTATGAGGGAAAAAGGAGGCTTCAAAAGCACTTACGAGTGATGTCACACAGGGTTTGTCCAGTTCTTCTTATACATTCAGTGGTTTAGTGGCATATTGGGCAGTGATGAGCTGCAACTGATGACATTATATAATGCCAAAAACTGGACCACTCATTTAACTTATTTGTTGTGTATGAAATCTTTGTGATAATTCCTACTCCTATTCAGCTTATCACAGCAGTTGTATAAAGTAGGGGGTGTTGGAGAAATATATGAAAATCCACTTGGGAAATAATCTTTGTAGTTCTTTAGATCTGCATTCATGCGCCAACAAAAGCCTCTGTTACAATAAGTAACCATGAGATACACTTGGCAGATATTTACTGACTGTTTACACTGTGACAGGTATCTTGATTGGCTTAAAATGTGTTGGCAGCATTGGAATTGAGTGAGGATTTATTCTTGCTGATGTTCAACACTCAACTCTATTTGGCATCATTGTGAGAATGTTCACGGTTTTTTTTGGGCTCATTTTAAATGTGATTCCTGATAGAAACACTCTCAGAAAGTCTCTCAGGAGATTTTCCAGAGAGTCTTCTAATTGGGTGTATGTTTATATTCTAATAAAAATAATATTGTTAAAAAGACTTATGGAAGTTGCAAAACTTTTGCTGGAGTCTTACAGTTAATTGCAATGAATGACATTTTCCATTTGCAAACCTGTTTTATATCAAAGTAGGTGTTTTAAAACCAATAAGCAACAAACTTTAAACTGTGCTTGGATGAAGGCGCTGTTATATTAGAAATGTGTGTATAGGGGCTCAATTGAAGCTTTTAAGATTTGACAAGATTGAAAGGTTACATTTATGTGAGGGGGGGCAAAAAATAAATCGTAACTGCAGAGAAGCTGTGATTTTTGTTTTGTTTTTTGAGTTAATAAACTACAGTACGTCAGTATTTTTTTGGGCAGGTTCATCAAGTGGGAAATCAAATCTGTTCTTCAGTCTTTATAACTAAATAGTAACCAAACAGAACACAAGGTGACGGGTGGCTGTTTACTTCAGAGCCACAGATGTGGCCAAAATCAGTTCGGAGGCTCTGTTTTTTTTTCGCACCTGATAATTATTACACGAGTGTACTTTTAATGGAAACATGAGCCACTGCTGATTTTTTTCTTTTGTGTTCATGTTGACACCGTTCTACCATCTAAAGGTTAATTCACTTAGTAATGAAGTTTGTCTTTCTGTTTCTGGGTGGATATCTAGTTACACATTCATGTGCAAACACCATGCACAGACTGTTCTACCCAGTGATGAGTTTCCGTGCATGTTGGGAAATGGACCTTCACCTTGCTGAACATGTCCTCAACACAGCGCTCCGGGTGTTTAGCCTGCAGAGCTGTTTTTGTAATTAATGTATTCTTGCTTTGGTCAAGCACATTATTACATTAAAGATGTAGTTGTTGTATTTATTTATGGCCTTGCTGCATTTTTTTTGGCATCAAAACAAGTCAATAATTAATTAAGTTGTTAATATATTTACAAACCGCGATTAAAAGTTTTTTTAATGGAAAAAAGAAAGTTTCTACAACATTGAACTGAGTATAACCAAAGAGAAGTTATCTTGTTGCGTTGCTTGCCTAGAAAATACAGAAGAAAGCAAAAAAGTTTAAATAAAAATAAATTGACAGAGTGTCGTGTTAAGAGTGTAGCAGAGGGAGAGAGCCGTATGAATCTTCATGACAGCACTCGAGTGTTGGGTTTGTTTTTGACAAGTTCAGTTTTTTGTTGTTTCTTTTAAACAATTTACACATATAATTTGATAACTTCTCTGGCACTGCTCAAGTGAGATTTTTAAAAATGATTTTGAGAGACATTTTTCTAGACTGATTTGGATGCTGTTTGGTTTCTTCTGGTAATTCTGGCACTTTTTTAACGTTTGTTGTGTTAAGTAGCCATGACAACGGAAAGTTGTTTATGTGTTGAAGCAGCAGATTAGCTTTTCAAAGCCCAAACACCAGTAATATTGATCAGGAAAAAGTCCTCTAAAGCAGATGAGTTGAAGAGGAGAGATACATAAGGAACATAAGAAAAATAGGGCGCAAAAAGGAAGAGGTACTGACTTTTGTTTTTCTCCCTTGATCATTATGTGGAGTGTGAGATCACTGAGGGGGTGAGATGGCCGAGCTTGTAGCGCTGATTAGTATTGTGTTTATCAAGACATGGATGCAGGAGCATATTCTGGGCTCCAGCGTTCCTCAACATGTGTTTAGGATGATCCAGTCGGACCGAAAACTTCAGACAGTCCAGCAAAAGTGGGATGTTGCACCTGTTGATGAAAGTTTTCAGTCTTACTTGTTCTGCTGAGGGAGTTCACCTGTGATATCTGCAGATACTGCATATGACATCGTCACTATGGCTCTTGTCAAGTGACAAACACAACACTCCAGTGTATAAACGATGAGCTCATGCCTATGATCCAGCGTTTTCTCACATTCACCCATTTTACTCTCTTTTGACATTTCGCCTCTCCCAACTCTCTTTAGGCGCAAGGCAGGGGTACACTGGACAACTCACCAGTCCATCAAACATACAACATCAAACCACACATATTCACAGAATATGCATGTTTATGGACATGCATGCACAAGGAGAACATGCAAACTCCACACAGAGAGGCTCCATTCGAATCAGGAACCGGTGCAAGCACCAAGCCACTGTGCTGCCAATCATGGCTATTCGTCACAAGAAATATATAAAAAAAAGAAGAGAGAGAGAGAAATGTCTAAAAAAGACACTGAGGAAGAAGCAAAGAGACAATTTGACAATTTGACCAGAGCTACTGCACCATTCAGACATATGTCTGAATACAGACAGTCATAAAATATCTTAGTTTTACTGGATCTCAGTGCTGTATTTGATACAGTTGACCACAATATATTACTCAACAAACTGGAGAATTGGGCAGGTCTTTACAGAACTTTACTATACTGGTTCAAAACATACATAGAGAATAGGAAATACTTTGTGTCAATAGGTAACTTTACATGTGAGCAGACAGAGTTCCCCAAGGTTGCATCCTGGGACCTCCTCTGTTTAACATCTACATGCTCCCACAGGCATAAATATACTATATTATAAAGAACAAGAAAAGAAACTACCACAGCTATGCAGATGACACGCAAATATATATTACAATGTCACCAGGAGACCGAGGCTGTGTACAGGCCCTTGGTGAATTAAGCGAGGAGATTAATGAATGGATGTACCAGCTAAACAAAAACAGAACTGAGGTAACTGTCTTTGGAACAAAAGGGAAATGATTACAGGTCACAGCAGAGCTTCAATTTATACACCTAAAAACCACCAATCAGGCCAGTTCTGATGCTGGTCTATAAAGCTCTGAACAGTTATTATTGTTCCCAGATTTCTCCTGTGAGTTAAAATACCAGCAGGATGAAGATCAGTGACCAGGCTCAGTATTGAAAAGATACTCTATTTTTCACACAGAAACACAACAACAGCAGTTTTTGTGCAACTGATCCAAATGCTTATACTGTAATTTTTTAGTGTGGTTGTCAACATTTTTAATGAGCAGGACAGCCTTGTTGGGTTTTGGTTGATGGGGGTGTTCATGCTGTATAGTAAAATGCACTTTTATCTGTCTTTCTCTCTTTTTGCAGTGACTGAAGGCCGGCTAGACCGTACCAGCCATATATCCACCGCAATGTGAGTACTGCAGACCATAAACCAGTCTTCTGTTTCTTAGGTTATCAGATGACTGAATGGAGGGTCCGAGATGCGTAGACTCATCATGGTGGACAGTTTTCCCCTCATTCAGGTGGATGTAAACATTCGACAGTCAGAAAACCCTGCAAGTGAATTTATTGTCTTTGCAGTCTGAAACCATGGAAATTTAGACAATGATACACAATCAAAGAAACTGATTTGTAAAAACCATTGTCATTTTTTTAATAACCATTCAATCCCAGTTGTGTCAAGTAATGCTCTAAAAACTGAAAATAGGACTCGATGACCAAACCAGATAACATCATTGTAGCACAAGTTCATAACATACTTTACTAGTCCTCTGTGTTGTGTTGTAACAGCAAAGACTTTATATGAGTTGAGTCATGACATGAGCTGAGAAAAATTCCAGTTACTGTATTAATCACAAGGGGATGCATTTTTCCATTTCTTTGCTGATAAGAACTTGTTTTTTGGAAGTCGTTTCAGGTGTAAGGTTAGGTGGCAAAAAAGATTGCTGTTAAAACCTGCATATATATATATATATATATATATATATATATATATATATATATATATATATATATATATATATATATATATATATAGTGGGGAGTGGTGGGCTTGGGCGTTCAAGGGCTTCCCACAATGGTAAATCACTGGGGGCCCCTGAGCAAGGCCCTTAACTACCCAATTAATTACCCAATTGCTCCCCGGGGCGCTGGTTCTAGGAGAATGATCGGACAAAAAAAAAAATATACGCACATAAGTGCCACAAACCAGCCAATACTTCCTTGATCATCCAGTTTCTCCATCTGTCTGTTTGTTGTATTGATTATGTCTCTTTACAGGATTCACCTGACCATGTGGACAGTCCTGATGCATATTTTCCTGGTGCCCTGCGGTGAGCTTCCAAGATTTATTTCTTGTCTCGTCTTGTAGGATATTTTATTGTAGGCGGTGCTAGTCTTTCTTTCTTTCTTTCTTTCTTTCTTTCTTTCTTTCTTTCTTTCTTTCTTTCTTTCTTTCTTTCTTTCTTTCTTTCTTTCTTTCTTTCTTTCTTTCTTTCTTTCTTTCTTTCTTTCTTTCTTTCTTTCTTTCTTTCTTTTGGTCAAGAAAATCTGATTCTGTCTTCACTTGTATATGGAGTAAATAGTGATAAGAAAACGTGCATATTTTCAGTGAAATATTTTAATTTCATTGTGAACTAAAATTGTTATGAAAATGAAAATGATTAGTAAACTTCAAAAATGTCCATCATGGTGCTGCCATGGTCCAACTTCGACCACCACCACACATGCTGCTTACATAACCATGGCTTGAGATAGAACTTCGGAAGTTATCACATTTTAAGCATGGTTTCCATGTTGGCTCCAAACTATCACAAAAACCAAGAGATGGAGACAGAAAAAATAAACAACTGAATTATTTCTTCAGATTATCTCCAGGTTTTGCGTTCTGAACAACCTGAACCCTTCTGGCACAGATTTAAGTTTTATTAAGTGCAAAATATATTTATCAAATCCAAAATGTAATGAACTATTTTGATTCAACATTTTTATAAATCCTGATAAATGCCACATGCTTCAAAAGTCAGTTAATGACAGTTTCAAGAAAGCATGATTTTAATATCACCAATTAAAATAATTGTAATTTTGACTTTTGATTCCTTGAGCTCACTGTATGTGCTGGCAAACCAGGGTTTCACCTGAGGAAGACTAATTCTAGCCCGAGTGTTTTACCTTTTTAGATAAAAGTAAAAGATAGAAGTTTTTTTTTAATTTAAATTCAAAACTTTTTGTGGTTCTGAAACAAAAAACAGAATAAAAATGCCAAAACTCCTTGACTGAACGTAGGGACTGGTTTTAGAGGAATTTAACAGTAAAAATAAAAAGATAATGACTTACTTAACTCTGTAAAACAATAACCAACTTTTAGATTATCATTTAAAAGGATAGTTATCTTTTCCCCGTCAACTTGAGGAACTTCACTGAGCTTCCTACTTCGATGTGAGCAGGTGTGGATGGTGTGAAGGCTACAGTTGGAGCCTCTCCTCTTTCGGGTGCCCTGAACCTCCCGTGGCAGGATGAGCTATGCTGTGACTCACCTCTTACTCACCTCGACAAAGGAGGCAACGCGAGCTCACCGAAAACGAACCGCTCTGCAACAAACCTCCCACACCATTCCCACTGCAACTTCAGGAACTTCACCACTAAATCCCAGTTGTCCCCAAAGGTTCCTGGTGGTAAGAGTTTATGTCTGTATCTGTCCTTGTTGGTGTCATGATTGGGTAACAACTTCTGTGTTTGATGTAGAAAAGAAAAAAGAAAAACAGACCTGTTAAGTCTTGTTGGCTGCGGTTGACTGGTAACCAGCCCAAGATGTATCCTGCCTTTTATTGCTGAATAGGATGAAGCGGGCTTAGATAATGGACACGATGTTTTAGATGATGCAGTGAGCGAATGCAGCAGGAGCTGGTCAGAGTGGTCTCGGGACTGGCTTCTGTCTGTGCTGAAGCGCAGTTTTTACGGCAGCATACTATGTATTAACAACAACTGCCGGCCCAACGTAAAAAGTAAGCTTAGATACTATACACTGCATTGCAAGGGCAGTAAGTGGTTTTGAAACGGCCATCAGTGTCCATGCCTGCGTGCACAGCTGAGTATAACTGTGTCCTAATGCTGATTTGCTTTCAGCAGTATCTCTATTAACTTTCAAAGGAGGTTTATTCTTAAAAGATTTATAAGAATAAAGACTTGAGAGACTGAAATTCCAACATGAAAGTTCAGAGGAATCATATTTTTAACTTAAACTTACTTAAACAAACTTAACCTTACTTACTGATGTATATCAATGAAAGAGTGATTTTTAAGCCTGCTACCCTTCTGCAGGAGTGACTGTCAGGTGTCAAGTTTCTCCTTAACTTTCAATTTTCTCAGATGAAATTTCAAACTTTCATACATGCTAGTTTACAGAATAGTAAGTCTGGCTGTCTGCTGAGAAACTTCCAATAACATTACCTGTAATTTATTTGTCAGGTTCCTGTTTGAAACTATTGTGCCGAATTGATGAAAACTGGACATATTTAGCTTGCGATCTTCAGTCTGACAGCCAGCCGCCTGGTAAACCGGACAGTGGTCGCCTGGCGGTCCGTTTACAGCGGCTGTGAGTATGAAACTACGCCTCTTTGACAGTTTCGGCTCTGCTCTGCTTTTCCAGAGTGAATGAATGAGTCCTGGTGTGTGCCTGAGTCTTTCCCGACTGCTGTTAAACATCTGCTCCTAACGCTGTTTTGAATCACTTAAAATGTTTTACCTGGACTGGATATGTTAAAATTTCCTTTATTTGAAAACTTTAAAATAAAAAAATAAATTAACTATGTAAACATTATTCAGCCTTGTACATATGCTCCAATGCTATAAATTTCCACTTTCCACTCTGAGAAAATCTCTTCCATTTATTTCCAGGTCTGAGGAAAACAACACGGAGGTGAATGAATCTGATAATCCTGTTGTTTGTGAAGGGAAAGATTCCTTTACGTGCTCTTTCTCTCTTAAACCTACTGGCTTTGTCGCCATGGTGACTGTCAGCATCTCCAATGAGGTGGCTCCACCAGTTCTGCTCATCATTCCCTCTCGACCTGGTAAGGAAGACGGAGCAGAGAGGTCTTTACTCTCCCTGATTGAATAATTTATAGGCAGCATTGTGGTGTGGCTGTCTCACTGCAGGAGGATTCCTGGATTCACATCTTGACTTGGTTTCTCTATGTTTAGTTTGCTTGTTCTCCTGCTGTCTGGGTGGATGTTTTTCCTCCATTCAATCCTCCTCTTAAACATGCTTGCTTGCTGAGCAGTTTGTTGCTGCGTTGACCCTGTAATGAATCAGCGACAGCCTGGGTAGGCTCCAGCCCCCCTGCAACCCTCAACAGGACCACAATGTTGGGGAAAAATGGATGGATATTCTAATTTAGCTTCAAGGAACGAGCAACGCAGCTGTTGTTAACACTTATCTGGAAAAAACATTGCTCCGCTTTGATATGTTGGGAGAAAAAACAAATTACTGGCTAATGAATTAATAAATAAACTGAAATTGTAACTACTTTTTGTAAGCAGGTTAGAGGAAGACTTGTGTCACTCCTCACCTCCCCACATCTCAAAAAGGAGGAGATCTATTTGTAGCCATTATGACTAATTGGGGAACAAAAAAGAAAGAACTGACCAAACACTGACGGACAACAATTAAAGTGCATAAAACCCATAGGTAAATGATTAAATAAACAAATAGGTACACACAACTTTAAAATATTGTTAAACCATAAATTAAGAACAGTAAAAAGCCCAAATATAAGCTAAATGAAAGAAACAGGCCTTCTGCCTAGATTTATTGTCGTAATTATTTATGGTGAAGAAAGATTTTAGGAAACAGACTCTAAATCTGGGAAATGTTTGGCAGCTAATAATAACTTTAATATTTTACTTGTTTTTGTTGCTCAAGTTAACAGGCCTTAAGATTATATTATATATTATATATTATATATTATATATTCAGCTCTGCTTGCTGCTAATGCAGAACCTCTTATTGCGTAAAACACCACCATTATCTATTAGATCATTCAACCACAAAACATTAAATCTACACAGATTAGGTAAACTTTAAAAAAAAATGTTGTCCAGATTTAATTTTTTTTTTCAGTTTTATCTTTTTTTAAGGAGCTGGGAGCCATAGCTAACTTTGATTGACATGCGGTGGGAGTGTTCCCATGAGGTCCTCAGGCAACATGGGTGTGCCCTGTATGAAGGAAAATGGGCTTCAAATACGGTCTTCAGAAACCAATGGGTCATGTGACCTAATCGTTCGTCCAGTGTTTGATCCAGTCTGTGGTTAGATTGTGACTCCATGTTGAGATGATCACACCTGGAGCTGCAAATGTTCTGGCAAGCAAAGATTCACAAAAAGCATCTGTGCAAACTCTCAGTATCACGAGCAGCTGGACGGCTCTGCATTTAGGGAAGGAATCCAGGTTTCATCGCGTCCATCAGTTTACATTAGTTTTAGTGATAGCCATTAGCACATTTGGATGCATGGAGCTGTTATGCGTTGTGTTCTGAGTGGCTACAAATGGACATAAATACTGAAACAAAACCAACAGCATGATTTGTTCAGCGCCAATTAGGCACCGTTTTGATGTACTGTTCTGAACCATGTGGGAAAGCAATAACCTTTCATTGTATTACAATTGCAATAATACAAAACTGGTTTAGTAATTATTTGATGGTGAAAGAATGACATCATTTCTTTCCCTTTTTACAGTGAAACCTAGTCCTCCAGTCAACATGTCAGACTTTGTGACAACTAGACCAGAGCTGATTGTCCAGTGGGAAGACCCGCCAGACTATAATACCGGTCAGCTCAGGTATGAGGTCCAATATTCCTCCAGCACCAACAACACAGTTTGGCAGGTAAACACCTATTACCTAAAACTACTATACAGCAAGTGTGCGTGTACACGTGTAGATGTGTGTATTTATCCCTCCTCTGCTGGTTTCAGGTGGTACCTTCACCTGGAAAGCGCAATCTGTCTCTGGATCTGCAGCCGTACTTGATCTACACCATCCAGGTTCGCTGCTCTGGCCTGGCGGAGCCTCCGCTGTGGAGTGAGTGGAGCAAGCCCCACCGACTCTACCTGGACAGTAAGGATCTTCTCCCTTTTTAGGTAGATGACACAAAGGAATAGCTTTTTTTTTTTTAAATGACACACTTGGATCTGTCTCCTCTTTGTTATGCAAATACACCCAGTCTAGACCGTTTCAAGTTTTCTGTACACTCTGGACAGACTCTACAGAAGGACTGGCAGGTTAGTCATAGTCCTAAATCGGTTTATAAGACAAGGATTAACCCAATCCTGGAAAAGTCTCACTTACCGTTTATAATAGCCTGATTTGAAGAACTGACCTCATAGCATATTCATACAAAAAAAGTTTATTTCCTTTAGTCTTTAATAAGGAGCCACTTGCTCGTATGACTAATCATCAAAAACCATGAATCAGTCGGTCTTACTGTTGGTGATCAACGGCGTGACAGGATGACCGATGCTGGTTCGTGGTCTTTGTTTCCCATGGTCTTTGCTTTTTTGAATATATTTCACTGATTTGATTTCATTTTGCTTTCTGTGTGTAGCGGTGAGCCTCATCCCAAAGAAAGTTGTGGTGCGCCCGGGAGACAACGTAACGGTGTATTGTGTGTTCAACGATCACAGCAGAAACGCCAGCTCGGCCGTGTGGACGCAGAACAAACGGTTGCTTCCTAGCAGCCACTTCCGCCCGTACAACCAACGGGTGAGAAAAACATCTCCGTTTCTGTTACCCTGGAGAGCAAGGATTAACTTACTATGTGTTTTCTTTTTCTTTTTTTAAGAACAACATGTAAATGTTGTTTTTTTATTTTCTAACATCAGGTCAGCCAGATCACAGTGCGAGCTTCGGGAGATCGGATGTACGACACGCTGAGGTGCGTACCGGACTGGCAACAGCCGTACAGCAGGATTTTTGTGGATGGTGAGTTGTTTTTTTCTTTTTTCAACAGTATTCAGTCTATCACAGCAACATTTAAAAGCTCAATAAAAGCGTTTATTTACAGTTTAGATAACAAGATGAGCCCTGTCTGTGGTGGGATCCAATTTTCTTTTGTAGAGAATAAAAACAGGAAGGAAAGTGACAATACACTATACTTCAGCAATGCTTGGCAATATAACTCCACTGTAGAGAGGTTAATGTGGGTGAAGTGTTTTGTTTTTCTTTCCTTTCTTACTTACCTAACTGCTTCCCACCGTGTGTGTGTTTCAGAGCCTTTCGTTGACATACAGTGTGTGACCAATGGGAACAAAACTGCCATAGACTGCAACTGGGAGAAGTGGGATTACCCGCCGTCGGAGAACCTCACATTTCAGTCCAAGTAAAGCAGCTTTTAACATACTGTGAAATAACTACCCTCTGTTCCCTGCAGTAACGTGTGTGTAAGTATGTGTGAAAACCTACACACACGTTCTGAAAACCCGGAAGTCGCTGAACACGGCGTACTGAACACACCCTGTTCTTTGTGAAGTGGCAGCAGGATGTTTCGCTGAGCTGTAAACTCTAAATCGGTAACATTGTGCCTGGCCTCACTGGACCAGGAAGTTTCACTCGGTGGAACAGTGATGTAACGTGGCTCTTCTTTACAACTGATGTGTTGCAGATGCAAATTGTGCAATACAGTGGAACCTTTCTGCAGTATAGTTGTGTTCTTATTTGAGTAATCAGAACAAAGAAAGAACAGGGAAAGAGGTGTTTAAACTGGATATTCATATATGTACAACCACAACTCACAAAAACCTGGGACAACATGAAAAATGGGGGTGCCAATTCAGTCATTCAGTCATCCTGGATATAATAAGATCCAACGTAAATAAATCCTTTATTGTGTGCAGTACTGTTCTCACAAATGTACAGAGTTCTGATGTATTTGTATCATGTATCATGTATTTGCTTCTGACTGACTGTGCCACAAGCAGCAGTTTTAACCACATTGTAGAGTTTGAATAGAAAAGATCGTACAGTCGATCACAGTGATTACAAAGGAAATATAGAGCTCAGATGTTGGAATTGAAGATAAAGTATCAGTTTTGGTGTTGATATAAGAGCAAAAAACCAAACCTTAGTCATTTCTTCGTGTGCGTTTCTCGGCAGGGGGTCTAACCTTCCATGTGAAGAGATGGAGAAGAGGGAGAGATTTGGTGGCAACGCAGGCGTGACTGGACCTTCTTGCGTGAACGTCATTTCTGATTATAGAAAATGTCAAATCCAGCTTGTGAAGAACTGCTTCAAACTTTGGCTGACAATGCAATCCAGATCGATCACCATCAGGTCCAAACCCATTTACCTGGCGCCAGAACATCACGGTAAGATATGCAGAGTGCAACTTTCTAGCTATAGAGGTTTATTTAACCATCTTTCATACCACATTATTCTACAATGAAGAAATGTAGCTCATAGTTCCAGCATTTGCTGACAATGAAGATAGTCCACATTCATGAAAACATACTAGTTACTTCAGTACTTGCTTATTCAAGTCTTCGTGTATATTTTAAAGGACATTTTTGTGGACTTTGTGGAGAAGGAATTGGACTGTGTCCGGTATACTCTGTTGTGGAGGTTTCCCCTGGAGTGTAGAGTCCTAGGTCCATTGTTGCTATCGGCCATCCCAATATGACTATCACTTTGTCCTCCGAGTGTAAAACAGCAGGAGCGAGAACTGGCTCCTCTAACTTCTCATGGCTTTCAGTTGGAAAAAGGATGGAATTCCTCATGTGGAGGATTGAAGTATCCCAGGGTCTTGTTCACAAGTTACGGATGAATGGAGCAGGAGACTGATGGGCAGATGAGTGTGGTTGTCTGTAGTAGTGTGGACTCTGCATCAGTCTGTCGCAGTGAAGAGAGAGTTGAGGCAAAACACAAGAAGCTGTTTACTACTTCATTTAGGTTCCTACCCTCACTTTTGGTCAATAATCTTAGGTACTAACAGTAAAAATGAGACTGAGGGTACAAGCGGCTGAAGGAGTTTCCTCTGCAGGTACGCTGGACTCTCCCTCAGAGTCCCTAACCTGAGGGACTCGGGGTGGAGCCAACGCTCCTCCAGACTAGAGGAGTCTACTCTGATCTGGGTCTTCAATGTCACTGAAACTGCGCTCTTCACTTTCATCAATTGTCCCCTTGAAAATAAAAATGTGAAACTAAGAAATTCTACATAAAACATGCTTTCAAGGAACGCTAATGAAGCAGGCATTTTTTTTGAAAAAGTGCTGATCATTACATTGTTCCACTTAATATTCATATCGTAAATCGAGAGTTGGATTATTGAAGGGCAGCCTTAATTAATTAAAAGTTGTGATCATGAATCTGAAAAGGTATAAACTGTTTGACTTTAGTGTTGCAACTGAGAAATATTTGTCAGGCTTCTGGGAAATTAAAACATGTTCAGTGGATGTTCAAACGTGCAGGAGTTTAATGCGAGAAACTGAAAGTCTGTACCATTGTTCACCCCCTTCTCCACAGTGAAACCAAACAAACCCAGTGTTGTGAGCGCGGTGAGCCGGAGCACTCGGGTCCTGAAAGTCACCTGGAATCTAGTTCCACGGCTCGTTGAGGGCGTCAAGTGTCAGCTTCGCTACCATTTGCTACCTACTATGTGGGAGGAGTGGAAGGTGAGTTTCAGAATCAGAATAATTTATCGATCCCCAAAGTGAAATTGCTTTTTGTACAGTTGCACTGCTCTGAAGTATTAAGTGAGCTGTTTTGCCGCTTGATGGCCACAGACAGGGATGATTTCCTGTGGTTCTTAGTAGTGAATTTAGGAAGACTCATCCTACTACTGAATGTACGTCTGTGTCCAGTCAGAGTGTTGTAATGTGGGTGGTACTTGTCCAAGATGACCCTTAACTTGGACAGTATCCGCCTCTCCAACACCACCCTTAGAGAGTCAAGTTTTGACCTAACAAGGCGCTGCGCATCAGTCTATTCAGTCTGTTGGTGCCCGTCACCCTCAGACCACTGCCCCGGCACACCACGGCGTACAGGAAAGCAGTAGCCTCCACAGACTGGTAAAATCTTCTCAACATAGTCTTACAGACGTTGAAGGACCTCCTCAGGAAATAGAAACGGTTTGGACCTTCTTGTAGAGGGCATCCGTGTGCATCCCCAAGTCCAGCTTATTATGAATGTGGACCCCCAGATCTTTGTAGACTTCCACAATGTCCATATTGACCCCCTGGATGGAGACAAGGGTTACCAGCCCTTTGGTCCTCCTCAAGTCCACCACCAGTTCCTTTGTCTTTATCATGTCAAGTTGGAGGTGGTTTTTCTTCTGGAGATGACAGGTCTCAGTTATCACACTGTTTAACCTTTTACTGAAAGTTTGACCAAGGCGATATTCCAGAAGGAAGATTTTATCTCTTACCTGTAACAAGAAACTCAGAACAAGAGGTAAACCTGTTTTTTTCAGGGGTTTAAAAAGCACCAGGTATGTTCATCACTGTGAACATGGCCTTGGATTTGTTCAGGTTATGTTGAGCCTGAACCTGAATTCCACACTGATGGATTGACGAGTCCGAACTCAGTCCAGGCTTATGATTCTAAGGAAATTCTTACCCTTTTGAGGTTTTATTTTTACGTTTCATTTTCAAATGTTGCTGTGTCTTTTTAGAGGCCTTTGAAATACATTTGATTAAAAATCAATGTAGTCAATGCTGTCAAAGTCACTAAATGCACATCAAAAAAACTAAAGAAAAATGTGTAAAGAAATGTGCACCAACAAGAGCACGCTATTCAAGTTTTTAAACCTGTGATATTGGACAATGGGGCTTTGCAGTATCCCAGTTGAGCTCTAAAAATGTCACGTCTGTAGGTCCTGAGTCCAGTAGAGGATCACTGGGCGGAAGTCAAAATACCGGACATGTGCGGTGTCTATGTGGTTCAAGTACGCTGCATGCCCAAAAACGGGATCGGCCACTGGAGCGAATGGAGCAGCTCCAAGCGCTCCACACCTCAAAACAGTAGAGGTAGGTCATCCTCACCTGTGACCTAATCCTAAAACAGCATTAACATTTCAAAAACAGCAGCTGTGAGAGATGCAGCGTGATTTCTGTTTTGTTATGTCAGATCTTGGTTTATAACGATACACACAAATATCACGTTTCTCTGTAACTGATAAACGGAAGGGTAAAAGACGTCTAAATGTGCTGATTTCTGTCCTTCTCAGTTCCTGAATGTGGCCCTGATTTCTGGAGAATCCGTCGAGATGATCCACACAGAAACCAGTCAAACATCACTTTGCTGTTTCAGGTGCAGACAAGAAAATGTTCATAATTTTCCTGGAACCTGCCGTTCCAGTTCTGGGTCGTAGCGATATTACTCAATATGAGTCAAACTGCCAAAAATATCACACCCAACTTCATGAGAAAATAGCAGTCAGAAAAACATCTAAACATCTTGAATTTAAAAATGTAAATAAATTGCTTTGATATAAAAGTGTAGTTTAGTTTTTTCTGTCCAATGCACTTGAGTGCAAAGAGAGCTACGTAAATAAACCAAATAACAACATGCTTTGTTTCCAGGACATCCCAGTATCTGGCAACTTGTACTGCGTGGACGGACTTATTGTCCAGCACCAGTCCTCGAGTGGAAACGTGCAGATGAAGAAGATCCATCGGAGGTCCTCCTACAGCTTCAAGTGGGATCAGGACAGCCAGACTGTGACTGTGAAAACCTACAACAGTCTGGGGAGCTCATTTAACAACATAAACATGACTCTGGAGAAACAAACTAAACGTGAGTAGGAAAGAATCGAACAGGAAATTGGAGCAATCATACAGAGATTTTTAACCACTGATAAAAGAGTTTAGGGCTCTGTCCTGTCCCTCTATAGGTTTTCTTCCACCTGTTTTTTCACCTTTGTTTTCTATTCATGTGAAGGTTGATTTACAAAAGAGAGGTTGAGACATGAGACATCTGTGATCATCACTGATCACAGATTCATGGTCAGTGCTCACATGCACAGAAAGAGGTGCGCCTTTACTGGAAAGAAAAAAGAAAGGTTTAAATCTGAACCTCTGAACATTTCCAGGATGCTGTTAAATTTACTGGAAATACATTTCTTTTTTTCAGAAAAGACCAGGAAATATTTTGGTATTCGTGTTTTTTTAACCACTATTATCAATTTACATGTGTGTCTCTATGTGGATGATGTTTCCTTTTCTCCAATTATCTGGGATCTGGGATTCAGAGACTACGTATTTGCAGTAAAAACATTTTTTCTCCCATGGCAGTGGCCAGTTTTGGTCATGTGTTTTTAAGAGCAGGCTATTTGTCAAACATTTTCTCATTACTGTTATTATTATTAGAGAACATCCATTTTCCGTGTTATTTGCAGATAAATAATGAATTTTTGATGTAGAGAATCATTTAGTGGCAGATTCAGATACTACCTCCACTCCAGCTCTTTAGTAAAAATGAAAAAGATAAACACCTTAATTATATAACAGCTCGAACGGATGTGTCTACAGTGCAGGAGAATTGTGTACATGTATGCACATCTTTTTTCTTCATATACTTACAAACAAACAACCGCGGCACCATTATTGTTAATTTAACTCAAGCTATTAGTGAAAAGCCTGCAACCCTGCATCCGGAGCTGTAAGCATCAGTGTTTCAGCTGTGGACGTTCACAGTCTGCAGACTGAAGAAAAAGGTCAGAATAAATGAGAAGGGAAACTTAAGTAATGTAGCAAATTGTAAAGTTGGTTAGAGAAGTCTCTGAATGTCATAATTCATGCTCTTCAACGTCTCCAGATCTTTGGTTTTTAACTTCACTGAAAGTATTGTCACTTTGTGCGCCGCAGGTCGCTGTTTGCATTCCTTTCATGGGTCGATCATAAACAGCACCTGCGTGTATTTATCCTGGAGTCTGCTGGATAAGAGGTCTGTGCCTCTGTCCATGGTGGTCGAGTGGTCTCCTCAGCGGCCGCAGGACTCTCTGGACGCTGGCCCGAGTGAACCGAAGTGGGCCAGGCTGCCTTACACCGATCGCCCAGTCCACTTACGAGGTAAAATACTCTCTGCTCCGTCTTTGTTATCATTTATTTTTCATTTTAACAACTGACAGCAAGTGTTAAAGTGCTTAATTGACCTGATGCCTTTTTGATGTGTCAGGAGATTTTTTTAGCTCTGAATACAGCTTCTACTTGTACCCCGTGTTTGCTGATGGGGAAGGCGAGCCAATGTCCACTTTAGGTATGCCCATCATTCGCAGGTTTTCTGTGAGCATCACATGAAACATTTATAACAGACACTCTTGTGTCAATTAATGTCAAATTCCTATTTTGTCTTCATTAAAGTGACCAGAAGTGCACCTGCAGCCTACATGATGCTGACGTTGATCTCTTTCCTTTGCATCGCCCTAATCGTCACACTCATTCTCACCCAAAATCGGTAAGTGTACTCACTTTAAGTTTCTTTTCATTTAAGTTTTTGTTTTAATTAGGAACCTTTTATCTGATACCAGTTGCGAAGAATCAGTGTAGACTGAAAAAGTCTTTCACACAGACACGTGTATGAAATGAGAAATGTTAGTAATCTCTGGGGTCTCAGGGTTTGTGATCAAACTTGATGGTTTTATGGGGAAGCCGGAGTTAGGCAAAGGAGAGAAAAAGAACGTGGGAATAATTTGTGCTTAATTTAAATTGTAATTTTACAGGATAAAGAAGTTGGTGTGGAAGGCAGTTCCCAATCCGAACCGGTGCTCATGGGCCAAAGGGCTGGACTTTAAAAAGGTAACACAACCCACTGCAAAAGTAATGACTGAGATTTATTTTTATGGAGCTCCTTGGTGGTCAGAAAGGGGAAGAAAATTTTCTGCATAAGACGCCATATGCACATTTTAATAGTTTAATAACATCACAGTACGTTTTGGAGCAGACTTGTGTCTTAACCCTGTAAATCCTAACATATATAAGACAGAAAATTATATATATATATATATATATATATATATATATATATATATATATATATATATATATATATATATTTTTTTTTTTTTTTTTTTTTTGTTTTTAATTTGATGCCTTAAATGGATTTGAACACAGAAGTTGTGAGTTCAAGGACAGTTTGTTTCCAGTTGTCACTTTGTGCCACAGTAAAGTTGATATTTTGTCCTGACTTAGTTGAATTTCTCATCCAACCAGGTGGACACCCTTGACCACCTGTTCAAACCTCCAGAAGGTCTCCTAGCCTGGCCGCTAAAGTCTGAGAACATCTCCAAAGTAATAATTATGGATCAAGCTCTGACAAAAGCCCTAATGCACAGCCCACTTGTGTCTCTCCCTCCTGGTCCTCCCACTGCATCAGCCCCCTCCCTCTTACCCCTGATTGACTTAAAGATTGACAGGGATCCAGCCCTTGCTGAACCTCCTTTCATAGTCATTAATCTGGATGCTTCAACTCCTTCAAAATTAAGTATAGATGAATTACGACCAGCCGACCCCCAAGTGGACCAACATCCAGGCAGAACTGATAGTTCTGTTCAGTCCTCAGTCACATACGCCAAGGTGCTGCACACTAGTTCGAAGCAGGACAAGCTGCCCATTCAACGCTATTACCAGGATGGGAGTGGCAGCAGCTCCAGTGATGAGGGAATTTTTTTAGCAAATAACATTGATATTTCTGAACAATTTCCCAGTGGTCTGTGGAAGCTGGACAGCTGTCACTGTGCAGACATGGACGATGTGAGGCGCTCTTGCTCCTTCAGCTCTGCGGAGGAGCTTTCTGAAACATCAGACCAAGAACACGATGGGGTGGTAAGGCGTGCTCAACAGTTGCATTATCTAACATTTGAACTGCCAGCTGAGGATGAGGGGAGTGAAGAGGAAGAGGCAGAAACAGACCTCCTCAGAAAAAATGTTTTGAACCAAAAGAACTATTTTGTGGAGTCACGTCCTCTGCTCGCCTTGGAGGACTCAAGAGAGCAGAGCGGCGTTCTGTCGACATCAACTTGTGGCTCCTCGCCGTATCTGCCTCAGTAAAAATTGCTGCATACATGAAGACAAACACAGCAAATCCCAACTCTGAGTAAAACCTGCTCCAATGAATCCATTGTGTTGTGAAATCGATTCATGCTTTACCATTTTTCAAAAGCCGATTATCATCTCGCACATTTGGATATAGTTAAGCGTGGAGCTGGAAAATGTAAAAGAAATACCACAAAGCAAGAAGAATCGCTGTTCATCGATTCAGCTGTTTGTGAGTGAACAGACGTCAAGAGGGCAAGTCTCAGGAGCGTTTTTCCTGTCATATGGATTTTTTTAATCCTAGATTTCATTGTGCCTCTCTGCAGTGGTGCAGTATCGATGACTGATGCTGAGAAAAAAACACAACAGAAATAAGCTGGTTGTGAAAGCAGCAACATGGCCATCGACGAGGGTGAAATACAGATGGCTAAAATGTGGTGGGTTTAAACATCTTGCTGTTCATGTTCAGCATATTTAAACGTTGGTAGATGTGGATGGTAAACTTGAAAGGACAATCTTTGTACTGACATTCATTGATTTGCTATAATGGTGAAAATAAGTGTTTTCATCGTGCTGCTGTATTCCCTCTGGTGCATATAAGTAGAAGATGAAGGAGCTTCAAAGAGAATAAAGAAAGAACACAGAAAGAGGCTGTAATCTGTGTGATTTGGGCCTCTTCAAAGTACGTTCGACATGACGGGAAGGTGAAACATGGACGCTGCTTTAAAGGCTCACAGGTGCACTTAGATGTTCCAGCTGATCTTCAGTTTTTTACTTCTCATTTACATCGTTCACGGGCAGCTTGTGCATTAAAATCTGTGTGCACTTTTGTTTTCTTTGGCCTGTTTCCTTCAGTATTTGAGAAGTGTGACGTTTTTGTCTCTACTTCTACATGAAAGCTGTTGTCTTCTGTAAATGAAAGACCTGGATGTTTTTTTCATTTCTGAAGCGAATAAAATGATGACTACTGAAAACATAGACATGTGAATGTGAACAATTGTTGTTCTACATAAAAATATTTTGTCCATTTTCATGGTGAAAATCCTGTGATGCTGTACAGGATTAGGCAGGTATAGAAAATGGACAGATTTCATGGTGAAAATAAAGTGTTTATTATGAATTTTGTGTGGTTTGTGAGGAGCGGATGGCACGTTAGTATTAACGGGCTCTCGTCTACCAATAAAGGCTTTTTATTAGAATGCTAATTTTGCTTCAAACATGTAAGATGACTTCAATCATTTTCCCGCAAGCAGTATGGGTGCACGTTTACTGGCATCAAGTGCATTTCTTTACTCACTGTGCACAACACAGAGTCGTTTTTTTAGACAGTGGCCTTCCTCAGTTTAGATGTGATATGAAAAAAACTTTATACTGTGAATATGTAATAAAAAGTTTACACAGAAACTCCATGTTGTCACGTTGTGGCTGCAAGAACATCCTAATAACCTGCTGTAACACACCAACGTAAACAAAATATAGCCTCACTGCGGTGAAATCCAGCTAATTTAGTCCAAAACAGCAAACATTCACAATGTAGGTCCATGAACTTTAAAGAATGGATGCACTTTCACTTGTCAGCCACAAGGAGGCGGAAAATCACCACTTATCGAGGTCAGTCAGCTGTTATGTCAGTGACGCTGTGTCCTTACAGGCCTCCTGCATTCACTATAGAAGGTGAGATGGTGAGAAGATCTGGTGCTCGCTTTGGCAAAGACATTGGAAATCAGAGGCCTGACGCTTTACAAAAACGCATGTGTTTGATTCAGTTACTGAACCGGAGAAGGAGTGCAGATGTGTTTTTACAGTGATGGAGACCGTTCCAGAGCTGGGTGTTCGTGCAAAGCTGGAGCTACTGTGGACTGACTTCAAATACCCTGAGAGCCATCTGGTGCAAATGCTTACAGCTAAGCGGTTAACTAAATTGCATTTCACATATAGAAGTGATGCAGTGTCAAGTGATCCAGATTCCTTAGAGGATCCTGGCAGCACACCTCTGTACCTGCTTCCTGTCTGCAAACCAGCGGCTTAACAAAAAAAAGAAGAAAGAAAGCAGCTGCAAGATAAAGCAGCCTGCAGGAGAAATGCTGCACATGTGAAAGTTCTTTAGTGCTCTGCTGATTCCTAAGCTGTAACAAATTAACCCCAAGGTGCTTCAAAGTAAAAACCATTTTCATAAATCTTACAGAGAGATTTACCATTTGTTCTTTGAGATGTATTAAAGATGGATTTTTGGGGGAATGCTGTACTTTTCTTTTATGTATTCGGCATAATCTGTGAAGAAAGATGATTTGGTAACCCTTAATCACTTGAGTCCTTGAAAAAAGGTGGCTTTAAACAGTTTAAGAACTAATGAAATAAAATAAGCTTGCTTTTGAGAGGGAAATTATGTATAAAATCTATTGTTCTATGTTTGGGAGCCTTTATTTTGGGGTTTGAAATAACATTATGCTGCTTTTGCTGAATCTCAGAAAAAAGAAGGATGTAGAACTCAGTAAAAAAGGAGGATATATAATGACACACAGGAGGTGTTGAATGGCTGATCCACCCCCCTAAAACCAGCTGCTACAGACAGAGCTGTGAAGACATGGCTGTAAAGGCATTCTTTGTAGAGCAAAACTGGTATTTTGATCAAAGCAAGAAAAGCATAAATAGATAAAGACATTGAATATCTCCTTTTCTACATTGGAGAAAGAGTTTTTAAGCTTAAATGTGCCGTTCTATTACCAAAACATAACCAAGAGAAAGACCTAAAAGTCTGACAGAAAGTTAAAAAAAAGAAAGACAAAAATATGATTTGTAAAATTTCATTAAAGATTCAAAAAGAAAATTTGAAATTCGTTGCTCAGAGGTTCCCCCTTCGTAAGAGTGGAGTTGGTGGTTTTTTTCTTTTAATGACACTGTCCAAGACTTGCTCGTCTTTGTTCACACTCCCGTTCCCTCTTCCGTCATCCACTGGCTCAGCTACTGCGCTCACACGGAAGTGTTCTCATCGTGTTGATCCTAAGCCCGGTTAACCGGGGAGGATTGTCTCAAGAAGGCCATTCAACATGAAACCCACGCTAAATCAATATGCACAGCACAAAGTTGTGCTGTGGCAACCACTGAAAAGGTTAAAGCCAAAAGAAGTTGCTTTGTGCTACTTTCTTGAGTGTTAGTCCTCAGCTGTGACGTCCACTGTAGCTGTCAGCTACAAAGCTGCTGTAAGAGACGACCAAGACAGCCATCCAAAGTTACTCTGGGTGTTTTGTGGTTTTGTTGCTGATATCCGGGCTTTTATGTCACTGTCCTACTCTCTTTTTAGTCTCAGTTTCTTTTCTTGTTTTCCTTTCTTGAGTCTCTAAATCACCTTGGTCATGATGTATTCTGTAGCTCTATGATCTAGTTTCATTGTTGATGTGTGGCATCGTGCCTTGAAGCGATACCTAGATGCTGTAAGATAAGACAAAAGATGAGACAAAAGTTGTTTTGGTTGTATTTTCCACTCGCAGGTACCAGAGAGGCGGCCAGAAGGAGGACCTGCTCGTAGATATTCCTTCAGATCTGTGAAAGAAGGCCTTTTGTGCTGCTGGCACTGATATATAGTTCACATCAGTCATAAACAGACATTGATTCAGTCATTGGTCAGAATTGTGTCTGTGCTTCTGAGAGCTTGGCTGAATTAAACATGAGTGAATTTTAATGTCAATACCTTCATCTCATTTCTTAATTCTTCTCTGATATGAAATTTAAAAAAAAAAAAAGATTTTTTTCACCTACTGGTCCCTGCCTCCACAGTGGACATTTTCATTGCAAATGAACGAGTCCTCTTCACCCTGTGCACACAGGTATAAGCCGTTTTTGTGACTCGGGTTATGATACTTCTGCTCTCAACATTGCATACAGCTGTTGGTCCTCCTTTACCGACTGTCAGTAGCGATACAGCACTGTGAAACATTTTATTTCCAAAAATGCATTTTTTTGGAGCCTCTCTGGCAGCTTGGGGCGCCCCCTAGTGGCTGCGGGGGCCCTTTGCTTATGGCAAGAAACTGCTTAGGTGTTAAGTAATTCGGTGTATTGAAAACACCTTACAGCTAAGACACTATCTTCAGATTTGGTTAGAGATGTAACTTCCTGGAGATTTGCTTTGGAAAAAAAAGTGTTTATCGACTCCCTCCTCCGACACTGAAATGACAACTTTGTGCCTAGTGATTTGGTTTTCCGTGGTTTGTGGTGGTTATTCACCACAGTAAGAAAAAAAAAAACAAAAAAAAAAACACCCACCACTGCTGAATAAAGCACATATAATTACAAGTACAGTTTACAAAACTACTTTTGACTCTTCCAAAAACTGTAAAAAGTCAATCCAGTTACATTCTGCAGACCAAACCAGATGGAAAGAAAAATAATGAAAGTCAATATTCAAGTTTGCTTTATATATCACTGCTACGGCTATAAATATTTGAAAACTTACACCAGTAGACAACTTGACCAGAAAAATAAACGTGCTTGAATTTTGTGAATTTACTGTTCATGCTCCAGCTGTCGGCGTCAAGCCCGTTACTGTGAATTAGGAGAAAAGATTTAGCAGCTTGGCATTGCAAATCCCTCATTGATCGCATGGCATTAATTTGTGCTGCAGTCGTGGAGGGTTGTAGCTACTGATGTTTATCCATGTCGGCTTTGAAGGCCTTAACATCTGGGGCAAAGGTCAGAATGTAGCAAGTTCACTGCAAACCTCAAGCAAGATGGAAATGAGGAAAATCTGTTTGCTGCTTTAGAACCACATAAGCACACCGATTTTGCAATTTCTCCTTCAGTTAACAGTAGGGAGAAAAAAAGCACCACCGCAAAGCATGTTGGTTATATTTGGATTTTCTGGGAGTGTGGAGTTTCTTTCTCCCTGTAATCTGCAGTCTTAGCTCAGCTGTAGTTCAGATGTGAGGCAATCAATGTCATCAACATTCATGAGGAAAGACAACATGGGACAAACATTAAAAAACAAAAATTAAAGGATGGAAACAAATAAGAGGCTACTGTAAGTGTGGTAAGAGAGTCTGTGGTTGCAGGTAGATCTGAGTAAACTGAGCTAGGGAGTGGAAGGTCTTCGGGAGAGTAAAAAGCCCGTCATCAGAGCTGTGCTGATCTCTGGGATCTTCTTCCCCGGCCAAGGGTCTCTGAGAGGATTTAGCCGGACATGTATATTACGTTCCTCCTCCCCATCCATCGCTTTCAGACAGCTTTCAGACAGCTTTCAGACAGCTGACTGAGCTGACTGAGGCTGGATGCCTGATTTATATCAGACACCTGGATATATTTTACTAAGTTTTTCCAGTTGAGAAATTTGAATAAAAGGATGCCTTGAAAGGCTTTGGAAAAGAAAACATGAGAGAAAAATCCAGCTAAGATTATTTGGATTTGATGTGAGTGACTTAAAGCCTGAGGTGAAGTGTGCTGATTAGTTGTGCACGTGTCCACAAAGGCGACATTAGGAGCTAAATTAATCATGAAAGTGGGAGCCACTTGAAAAAATATTTCCAATTGGCTAATGCATCTACAATTAAGGTTATTATTCCCTCATTACTTTTCATAAGGATCATGTATAAATCATGGAGCTGTAGGGTCACAACAGATGGAACGTAAAGATGATTTTGATCTTCGAGGGATGAAAAGCCCCACTGTTTCATCATCATCAGTTATTCATTAGACTCAGGGGTAAGACTGCCTGTGTCTTATGAACTGAAGATAACTTACGTGAAGAAAATAATACAGCAATTAATTTCAGTCACAGAAAAGTGTAGGAGAAAAGAAATTCGAATAGGCCACTCTCGCCTCCTTAAATAAACCTCCTCGTCCTGGATTTCCTCCTCAAAGCCTGACTGACCACATGTGGACCGGGCTTTTCCTTTGTATTGATTCAAATGAGAGAAATTTGAGCAAATATTACATTTCAACAACCTCCTTGTAATATCTGTGTCAAAAGGACTGGTTAAAAAAAACAAAAGAAAACTCATAACACTATAAATAGTCTGTGTATAAGTTTGTTATCTAAAATGTAAGATTCTGAATTTCAGAAAATTAATTTATGCTCCTAAACCAAAGTAAAGAAAAAAATAGGAATGAATTTTTACATTTAAAAACGGTGGAATTGTGAAAGTTTTGTATTTGAAAAATTATAAGTAGTGGAAATGAGCTTCCTTTGCAGGGCGTCCAAATCATACAAATAAAACAATACAACAATACTTATTTATTCGCAGCATAAATGTTTGAAAGTTTGTATAACAAGCCCACACACCTCAGGACAACCTTGTAGGAAAATACAGCACTGCCAAAGGAGTCTACTGCTAAAGAACAACTCCTTTTCTCAAAGGTGTTTATTGTTCGATGTACTGCAGAGTCAGGAGACTATGCTTCCTACCAGGTATGCAAGACATCAGCAGAAACATTGAGATTACAGTAAATATGCTTCTGAAGCACATCTGTTTGCCATTCAGGGGCAAAGCTTCTCGCTTCTGAAATGTCACATGGGGCTAAAAACCCGAACGGCTTGACAGAGGCACATTTTGTTGTAAAAAAAAAAAAAAAAAAGCAAACGACCATTTAATTTCTTTTAAGACTTCTTGAAACAGATTCACATTTATTTTAAGCTCTTAAGATGTATGGAAGTTGATGTAACAGCAGGAAATGAAAGGGCTGCAGTGCACAGCACAGCAACTGTTACTTCTGGCAACTTGAGTGTCTTCAGCAGCACAGCAGCCCACTAAACTAATCCTTACAGACGCAGTAACGTTTTTTAAATTATGTGAAGAACTTCAGTTCAACAAGGAAGGGTTTAGTAGTTAATAAGGCATTTTATTTTTCCTGTGTGGAAAAAGTCTAGTCTTGCTGACATAGCTGCACACTTAATCTTAAAACAAAAGAAGCCAGCTCACGCCCCCGAAAAAAAAGAGAGAAAAAACCTCAAATTCAAGCCTTGCTAACAAGAAACAGGTGAGAAGAGCTGGGGTGGGGCAGGCAATCCCACACTCACACAAAAGTAGAAAACAAGTCTTTTCTAATAACACAATGTGACTTCTGACCAAGATTCTGTTCAGAAAATTTCCTTTACATTCATCAAACAAGAAACGCACGAAATTGAAGCCACCTTGATGGGCCACTGGGGCCACACCTCCTTTACATTGTTCCTCAAACAATTTGATCTAAACAAAGCCTGCCACGAGTAATCAGTTCAGTTTTCTAATCGATAATACGGATCACCTCTTGATGACATCATCCAACATCTCTATACTGTAAAAACAAGGGACAAACTAGGTCAGTTGGCTCAATGTTCACCTTCCGCAGTGTTCGTAGTAAAGGATGCCATCAAAGAGTTCTTCTTTGCCTTCCCTTTCTGATCTATTATTCTGCTTTACTGCCAAAGGAAATGGGAGCATTACCCCTCAGTATTTAATGGACAAACCATTTGCCTAATTGTCTGCTTATTTGTGGGAGAAGCGTGAGATGCACATGAGTCTTTGAAAGTGACCCGGGTGAGCCTTTTCACCCAGCTTCGTCTCTTGTAAGTGGGTCAAATGAACGAAATGCCTCCAGATCACTCAGTAAATGTTGTCACAAAGCATGCTTGTCTCTGGTTAACAGGGTGAAAGAGGCTCAGCTGAATGACTCTCTTTTCAGGCTGACACTCAATTAAGTCCTAATTGGTTTGGGGTCCACTGCAGGCATGTGGACAGGCAACACCATAGGCTGCCATGCACTGTTTCAATGTTTTCTGACTGCTCCTTGTGGAAATATCCCTTTGATCTTTCAACAACTTAAGTAGGTTTTAAGCCAGGGGTCATAGTCTACTTTCTCTTTGAACATGGCCAGCACTTTTAGACAATTACTTGAGTAATTTTACAGTTCATTTGACTCACAGATGAGGCAGGGAGGCTGCTGAGATAGTACCACAGGCCTGGATGGCCATATGGAAGCATGTTTACTATGAATCCACTGAGTGTATGTGTAAGGGAAAAACATTTGTATGAGCTGTGTCAGCAATGGCACAGAGCTGTGTTACAGTAATGCATTACAGGAAATCCTAATCAACCTGGGCCCCCAGAGATCCACACACTCAAACATCAATATCAGCATGGTTGAGAACTATTGAGACTACATATTTCAAGACGTTCAGTTTACATTTCTGAAAAATAGTGAAAATAAAGAAGTTTTCACACAATCAGTCCCAAATCCACAAAGATCAAGCATTAAAGACATTTTTTAGACTTCTTTAGATGTGACCAGAGCTCTGTCCAGAATCACACTATTTATTTTCTAGCAGCCGTAATAAAAATGGTCATACGTCATAATACAGCGTGAGCGTCATTATTTTCAGTGTGCAATTTCCCATTACAGTCGTTTAGAAAAATTATGGATGTGAATAGTTTTCCAATGACAAAATAGGCATGTGGCCAAGCTCTAACGTTGGATGGTGAAAAATGAAGCCAGTGAGGAAACTGAAATAGTTTGAAAGTCCCTTTGGGTCTGGATTAGCAGGGATGTGGAGCTCCACAATATTCAACTAGTAGCTGAAAAATTTCAAACTTGATTTGACATTATAGATTTGATGGATATTTGAGTCCAGGGTGTACCCCACCTCTCACCCAGCTGGGATGAGCTCCAGCCCCCCCTGAATTTGATAGGGATGGCATGGGTGCAGATTTTTTTTAAAAATTGATGTATCGACAACTTCCAAATATGGTTTGGATCCTATTTGCAAATACCAGACTAGCTCACATGAGAAAAGAAAAAACAGATCTAGCCTGACTTCTGAACTCCTGAACTTCAGGAGAGCTACTCGGTCACAAGTCCACACTCCCAGAGAGAGATCCAATCAAGCTCATAAGTGAAAACATTTGTACTGGTTGACAGTTCTGTTGGGCCTGTAAGGGAATTCCTTTGCACAGCTGAATACACACAAATTGTACTGAGACGTGATGGTGAAATGGAAAAACTTCAGGGTCTCCTGAAGTATGAAAATCTAACGGAAATCCATACAGCCCACATTTATATCGAGAGGCCTAAAACTGTGTTTAGAATTAAGAAACTTTTTTTTGGATGACAGTCAAAGGAAATGTAAGACATAGTATAGAGTTTATCTGGAAAATAAATCAACAGATGATTCTTCCACACCACTGGAGTTCTCATTACTACAAATATATTGTTTGAGTTTTTCTTTTTTAAAAGATGACAAATTAAAAAAAATGACATTATTCTTACTGTATTGGTTTTGGACTCCTAAACCCAGAGTTTGTCCTCTTCCACATACATATATTGCTCACAGTATTCATAAATCATACATGCCAATAAGTATGAGTGTGTATGAAATATCGAATATGCTGAAATTAAATTGCAACAGACAGCTTTTCACCTTCAGGCACACTATGACTTTAAAGAATATTGTCATACTACTCTGACTGGTCTCTGTCAACTTATAACAATATATCTAAACAGTTTAACCTAACTGTGCTTTGTTTAACAGTCTGTAATTTAATCTGCCACTTAGACTATAAAATAAAAAACTGACATATTTGACACAGGACTGACGACCTGTCCAGGTGGACCCCTGCCTTTCGCCTACTATGTGTTGGGATAGGCTCAGACAGACCCCCGTGACCCGGAGACGGAGTAAGCAGGAACAGATGATGGATGGATATTCGACACATTGATTTAAAAAAAACAAACAAAAAAACATGCAATCAAGTTAAAACACTGAAGGAAGAAAAGATGACATATGCAGCCTACAGAAAAAGAAGTGGCTAGTTTTTCTTTTTCAAGCGTCTCTTTAAAACCTCACAATCATGTCTTGCACCCACACCAGGTGCAGCCAATCAGCCAATAAAGACTCTGAAACCATCCGTCACTCAAAACCATCCGCATCGCCCCTGCAATGCTAATGGTGAAGCAGAGACGTTTACATTTGTGAATCTTTGCTGGATGCAAAAAAAAAAAAAAAGTTCTGAGATGTTCACATTAAATATCATATAAGGGTCCTCTGTATTGTATTCTTAATCAAATATGTTTGAGAGCATCTTATTTTCAGATCAAAGACTGTAAAATCAACCCTACTAGAGACAACAAATGCAATAAAATTCAAACACATACGAAATGGTACAACTTCAACATTTAAATCAGCCTATATGAAATATATTTTTCTTTACTCTAAATGTTTCCATAGTTTGCTGCTTCTTCACTCTTTCCATCCGTTTGATGCACAAAGAGCTGAAAGAGTGGACAGATTTTTTTTTTTTAAACTCTAACCCTAACAACCTACAGAGGCTGCTGTGACCGGGAAGTCCTACTGAGACAATAACACACACACACACAGTTACCCTAACTCAAAACAGATGGCTCACTTGTCGACTGTGTTATGAGTTACTTCACCACAGAAACTTTGGGTAGCCATTAGAAACCTAAACAACAATTCCCAAAATGCTGGCCTCTGCCGACCTCGACCCACACTGGATTACATCACTTGGTGGGAACACCAAGGCCCAGTTCTGCCCCTTTGTTTGTTTCCATCAGCGTCCCATAGAGCCTGGAGACCTCTGCAACAAAAACACTCAATGGTAGCAAGTAGTTTGTGGGACTGCCTGGCACATTCCATAGTCTGGGAACATCCTGACAGAGCTGTCAGCGGATCCAAGTGGTAGTTAAAGTGAAGCAGAGGAAGAGATGATTTCATGTATTAATCCAAGACTCCTGGATTCATTTTAAATGTTCAAATTCTCTCTTTCTTAATCATAACTGTCAGAGCTAATAATAATAATAATAATGATAATCATACTAATTGGTACCTGTATGCTGGTGATATGAATCTAATAATTGTCAAGTGTAATTCCATCATCTTTATACAATAGAAAGGAAGCACAAAGATGCTACATTCACTTTTTATTATAGCTGTGCTTGAGTACCTTTTAATTTAACATACAGTACTCCATTCATAAAAAAACTAAATAAAAAACAAGCAGCCTCTGACAAAATTAAAGCATATGTCAATTTTACTGTATTTAAACTTTGAATTTTAATTTTCTTGTCTTTTCCACAAATCAGGAGGGTAGACAGCCAAATTAGAGTAGAGAATGAACATTAAATTCAAACTAATCTCTTCTGTTTTAGCTTTTGTTTATAAGAATTTTAGAATCCATTTCAGGCAACTAAAGGTGAAGTGGTACAACGTCATCTTTTTCATAATGTTTTGTTTAACAGGAACGTGGCTACAAAAAGAAGAGTATTACGCCCGGTTACTTTAATTTTCATATTCCCCGAATCACAGGTCGAGGCGGAGGAGTAGCGGCGATCTACAACTCCACTAACATTTATATGGATGTTGACAGCGATAGTCTTAAATTGGCTTTTGTTTCTCTTCTAGAATCGATGGGGATTTTACCAAAAAAGAAAAAACAAACTGACGCATTGCCTTAATGATATTCTCGATTTCATCCTCGTTGGTAGCACTGCATATTTATTAAACTCAGCTTTAGAGGCAGTTGTTCGTTTGAGAAAGAGGGTCTCAAATTATAGGAGCTTAACTCCCTGGTATAACTCGCATATTTGTATGTTAAAACAGAAAGTGCGTAAAATGGACAAAAAGTGGTACTCTTGTAGGTCTGTAGATATTTATCGTGCATGAAAGTAGTTCATTAAGTAGTTTATTAGTATATAAAAAAGCTCTTCGCAAAGTGAAGCTTATTATTCATCGTTGATAGAGGATAATAAAAATAACCCATGTTTTCTGTTCAGCACTGTAGCCAGGCTGACAAAGAGCCACAACTCTGTTGACCCGTGCATCCCTGCAGCTCTCAATACTGAAGACTTTATTGGCTTTTTTAGCAATAAAATTGTCAGAATTAGAGAGGAAATCAGCCAGGTCCACCCAGCAGGGGCTGTGGGCATTTCTTCAGCTCCAGTGACTCCCTTAGGCTCTCACCTCTAGACTGTTTTGTTCCTGTTGACCTTTCCTGAGTTCAATCGTCAATAGAGCTAAATCATCCATGTATTTGTTAGACGTCATCCCAACTCAACTACTCAAAAATATTTTCTCTCTCATTGATATGACAATACTTGACCAGATCAACTTATCCCTAATCTTAGGATATATGCCATAGGTTTTTAAAGTTGCTTAAAAAAGCCCTCTCTTGACCCAGACATTTTAACTAATTATAGATGGATTTACAACCGTCCATTTATCTCTAAAATTCTGGAAAAGGTAGTTGCAAGCCAGCTGTGTGACCATTTGTATAGAAATGATCTGTTTGAAGTTTTTCAGTCAGGGTTCAGAATGCATCATAGCACAGAAACAGCACTGGTTCGAGTCTCGAATGACCTTCTTATGGCCTCAGATAATGGACTAGTGTCCATACTGGTTCTGCTGGACCTCAGTGCTGATTTTGGTACTATAAATCACAGCATTTTACTGCAGAGACTAGAGTATGTTGTTGGGATTAAAGGGACAGCTCTAGGTTGGTTTGAATCATATCTGTCTGATAGATTCCAGTTTGTTCATGTTCATGAGGTTTCTTCACCATTAGACAAACTTCAGGCGTGTCTTAAGGACATCAAGGACCGTATGTCCACTAATTTTTTGCTCCTAAATTCAGTTGCTTTAAGAGGATGTTCACATATTTTGGTCTTACTGGAACCTGAACATAGAACTGATGATCAAGCTATGCTAGTAGACATGTAGACAGCAGCTTCAAAGCTGGAACCAGTCACCTGTTTGGTTCAAAATGCTCTGAAGCGGCATTCTGAAACAAAACATATCTCACAAGAGGTTAAAAGTCTATATTTAACTTTTAGTTCTGCAGCAACTGGTCTCCTAAGGACTGTAAAACGTTTACAGAGGGTATGTTTGCTGAGGTGCAGTAACACAGAAAGCATGACCCTGCTGCAGTCTTATGGGTAATGTTCTTGCAGGTTCTGATATTATTATAACTTGAAGACGTGTGATTTCCTTGTTAGCCTCAAACATTCCCACCACAGACTGAGGAGAAAGAACAGGCAAAGCTAGGATTCCCAAATCAATTTCAAAAAATCTATTATAAATTGTGTTTCATCTGCTTCAATAAAATTCTACTTAATAGGATCATACCTTCTCTTGTTTGGCCGGACTTCAGCATCCACATGATACTGAGGTAAGAAATGAAACCCAGAGTGTGGATCAGTTTTTAATGGTTTATCTTCTTTCAGTAATAAAACAAAAATGATTTTTTTTTAAATCCTTTTTAGGTGAAAACACATAAATCAATCTGGTGTGGTTCATTTTCACCTCTAACAAAAATATAATATTGAATTATTTGATGACACTTGAGCAGGAGGTGGTTTTTAAGCGAGGCTCCGCTCCCATCACACTGTCACAGAGTGAGGGAGGGAAGCCTGAGGGGATTTTATCTCCAGGGTTGGAACATTTAAAATATTTTGAGTGGTTGTTGTCGTGCCATGGAGGGATAGTTGGACATTAGCGGTGCAGTTTGGCTGGACTCTATGGTTCGTCATAACTATTATCCTAAACCCTACTGGAACACTGACAGAACGACAGTAAGGAGACATGTCTCTTTACTGGACGTAAACATGGACTGGTGTCTAGATGAGAATTGTTGATGGAGCGTGAACATCATACTGTTTGTCTGGTGCATCACTGGTTTGCTTTTGTCAACTTAATAATCCAATAGATATTCACTTAAGAAGACTGAACATCTTTTAAAAAAAAGAGCTAAAAAGATTTTTTTTTCGTTCTGCTAGTTGCATATTTTGACATTTTTCTGTTTCACATACCTTATAATAAAGGCTAAGACAGGCAGCTTTACCCTGGTAGAACCAATAGGTGAATCATGAATATTGAAGTTACGTCTCAGCACACTTTGGGTCAATTCTGGTGGATACTTTGCATGTTTAACTGCAATCAAACCAACAATGTTGGCTTTATAACATTATCCATGTTGTTATTAACCTGTGTTCCTTCTTCCCAGCAGGTGTTCCTGATCTGTTGTTTATGCTGTTTTCTTATCTTTCCTGTCCTTTCAACCGCCAACCATCGGAGGCGAATGGCCGCCCTTCCTGAGCCACATTCTGCCAGAGGTTTCTTCCCGTTAATCTGAGTTTTTCCTCCCTACAGCTGCCTGTGGCGTTTGTTCAGGATGGGGGATTGTATCAAAGAAAAGTTTTGGTGCAGTCATTTGCTTTCTTTAGCAAAGCAGTTATTGTTATTGTTATCGGCTTTGTATTAATTGGAATAATTAGGAATGAGTTGAATTGTATTCTTGAAGACAACTGGAGATAACAATTGTCATGATTTGGCACTATGTAAATAAAGCTGAACTGAAATGAATCAAGCTTATTTAAATTATCATGTGTGGTACCCTTAATTATAAAACCATCATCATTCCACCAACAGGTTCTTGTGCCCTTTCACCCTTTATACTGTACATATACATACATACATACACATATCGACTCTGCAGCAGAGCTCACTGGACGACCTTTAAAACAGGTGGGGTTTGTCTTGGCCAACAAAGGAGCTGGGCATTTAGCAGCTTCAAATCATCCATTCAACAACTTTAACCAGCTTTCGTCACAATTATAGAAATTTGACAAGGAAATCTCAATCAAAAGTTGCAATCAGAAGGTGCTGATTCAAGACTGGACTGTAATTAGAGGAGGTAAAGCTTTAAGGCACCTGGAAGATTCCTTGGAAGATCCTCATCAATGTTTGGCAGTCAGAAGGGTGGGTCTGGGATCGGTAGATGCCTCACTGTAAAACTCAGTGTCTGAGCACATTAAGGCTGTACTGAAGGAATGGGCACAAACTGGCACACAACAGTCCAAAGTCTTGAGGAAAGGGTTTCAAAAACAGTGAAAGCTCCTAGAATAGAATTGATTTTTATTGCCATTTGCACACATACGTTTCAGTACAGGTACAGATACTGGGAAGTGTAAAAATGTTTTAAATACTATACATACATAAATAAATACTTAGTAACACTTAATGAAAGTAAATAAACACTGCACTACTACTACACTGCTGTGAGTATGAGCGAGGTACGTTATTCCCTCTTTAATGTCCGTCAGGACCAGCCTGACAGTGGCTATCGTGGGAACCTTGTGAGTGCCGATGTTCTCTGGCCTGCAGTGTCTCAGGTTGTAGCTGGACGTCCACCCACTGGAACAGCACATGGGCTGGGTGGTAAAGTCCCTGAGGATGCTCTGTGCTTTCCTCCTGCAACACTGGCTGATTACATTCCACTTCATTACAGTTCCCGCTGGTGTAATAGTCGGACGTCCGACTACTTTTATCCATGTAGTGCATCTATGTGCACTCCACACACTGGGCAAACTGTAAAAGAAAAATCACTCAGGAGGAAATCAGTGACGATCTACAATAAGACGAGGAATATCATAGGAGAGTGACTATTTACCATCTAGAATAACTAAAACCTCGTAAATAACATAATTGGCTGAAATGCTGTTGCTGTATGACTTTAGTATCAGCAGCTCATTTTATTTGTCACTACATTTTCTTTATCCTAAAACATCCTGGAGCCATGCTATACTGACCCACACTGTGCAACTGTTTGATGCTAAAGTGTCGAACAGCTGTGAGTTGTTTCAGATGTTGAAAATGTTCTTACTTTTCTGGGACCACCGTTTCCTGCAGGTAAAACACTAACTACATCTCAAAATGCGAAAAACACCACCTTTGAAGTCCTCTGCTAAAGCATTCACTGAGTGCTCTGAGCACTAATGGACCTGCATTGATAAACCTGCGGTCTTTGAGAGGACCAGGTATTGATTAGGAATTAACATGAAAGCAACCAGAGTGCCGTGGTTTATGCAAAGATGTCTAAAAAGAAAAGCAACTACTGATTAGGGAAGTTATGGTTTAGAATTTCTTAAAAGCTTTTCCCATGGGGAATATTTGATTTCCTCTGGACGAACATTCCAAAAGTGGTCCCAGTGGATCAGGAGGGCAAAGGAAAAGACAAGAAAAAAAAAAACATTTAAAATATCTTTAATCATTGGATAAGCTTTTATGATTTACATATTTACTGCATAATATAACTGTCCACAACAACAGACATGGTTACTTGTTTAACATTTCCACTTTACAAAGAAAAAAAAACTTCCCTCTGCACATGGTTTAGCACAACAGAAAAAAAGGCACTGTAACATGAAAAAAGAATAAAATAAAATAAAAACAAGCCAGCCACCAAGCTCTGAGTCCATGTGATCCACTGAACTCCCGTTGGTCTCTGTGGCTTTTAAATTCAAAACCACTTTGCTTTGTTTTGTCCAAGTTAAGTTTGGATCTGGTTCAGAGTCGTGTGTGCACTCAGTAGGGTTTGTCAGCTACTTCAGTGCCCAGATGAAATGTGCGTATTTGCTTACATTTAAGAGGAAGGAACCAAACAGCAGGACATTGGAAGTGAGGCTTCCAGCTCTGTGCTGTTCACTTGGCTCACTGTTTATTTCTTTATTTTGCCTCCAGGGAAACAAACCCAGTCTGTTCTTTAGTTTCTAATAAAAAAAACGTCCTTGACAGCATTTCAGGTGGCTAATTAAGAGGAAGAGGGTCACCGAGCAGAGCAGATGAAACTGTAGGAAATTCACAGGTAAAATACAAACCTGCCACATCACTAACATGTGGGATCAACTTTGCCATCTAACCTGGCCAGCCAACATAATTCTTGCTCTCTTTGATACAAAGACTTACTCCGGTCCCTCTGTGGACAGAGGCTGAAGAAATGGGCTCTGGACCCTATTGGATAGTCACACAACCAACCGAACCATCCAGCCATCATGCTGGATGTCAATAGTGGCTCTTGGATGTCCCAGTTTGAGTCGCTGCTCAAAGCCCAAGCCCGCCTCGTTGCCACTGGTTCAACATAATCTGCACTGGTGGAAATGGCTGTGAATGTGTGAGCTACCAGACCCATTTCAACGGGGAGATTTTTTATTTATTTATTTTTTCAGCTATACTGTATGAAAGAACTTAGTCATTAAACCAATGTAACTTTTAATTCCCAGTGTGCAACATACTTAAATAATCAACTTAAATTATCAACCAGATAAAGACATTGTGCTGAATAAGACACTGCAATGTAAGCAGCATTTTCTGATCACCATAATCCAAAAAAGGTGTGGATAAAGTTGTTTCGCAATCTGCAACGTTTACCCTAAATCCTACACACTGCACCTTTAAGCACTAATCTTGCCTTCTGCAGCAAAAAGTCAACACGGTTCATCAGTGCTGGGTAGATCATTTCAAAATGGGGTGTTAAAAAGGTGACCTTCAAAATATGTTACAAATTAATGCTTCAGTAACAGTAATAAACAAGTAACTAATGCTTTATGAATGAGTTGTAAGCTGCTATTCAGATGGTATTCTGCTCTAACATAAGTATATAACTGAGCTGTAACGCATTGGTAAATTACAAGACATTAATTAAGGCTTTAGTTGGAGCTGTCTTATAAAATGTGGCTTATTGTAAAGGCCTACCTTAAATCTGTCATTTGTCAGTTATCACAGTTTCTTACCAGAAGAGTTATTCTAAGTTGACTTTATCCAAAGTCACCAGATGCCTCATTTCACATCGCCTGCCGTCATCCTTAAGTGCACTGCTCCCCTGCTACAGCTACGGCTGTAAACACTGTTGGACGTTGTCTCTAGAGCTGGTGCCTGCTTCATCTCATTGTCATGACAACGCCATTTATGTGGATCCCCACTTGTCAATATAATCACACTGTTTATCTTGTGCCCAGAATAGCCTGGTGGTGGATGTACCTGAAGCCAAGGCAAACGCAGCACACTGGGTATCTGATAAATCCTGGACATGGAGGTGACGTGGCAAAAGATTGTCAGGAAGCTGCTGTGTTCTGTTGTCTTTGCTTTCTTACCTCTAAACATCCAGGAAAATTAGGAGACATTTTTCTCAGTTTAGCCTGAAAGGTTTTTTTTTTTAGACACAATTAGACCACAGCTGCTTCTCCGGACACCTTCATTGTGAGCCCTCACCGAAACTCGGGTAAAACAATGTTAATATTGCTATTTAAAGCCGTATGTGCTAAGGAAAACCCATTAAGCCATCATAGGCAATTGTATATCACCAGAAAGCCAAACTATAGGCTGATGTAATGCATTTTACAGGTCCGTTCACGGCGCTAAAGTTTTTCCAAATGCCTCAGCTCATTTGGGACAAAACCGCAAACTAGCACAGACACATATGTTAAAGGAAAAGGAGTTTTCCAGTAAGTTTATGTCTGTACTGTGGCTGGAAGCTATAGCCTACCGTGTCTGAAGGGGTGCACCAATGATGTGTTTGTTGGCACAGACCGAACATTTCCATCAAACTACTGTGGTGGTGAGAAGTGGGATGAAACGAAAGACGGGAGGAGACGAGCAGGATAATATAGAGCAATAACCACTTGAATGGTTAAAATGAATAGATGTTAATGAAGTTATGAAAATCATACAATATCCCATAACAGCTTAGCAACACATGTCTTCTCAGCTCTGGCTACCTGCAGTAGCTTTTTACCACAACATGGGCAGTAACCTGGTTATGTCCCAGCCTTACATGTTACTTCTAAACCCTTCTCAGAGCTGAGGCGCTTAGATGTCATCAAGCATTTTGTACAAGGGTACACACCACATCCAGTAACCCAGTCTGAAATCCCCCACTAATCTTGTCTCACTGTTGGTGGAAGTTACAGCAGCGTTTTGCAGGTGCTGCATGCAATCACTGCTTCCAGGTAGTTGCACATCATCAAAACAAGAATCCTGTTCCTTGTGTATCCACTTAAAAGACTGTCGTGTTTCAGTTATTTCTACACAACAGTATCGTTTCATTGAACTCTGGGGTTCATGGCAAATAAAACAAAAAAATCCCAAAATGTTGGCATAATCCTAAAATATAGAGCCTGTCACACTTTCACAATGATTCTCCACATTTTGGCTTTTAGAACTAAGCTTAGTAATGTTAGTCCATAACAGGACGGTTGACCTCCATTGTCTTCACCCAATGGGATCCAAGCCAGTATTTTTGAAGCCTTTTATTTTATGAGTAAAATACTGTATGTTGTTTTGCTAAAAAAAAAAAAAAAAAAAAAAAAAAAAAAAAAGCTTTGTAAGATAAGAAAAAAACAGTCTCATCATTATTGCCAAGTAGCGATTTTGTCTTTTTATTGGCATTTTTAGGAAAATTTGGCCAAAGTTGGACTTGATTCTGCAGAAGAAAAAAAATCCCATGAGGCCTTGCTGTCTTGCTGCTATTTTCTTCAGTGAGAGCCGGAAAAGCAGCACATTTGATTCATCACACAGCAGCAGGCAGAAATGTCACAGAGCTGCACATGTGCAGATGCCTAGTGTCTCTTCTACCTTCCTTTATGAGCGATCACTTTTTAAGTAAATACAGCTGAAAAAAGAGCAGCTCTTGTCCTTAAAGTATGTCTACAATTTTGCATTTGCAGCTTTGATAGGCTCCTGCAGACCGCTGTGACCCTGCACAGGATTAAAACGGATATAGAAAATAGATGGATGGATGTTGTGTTTGCAAAATCAGGATTTTGGCCGCCGGGAACAACGACCTGCAGATGATATATGAGTAAGTGTGTGTGAATGTTTAGTCTTGTTTCTTTGAATTTCAGTCATTCAGTCTTCTTGGCCTTTACTTGTCAACTATAACAGAGAAATACGTAACTGAGGCACATTTTGGAGAAAATCAAACCAATTTAAAAGGAACTTGTTGGCATAAAATACACAATCTAAACAAAAGCAATGGTGTTTAATGCTAATTATCATATAACATAATCTACACTTTAGAACGTTTCTCTAATAGTATTTCTTTTTTAAGTTGGATCCCTTAAAGCCACAAGGAGAATATGTTTTATATTCTCTCAAAAGCAACTGATTAAAAATGAATTAGGGAAGCTAAGAATGTGCCTCCAATTCACTTATAAAACTAGTATCAACTGCAAATCCTCACATTTGTCAGTGACAGTTCTCATTAGTCTGAATTTAACAAACTGTGTACCATGAAGACTGATCAAAAAGTGCCTTTTCTTTTGGTAGCAATATCAAAACCAAGACAAAAGAATCATGTCTTAAGGTTACGTCATATTAACATTTTACAAGGAGCTTAATCGTAGCTTGAACAGCATGCACGGATAAATGTTCCTCTCCATTTAACAGATGTTGTTCACAGCCCCTGTACCAATGACATAAACTACCAGCAGACAGACAAGAGTAGTAACACCACCTCGTATGAGTCAGGAGCGATGTTGAAACCTTTGGGAGTCATCTATTCTTATCCGACTCCAACAGGCCAGCTGTGCTCATCAGGAGGCCAGTAGCCATGAATCTGCTTCTCCGTCGCACATGCACAGGAACAGGCATCATTTTCTCATCAGTATTGTTGACATCTATTGAAGAACAGACACTATTGGTAAATGTCATTTGCTGAAAGGAAGAGCTTCTGTAAGCCAGTAGCCAGACTTTGAAAGGTATTGCTTTTCTTGTGTTGGTCTGGTGCACATTTCTCACAAATCAACTATTAAAGCTTTCATCATAAAGCATGCAAAATCCATCCAGGCAGCACTAACAGATTTATCAGTTGACACTTAAGAGCAGAGACACTGTTGGTGTGAACCATTTGAACACACACGCAGGGCCCAGGGAATAAAAACAATAAAAATCTGTCTGAAACATTCACACTACCATGACAACACTGCAGTTCTCTAAGTGGAAAAGACACAAGGCATTGTTGAAACAAAACAAAATTGTTGCCATATTCAAGATTTGCATACAATTGGTCACAACTAATACTAGCAGTTCAGAGCAGCTGCAAATGGACTTAAGTGAATTTACAACATCGCAGACGGTTGCACCGAAAGACACAAAGTATGCTGCCGTACAGATATTTCAGTGCGTTAAACCTTTACTAACATCTGTGCTTTTTTTCATCTGTGTCAGTGATATCATTATCTACTGTTGTTAAGGGGAGTATTTGGGCTGAAAACACGCTCACAAATTTTACAATAATACTGTTTAATATTTGCATTTCACTTTTTTGTTAACACCGACTAAGTAATACTGTCAAAAACTGGAAGAGCTCAGGTATACAGTCCATACATAAGTCTATACGATACATTTGATTTATCATTTCAAATGTGAGAGGAGGGATTTGGCTTTATGCTGCTTCTACTATTTTAAACACAGTACATTTGGATCGTCGGTGCTGTTCGTAGAAAGCGGCAGTCATTCCCAACTCAGCGCTCGGTACCCTAAGAACAAAGGAATCTGAGGTGTAAAAGCAGCAATGTAGAGATGCACCGATTTCAAGTCTCTTTCCAGATTCCAGTTGCTTATTTTCTCAACGATCTGACCTGCCAGGACCAGTTTTTTTTCTTAGAGTTGTAATCAACTACATACATCAACTAAACAACAATGAAAGATAGCAGGGGCTGCAGGATGCATGCTCTACATCCCTAACTTCCTAACATTCTGCATGCTCGGCAGCATGAGGTTGTTTTGGGTGTTAGATTAGGTTTGTTGTCTCAAATGTTTTGATTGATCCAACAAAAAATGTCCAATTCTGATCACTATCCAGTCAACTGGTGCATCTCTACAGAAATGTTTGTCTCCTACTGTAAAACCCTCTGAAACATTTCCCATCTGTTCCACACCTCTTCATGGTAGGGTTCAGTTGGTTAATCATCAAAATGGTTGGGAATCACCGTCATACAGAGGAACCCACACAATGGCCAGCAACATGTGAAAAGTAAATGAGAATAAGTATGGAACACTCATTTGTATGAAATGAGAAAGTTGTTTTAAAATTTAAATGTCCAACAATCCGCAATCAGTTTCAGCTTCCGGGCAGATCATAACACTGTGCTTACTTTCCAAGGGAATACAAAATAAACTTTTAATAAATTAAAATAAAATCAGGGCATGTTGAAAAGACCCTGAGAAAAAATATAACACAAGATTATTAAAAGTGATCCGCCACGCCCCCACCCCGCCCCATCCCCATCCCCATCCCCTGCCCCTTCCACAGCCCTGTTCAGCCAAGTATGGTCAAAGTCTGGTGATGTGCATATATCATAATACTGACATCATTTTCTAGTTAGTGCAATGACAGGAAGGAGCAATGTATAAACATCTTAGTGTCTATCAAACCCAGTGTTGTCACTTAGGGAATACCTCACGATGTGAATTTTACAGAGTAGCTTGCTCTTCTCCTACATTAACCAGCATTGATCTAGTTGTTGATGTCACAGAGGGACTGTTCAGTAGTGCTTTTACTCCCTTCTGTGACTGTCCTTCCTACAAAAATGTCACATCTTCTTGTGACTGCACCCAGCGCCAGTGAGCATCATACTCCAGATGCATTTTGCCGTTCATTTTGCATGTATCCAAGTCGATCTTTCCATTTCTGTAAGGTTTGAATTTGGGGCTCTGGCTTGTTCCAAGTTTTTCACTGAGATTTGCACGAGTTGGACTTCCAGTTTGCGTTGTTGGTTTCTCCAGGACACCATTGGCCTTAATGGCATTTTTCTGGGCGTCCTTACAAAGAGGACTTCCCTTATCTGTCTCGGGAGGCTTGCTCCTGACTGTAGTATCTAGCTTGGAGCTCTCAGACTTGGCTTGGAGAGAGCTGACAGAAACTGCTGGTTTTGCCGTTCCAGTTCCACTTATCTCAGTCCCAGTCGTAGCACTGTTAACGCCATTCTCTGGTCCACCTCTCATCTCCGTCCCATTTCCATCCACATTCCCACTGTTGTTTATTCCTGACCGAATTCCACTTCCGGCGCCATTACCAGCCCAAATCCCAACTCCAGAGCCCGTTCTCGCCGAGGCCACTGTGGCCCCGGGTTCTCCTGTCACACGGCCCCCAGCAATAGCCTCTGACACCAGTGGCGTGGTGGAGCAGATGACAGACTCTGAGCTGGAGGGGCAGTACTCATCCATGTCATCTGCCAGGGTGTCCAAGTAGCTGCCAATGGAAATGTTGTCTAGCTTTTCATTGGTGGGGTCCTGCAAGCTGCTCCAGGACCCTCTCCAAGAGGTGTCGGGGCCCTCGCCGAGGCTGTACTGACTGCTGGTCAGGCTGCTGCAGTGGCTGGTTAGTGTGCTGCGCTCCTCCATCAGCCATTTCACCGCCTCGATGCCCTCATGAACCGCCAGTAACTGTTGCAGAATCTTCACATCCACTGAGCGTAAATGAGCCTTCAGACAAACAAAAGAAGAGGACAAATTCTTAAGTTAATGGCAAGATGAGGATTAGGTCATTTTCACCATGCTCAAGTTGTGATAGTGTTTGATATGAGAAAGAGAAGACTGGGAATTGAACCCTTGTACCTGGGAATCTCAGTGACACTGCAGATATTTGTTTACAGGAGTCAGCTTTGTCCAGACAGACATGTGAAAACACTATTATAATGCTATAAAACCTTTGCAGAACACCATAATTGGAAAAAAGAGCACATAACAGAAGGTGATAGGTGGAGTGTACAATACTAAATAAGGGAAACAAAGTTAAGATAGAGAAAAAACAGACTTACAGATGGAAATTACCAGAACATATGACTCAACATGTTCTGCAGAAGGTGAGAGATGAAACTTTGACACAGTGGAAAGTATGACACACTGGTGACTTTAAAGTGCTTTATAAATAACCCTGTAAAACAGTAGAAACAACTGTAAAGTTTATTTGTCCTCAATGACATCTGGTTGAAAAAAGTCCTAATTACAGCAGAAGTAACAGTGACTGAAATCGTCCAGTGGGATATGTGTGGAAGGGAGGTTGAAAATCTAAATGGTGAGTGAAAAATGTACAAGAAGAGACTGCTGTGGCCACGGAAAATTCTTCCTATGAATGTGTTTGCAGAGATCTGCAGTGACGTGCACACCATGAGTTGATATGTGCTCTCCAAAGCTCAGCCTGAAGATATCCACATATGGTGGCAGATTACTGCTGTTTCTCAGTACTTCTCAGCTTTCTCCACATGTTTATTTTTGCCTTTATTACCTTCTTTGTGATCCCCTAGACTGTCTCTTCTTTTGAGATAACAATAGCCCTGATGTGCTGATATGATAGTTATATACAGGGTACAGTAGTTTTGCATTTTGTCTCAACATTCTGGCTCATTAAAGGTTGACAGCTGAATATTTTGTTTTGATGAAAACATTAAAAAAAAAAAAGAAAGCAATCTCTTAAGAGAGCATTGATTATCGAGGCACAAACTTCACTAATGAAACACAATTAGGTTCTAGTTTTCTTATGCAGCAGTTGACAGACCAGCTTAACTGTGAGGAGTCTGATCATGGACTCATTTTTTCCCTTCATCTCAACCATTCTCAATTAGAGATGCTCTCATATTGATTTTCAATTTTCTTTCTTCTAGCTGTATTCAGCTGCATGTATTAACTTAATCAATGACGAAAAGGTATCCAAAGCTGCCTGCGTGCTCTACCAGCTCTCTATAGCCACTTAATCTTTGTCAGCTTAACCCTGAGCATGTTCAGAAGGATGATGTTATTTTAAGTGTTGGATTGTATTAATTGTCCTAAATGTTTTGGTCGTTTCTCCATGAGCTACATTTTGCTCTACAAGTTGTGGAAAAACCTCAGCAACATGCTCTTCGGGGACTAGGTCATGACGGCGGTCCAATGGGAAACGGGACGTTTGGTGGCCACGTTATCATCAAATTACTTCTTATAGTAAAAAAAACATTTTTCTGCCTCAAGTGCTTCTCATTTATTTTGTTTTGCATTTTCTTTTTCAAAGCATATTTCTTTAGCTTTGTAATGTTGTGCTTTGACTTTTTCCTTGGTTCACCTGAATGCTTGTCGTTTTCGTTTCGTCTTTTAGCTGACTTGGAGCAACCAATCAGTCTCTTTTGACCCACCTCTTTTTGTGATTTATTAGCTTTTTGATGGACTTGTAAAAACCTTTCCTTTGTTTTAACTGACAGCTCCCTTGTAGGAACCATGATTCCTGTCGATCAGCCAAGTGCAGAGGTTCAGTAAAGTCTGCAAGCACCCTCACTTTCACTTCATTGTGAGTTTTTCACTGTGAGAATTATTTTATGAATTTTGCGCAGTGTTTTTCCACATATATATTCCTTATGATTCATCAAATTAGTTGCATTTTTTTGGCAATATATAATTTTCTTGTTCCAAGGATTGTATCTGTGCAAGTAATCTCTCTATCCAAACATCAGAGAATCCAACCATCTGCCAGAAAACCAAAGTCCAACAGAGAGACCAAAACAGCAAACTTTCCACTGATGAGATCATGCTCTTACTACTGCAGCTGGCCTGCTGGAAGTATTTTTGAGTTTTTGGGGTCCTTATAGGAGTTTTGATTTAGAAGGGTTCTTCTGCTTTAACGAAAATAGTGGAAGTCATGGAAGAAACAAAATTCATGTGTTGGTTAAACTTATGATTATTCTCTTTTATTTTTCATTGGATTGATTTATTGTAGGTCCCAAACAAGATATTTGAATAATCTATTATCTAAATAATTAATTGTAAGATGAACATATCCTCAGTGCAGCTGTACAATTGTCACAATGTCAGGGAACGTTGGACGCACATGCAGGAAACTGTGGAGGCATAAGCTCCAAACACAAGGAGTTTATTAACGAAAGTGCTACATAGGCAGGAATCTAAAGCAAAAACAAAAGAAGTTCTTCACTTGAAAAACAAAGACAACTTGAAAAACCAACCGGGCAGAGAACCAAACAGAAACCAGAGCACAAAACAGTCGGGAAGCAAACAGTAGAGACCCAAAGGCAGGCAAAGACATGACAAGATATACTCACAGGACTTGACGAGACACAGGTGCAAACAATCAGGGCTGATGGGAACAGGGGACGTCTTTCAATATCTTACTCTCCCAATTATTTTTTTAAGTTTTATTAAATTCCTTTTTTTTATTTTTAGTTTTAACAAACATCCTCAATCAAGTAAAGCTGTTTTTGCTGTTATATGACGATATAATGACGATGATGACCATGGAGCAGATCATGGTGGTCTGCTCCCATCCTGTCTGCTAAAACCTTGTGGGCTCCAGTTTCACCTTTTCATTTGACAGATATCATTTGATAACAAACACATCTGATTGATTGGATCATTAAGAGGAGTAATGAGGAAATTAAATTGATAGATAAAACAATTACTTCCAGGAACAGAAGCATAACACAATACAAGACATGAGAGGCACGAATGAAAATTGGATGTCTTTCACCATCAGCAAAAAATAATTGAATTATAAGAAGACAATATATTTCACACAATTCCATTAAAGTAGGTTTTATTTTGCAGTAAACTTGGTTGTAATGGGTTAGGTCTGGTCTGCGTCTCGCCTTTTTCCCTGGTCTACCGTCAGTAAAAGACTGGTTTAAGCAGTCAGGTGTGACAGGAGTGTGAATCTAGTCGACCTACACTCTCAGGTGCGGCACGACAGCGGAACGCTCAAAGAAAGACGGAGCACAGGCCTCTGTTAGGATTGTGCCACCTCAGCGCTGACAGGCATGGAGCTACTTTTATCACCACCCTCATTACTCACCGAGTCACTGCCAGCCAGAAACCACAAGCCTAAACCCCACCCAGAATATGCGTGTGCCTGAACGTCAGCGAGTTTCGAGCCGCACTCATGTGGCACTCCTCCTTGTGATAGTTGTGATGCATGATTTATGCTGAGTAGAGATGGATGGACGGGCGGGGTGTAGGTTGTTTTGATGTTTAATTAAAGTTTTGCCCCATTCTTTTTTCTCCCTCTTTATGTTGTTAGAGCTCTGTCTGCAGGCGTAACTTAACGCTATGTTGGTACCTTTAGATTTACAACACAATGGCCACACACAGCCTGTCTCCCTCTCGGTTATGAGTGCTATAACTTGAGGGTTGGCTGTGGTTCGGCGTGTTGTAGAGTGGGTTCAGGTTCATCTCTGAAAGTTTAAATAATATTACATGAGTTACAACAACAAACCATTTCAGTCATTGAAGCTACTGAGACCACATGTGCTGCTAATATCAGCTGGCAACCATGACTAGGACGACGCGAGTGTAGATGATGAATGACATGTTTGGATCTGGTACGCCAACAGTTCACATGCAGGCTGAAAGGTGAAAAAGAACCGAATAGTTCTGAATGGATCCAGGAACATCCGAGGCAAAACCAAGGGCTACTTCTGTGGCACAGACAAGATTATGAAAAGTCAAACAACAACCAAAACTAGGCTTTACATATTACAGTATATTGCAAAGTGCATACAGATGTTCCAGTGCAAACTTCTTCTTTCCGATTCCGATTCTGATAGCTGGGCTTTGGATATCGGCACATAAAGAGTACTGGTCTGATTCTAGTGTGTTAGTCTTCATTTTTATTTTTCTAAATAAGTAACAAACCTTTATTTATTTCAAATTAACAGCAGATAAACAATATCTGTTAAACAAAGAGCAGTTTCAGAGTCGTATTTCTGACCAGTGAACCGGTATCACAGCTCCAAAGTTCACCTACGTAGTGAAATCCAACATTTCAATGATTAGCAGGGGCTGATCATCTTAGACAGTGAATGTTACAGTTTCGTCTATCAATACTAGCATTGATTTATCCCTAAAAGTGCTGCAACATTATAAATCTTTTCCACTAGTGCAGAAGAACTATCCAGAAAGACCTTATGGCACAAAAAAAAAAGAAAACAACCTCAGAATCAAACTTTAGATCAAACATTTACCAGTGGCACACCATACAGCAAAGATGAAAGGAAAAGGAAATAAGAGCAACAATTGCAAACTATATCTGAAAAGACATGCAGCCTTTTTACAAAAGGCAGATAGCAGAGGTTTCATACTGCTGGAAACACTCAACTGCAGAGGTTGAGTTGTTATGTTTAGATCATGAGTGTCGGGACAAATCACCAGAGTAGCATCCTGGATCACACTATTAGAATAGTTATTTGTAGACGAGAGATTTTCCTCATAACCGTGCAGAAGAAACAGCAACCACAGGTTTCAGAGAAGCTTGAGTTGCTCAAGCATAGTCCTGTCTCTAAATACATGCAAGATAATTATGTTTATCCACACAAATAATGAATAAATGACATTTCTAAAAACAGTTTAGTGCAAAAGTATTCTTGTTCACATTCTTCTGACATTTGTTATATTTTAACACAGTTCACTTATCTAAAAAGGATTGCCAAACACTTTGAACAAGACACTGACACATGAGAAAAAGGAAAAAAGTAATCAGATCAAATTCTTGGGACAAGTTGCACTACAATAACATAAAAATTATAACCTTGTGATCATGCAGAAAACCAGGATGCAAACTTCAAATTAGTTTAAAAGTGTGTCCCCCCACAAAAAAAAGAATATAATTATTTTATAGAAGAAAGGTTTTTCTCGGTCAGGACACATCATGTCAACGCCACAGAAAAATAAGACCCATATTGAAAATAGAAAAAAGAAATCCTGATTAACTGCCAGTCTAGTTTATGAGCTGTTGCATAAAGTAAAGACCAGCATGAAGCTAAGAAAAAGCAAGGTGTTTTTTTTTCTTTAGAAAAGAGGAGCGAAAGTTAAAATGTAAGGAATGGGAACATTGGCTGCATGAGTGTTGGACCGCAGCTCTCAGTCGGGAATTTCAACCACACATTCACAGATGCAGCCAAACAAGACAATTAAGACAATCATCTCAACCAAGCCCACACTCCACCCAGAGACTCTGTTGCTGCTACTCCGAGGCCAGTGGTGATGCAGAGAAGCAACAGTATAATAATAGAGATGATAACGGAGACAACTGAAGCATGAACGATGACACAGACCCTCCCATACGGCGAAAATGCCTCCTCAATGTGACACGGCTACCGAACAGACTGCAGAATCGCTGCCTGCTGGGACACCGGTCATCTCCTACACCAGCAAAATAAGCACACGCTCCGTCTCTCGCATCCCCTGTTGTCCTTCCAAGTCTAACTGCGGTCGTCTGCAGACATGTGGTGCCCTTGCAGGGTCCTTCCTGTTTCGATCAGCCCTTCAGCAGACCATCTGTCTGCAGTCGCTTACAAATGTTGAGTAAAATATCAAATGCTTGCATATCTGATGCACACCAAGGAAGAATACTGCAATTTGAGAACGAGATAAGACAAATGAGTGCATATATGGGACTATTTTCCACTATATCCCTATAATGTGATGTACTAGATGGTGATAGGATTACAAGGGAATCTTCAACAACAACTGGCTGCCTTATATTGACGATTACATAAACAATATCAGTAATCTAGCTGATGCACAAGAGAAAAATAAAGAACCATTTTCTGGTAGTTTTTTTTTTTTTACCGGGGACATTGCAACTATGGCTTCCTGCCATCGAGTAATGACAGGATAGCAATGTTTATTTATGAAGAGCAGAACTAGCTGATCACTCGTGCCCTCAGTCATAGGAGTAAAGTGTCTACTTTTATAAAGAGGAAAAACAAGGATATGAGTTCGCTCAAAGGGGATTAGCCCTTTCAAAAAGAGCAATTTTACAGTACAAGACAAAGATGAAGTCAATGTGATGCACCAGTAAAGGAGCTGCAAGCCAGATGGCAGTGATTTAATTAGACAAAATTATTCAATGACTGTGACAACCGCAAGTAATTATCCATTAACCTGACGATCAAATAAGCTTTACTTTGATTCCCCACAGCTCAGCAGCAAGTTGAAAGCTGACTTTGGATTGACACTAATCTGCCCTGAAGTGGACAGACCTCTAATGTGAGATAAAAAGGGAGAGATGGACAAAAAAAACAAAAAAAACAGACTGACTGACCATTCCCATATACATAAGATTTCCCCTCTGATAGCTTAAAATACAGGTGCTGATCATCAATAAAGCGTACAAAGGCCCATGTTCGTGTCGGTGGCATCAGACTGACTGTCAGTGTGCTGTCACTGTGAAGAAGTGCTTCCATCCAGTTAATCTCTTCAGATCAGGGACGAGTACGTCTTTCTTTAGACTGGAGACTAAATATTTAAGAGTAGCAGCACTAAAATGTATCTACGTTTAACTGACTGACATTAAATTCTCTGATGATTGACTTTAACTGTTAATACACCATTTCATGACCCTCCATTGTGTTGAACCCAGACGTGTCCTTAAGGCTTTAATCAGACAGCTGAGGTGGCGATCCTCTCTGACGCCGTCTTTGTAGCTCAAACTAAAGCCATCTGTGTGTTCAGATGTCCTTAGATGTTTACTAGTAAAAAGTTCGGCTGTACACTTGTCCCAGTCAAACATACGCGGTAAAACACTTAACAAGAACCAGAGCAAAACATACATTTTTAGTGGTGAAACCCTGACAACATGGCCCACACACATTTAGAGCCTTGATCTTACAGTTGACAGATGCTGCAGCAGTCACCACGCTGTGGTTTCAAATATGACATAGATAACTAAGAAAAACAGAAGGATTCATATAAACACAAGCACACAGCAGAAACGAGGAAAGATGCTTTTATTAGCCTAATCCCCAACACCTTGCTTCTGAATGCAGGTCCAATAAGCTTATCGGTGAGGCAGAAAGTGACTCTGCTAGACTGTGTTCACAGCTTTTTCATTTGGCATCACTCTGCAAACACTCTGCATTCCCATCACTCTCCTCTTACTAAGCAGATTTGTGATGAAAGTGCAATACTCACATTGCTTCTTCTGCACTCTCATTACACTACACCACTCTCCCAGATGAATTAACAGCACACACACACACACACACACACACCCACACTCACACACTGGAGACGGGATCTGTGCAGGTTTCACTCCCTGCAGCTTAGTAAGAGGTTCTTCACAGCGACCCACCCAGCAGAGTTGGTTCATGACTAGCTGACTAGTACTATTAACAAGTCAGTCTGAATCTCATTACTGAAGCCAGGATGCTTAATTAGTCCAAACTAGGCATGTTGATCAAATATGCCATTGGGAACTGGCTGACCATGGAGGATTGAAATACAAACTAACTGACAGCTTCTCAGCAGCAGGTCTTAAAATTACTGCAAGCAGGAACAACCTTAGTTCAGTGTGTGATATAGTTCACCAATCCATTATTTGCTGCCTAAAGGCTAAGCGACAATGCTCAAACTGTGCATGACAAAAAATAAGTATACCCTTATGTCTTGTATATAAAAACATCCAAATGCTTGTAATCAGAGCCACTTGATAAATTGATCGTCACCAAGCATAAGTACCTCTATAAAAGCCGAGGCATCGACAGTCTGTTGGTCTGGAGCAGTCAGGTGTGTGTTAACACAAACTAAGGAAGTCACACATCAGTAATGATCTTAGTAAAGCAATAGTTGCTGCCCATCAGTCTGAGAAAGGTTTTAAAGGCATTTAATTGCAAGTCTAAAAACTGGAAACTATCAACCTGGAAAAAACATCCACGACTTTTGTCAAACTCCACAGGAGTAGATGTCCCAGGAAGCCACAGAACACAGACACAGCGGAGTCACTGAGTTCACCATAAATGTATCTGGTTACAAAAGCATTTAAAAAATCAAATGAGAATGAAATGAAATCTTTCTGACAGCTGAAGTTTGGCTGAAAATGGGTCAAAAACACACCAGCAAAGATACAACAAAAACATGTGAAGAAGTCAGGAATTGAGGTTTTGAAAAACAGGCTGCTCTAAATCCAGACCCTAACCTGACTGAAATGTTGTAAAGGGGCCTTAAGAAACGTGTGCACGAGAATATGCCCACAAACCTCAATGAACTGAAACAACTTTGTAAAGAAAAGTGGGCCAAAATTCCTCCATAGTGATGTGAGAGACTAAAAATAGTTATTTCAAGTTACTGCTTCTAAAATCGGCTCTACGAGCCATTGAAACTTGGGTTGTACTTTTCTTTTCACGGATACTACAGTTTGGATTTTGACCTGCTGTTTATTTCCCTCAGTGACCAGCAGTACAGTATTCCTTCATTGAAATTCTGTAGACCCACTTGTTTTTGGAAAAGTGAAATATACATCTATTTCCAATATGAGGACAAACTAATTGATTTCAACTTATATGTTTTGGCCAGTTTCCTCAGAAAACAGCTTGCTTGGTTTGTGAGTTCAGTTGTGGTAGTCCATGCCTCTATGTCACCAAAACAGACCGAATGTATACCTTCATCTGCCAAAGCAATGTGCTGCATCCAAGATCAGAGAACGGAAACAACTGCAGATCTTCACCAGTTGGAGAAAGATGGGTCCTTGTAAACAAGATGACAGAGATATTTGTGTAAAAAAAAACAAATTAAAAGTGGAAAATAGGTTTCAACTCAATACACAGCATTGGCTGAACAAAAAATAAAAAAATAATAATTTAATGTGTGAAAAACAAAAGCAGTCATGTTGAGCTTGTGTATCCAATCAAAAATGTGGCATTTCTGCGATAAAATAAAGAAGTGTTAGTAAACGTATACGTTTATAAGGATGGAGTGAGAGGAAGTACCAGTGTGAAAACAGAAAAAAAGTGATTTTACTCCAGAAAAACAGGCCTTTTTGGGTTCAGTTTGTTTCCCAGCAACATACAGCTGTTGGCATGGTGATGAGCGGAGATATATATATATATATATATATATATATATATATATATATATATATATATATATATATATATATATATATATATATATATATATATAAATCAAACTGAACAAATACAAAATACCTGGTTTACATACAACAGATGAACAGAAAGCCTGTAGCCTGAACCGGGTCATACAACCGGGTCTGGAACCGGGTCTTGAACCGGGTCATACAGTCTTACCTTGAAGAGGAGGGAGACAGAGACGTACAGATGGAGCAGCACACGGGCACAGGTCCATAACACAACTTAACCAAACTCTTAAAACCTTTTCTATTCCAAAGGTCACAGTGTCAGTGGTCTTCCAACAATGCCAGAGCATGCACCACCAGGGTTCACCGCAGCAGTAAATGAACATAATGACAATTATAATCAATTAAACACTATCAAAAACTCATTATCATAACATTTTGCTCTAAACAGGAGTATATATATGGTTGCAAGAATGCAGATCGCGTTGCATATTATTTCTTTGTGAATAAAAGTTTGTGTCAAGAAAAATCCACAACTCTGGTCATGTAATGCAGCTTTGAAAGAGACGCTCTCCAACCAACTGTTTAGGGAACCAGAGAGTAAAGGACTGCTATGACTCCATGGTTGTTTCGGTTGGATTGACACCACAGAAATGCTGAAGTGGTATAACAGACCTAATTTGATAAAGGAGATTATGAAATTACCTTGTAATTGGTCACAAATCTGCTCAGTAAACCTTTGGCTTCAATGTTGGTTAATTCCTCCGTGGTTCTTCTTTAAACATTCATTTTAAGAGCTGCTTTTAATAGCGGTTACATTAAACCAAAAGTTTGAATAATGAGAGCTTTCCAGTCACATGACATTAATGTATTTCAACAAATACCTTGAAAAAAACACATTGTCTTCTGAACCAAACACTGTTTTGATACTGTCATGAGCAGTCATAGCGATGTCAGAGATAGGTGTCTCGTCTGATGCTGGGGAATCATTTTATTCCAAAGTAAAAACTGAAAAGAAAAAGGGAAATAAAGGAGTTTTATGATCTGAGATCTGCTAGTTCCTGTGGTGAAGGGAACAAAAAAGATGGATGACAGTCTCCATTAAACACTATAAAAACGTTCCTGCGTCCAAAGCACCTTGTGTTGACAATGTACCTGTGCTTGGAATGGTTGGAAACAAACTGATTTCCGACTGCACCAAGGTTCCCATTACCGTAAATGGTATTGATTGAAGAACCCGTGTTAATGAGCTTCAGGATGTTATGAAGAGCAGGACATTCACTAGTCCTTCATTCTCCAGCATCAGCAGATGCTTGATGGTCCTTTCAGGCCCCTCTTTCGATTATATACGTTTTTGATACAAAAAGATTGCAGAAAGCTATTGAAAAAAAAACATTGTTGGACATTTTCATCTCCATTTCAACTCATGCAAGTCTAAATTTTCTAATTTGTGATTCCAAAACACACCAAGACATAGTTACTACATGGTCAGTTTTCCACTGAGCATTGCATAATTTCCCGTAACACCTTAGCAATGTAAAACTCATCCTCTGATACGTGTTGAAATATTCAGGATCAAATTGTCTGCGTCCGTGAAGCTGCATCCCTGTGACGGCAGCGCTGCGATGACTTCAGGGGCGCAGACAACATTCCCATGCAGCCACCGGCGCGCAAAACCCACATCGCATCGAGGAGCGGTGACCATTCTTACCATTTCCATCCTCAATTTCCTGATCTTTTCATCCAAACTCTTCCTCCCCGTGCCCTTAGTAGTGTCGTGAGGCGGGCCCAGCTTGGCGTCTCCCCGGAGAGATGACGCTTCTTCCCGCATCCACCTGAGCAAACCCTCCGGTGTCTTCCGTCCGATTTTCACTTCTATGTCTTTCAGATCTGGGATGGTCTCGGAGGCAGTGCCTTCATCCATTGTTGATTAAACCGAGAATATATATAAAACAATTAAAAAATAAAAATAAAGAAATCACGTCCTTTTGGCTTGTTTGGGATTATTGCCTGAAAAGCTGTGAGGGTCACTTCCTTTAGGATCGTATGACATCCTACGCGACTCCTGCGCCAGGAGACAAAAAAAAAACTATTTGCCAGTAAAAAAAAACAATTGTACCTGGTTAAACCAACGGATTGATACTTTTTTGGTTAGTATCTTAGCTCTGTTATCATCTTGCGCAAAACTGGTGTACATAAACTGATGGTCATCAAGTGTCAGCAGTTAGGAGAAAATAAAAATGTGTTTTTTGTTTCCCTTGGCCTGCCTGGTTCTTCTGCAGTCCCGAGTCCAGCGTCCTGGTCTGTGCGCAGCAGCTCGCTGAGGCTGGTGCGTTTGTGTGTTTTGAAGGAGATCCGTATGCTGGAGCTGAAGCACACTGCGCAGATTCCACCTGCATGATGACAGCGACCAGCAGCAACCGCAGAGCGGGAGAGGAGGAGACCCGAGACTGTCAAGCCTCTGCAAACCACCCGCATCGGCTTCCGGGGAAACTTCAAAATACAATCGCTGTGATAGAAATCGTACAATCTGTTGTTATAACTGCCAAAATAAAACGACTTATAGGTGTTACCTGCAAAGCCAGGGATGATGCTACATACTACATCTCCTTTCCTCAGTCACTGCACAAAATAGCTTTTTCTTTCAGATATTTTTGATTCACTTCTGCAGGACTGTTCTGCAGTGGGAGGGGGAAACTTTGGATGCATTTAATCGTATACGAGAAGTTTAAGAGCTGCATTTGAACTTATATGCTCAGGAGATCTAAGAAGACTGAAAATCTGTTTACACTGGCATGAATAAAGTAATAAATACAACACGTCTGTGTTACCAAATGCAACCATATAGTTCTTAACGGGCACAGTTCCAACTCTAATTGTGTTTTTTCAGGGCTTCTCAGAGTCCAGCCAGACTTTTCCACTTCCAGACTCGACCTCTCCACGTTGAACTGTGGCAGAAATAATCCATTCCTTAAAACTATGCAGCTATGAGACTGGTGAAGTGTCTATCTAGCAGCGTTTTGAGGCAAATGAGCTCAAGCGGTGCTGTCATCAATGGAAGCACACGTGTTCAACAATGCTCTTTAAAGGAAGTATTGATAAATTTACACTGCTGTTTTAGCAGAAACCCTTGTATTGTTACTTAACTTGTCTTTTGCAGATAGTTAAAACATGAAGAGTCTGTGTGGTTCAATCTCCACTTAGGAAGAGACGTTTTCACTGTGCAAACTCACTCCCGCTGCCAGGATGAAGCTGACTGTTACGAAAAGCAGTGAGGTGACTTAAAAAGACAGGGATTTTCTCATGTAAGTGCCAAACGTTCATTAGTTTAGTGGGGTAGGAAAACAATGAGCAGCAACCGCAAAATCTGGGTTCAAAAAAGGAAGTGGATAGGGGCCGGCTCCTTGTTTCCAGGCAGAGAGAAAGACGAGGCTTGAATGCCAAAAAGGCTACTTTCTTGTTTTAGGGGTGAGATCATGTGTTATTTTTGTTTCATTCGATCTAAATTCTTTGAATCTGTTTTGCACCCTTGATGATGTCATACTAAAGGATCAGGACCTCTCAGCTTGGCTGGGTCAGATAGGAAGGCATAAACTCTGTATTAGTGAGGCTTTCCATTGATCCTATGATCCTTTGTTTTTAGGGCCACAATATTTCACAGCAGAACATTTAAACAACAACATTTAGAACAACTGTTTAGTCTTTTATTAAGCAACGTTTAAGTTCTAGACAGGGTGAAATAAATACTCCACAGAATAAATTGGTGACTTATGTTATCCCTATTTTATGTTTTGCTTTGGATATTTTTAGAAGCGTTTAAAAAACAGTAGACACAATAGCCTAAACAAATATCATGATCTTCAAAACAATTTATTTAGATGAAAATTATTTGTATTTAAATCTTCCCTATAAAAAATAGATTTTTCTTTAAACCAAAAAAAAAAAAAGAAAAAAGTTTTAAATGAGGTTAAAACCTTGTTACTGTTTAAATTGAAAATTGGTCCGATGAATGTTTGGTAATTACAAAAAGGAATTGGAAAGCCAAGTTTTTCTTTACTGACTGAGCACACTGCAAAAACTATATTCTAAGAAAGATTTTACAAAAAAAGTATTTAGTTTTAAGAATGCTTGTTAAGAAAAAAATTCTTACCCATTGGAAAGATATTTTTGTCTAAAATAAGGCAATTTTGACTAGATTCATGAATCTTGGGCTCATTTCTAGAGGAGTTGTTTTGAATTGTAAGGCTAATTCAGCCATCTCATCATTTTAAGAAAGAAGACTGAGCATTCAATGGGATCAAGAAGGTCAAGAAGAATACAAATGGCATGGACATTCTCCAAAAAAAAGGGATGCCTAGTAGGATACAAGCTGTCTTGGTTCATCTGTTTACATCGTGTTTAATTTGTCTCTTCATATTCCATTAACTGCATACAAGCCAGTCGAGATAAATACTGTTTATGTTCATGTACAGATTATGTTTGTACTGCAGCACGGTGGCTTAGTGGTTAGCACTGTTGCCTCACAGCAAGAAGGTTCCCGGTTCAATTCCCGGCCCGGTGGGTCTTTCTGTGTGGAGTTTGCATGTTCTTCCCGTGCTTGCGTGGGTTTCCTCCGGGTACTCCGGCTTCCTCCCACAGTCCAAAAACATGCAGTGTAGGTTCATTGATCTTTCTAAATTCTCCCTAGGTGTGAATGTGAGTGTGATTGGTTGTTTGTATGTGGCCCTGGATAGACTGGCGACCTGTCCAGGGTGTACCCCTGCCTTTCGCCTGATATGCGTCGGGATAGGCTCCGACAGACCCCCGTGACCCGGAAACGGATAAAGCGGGTATAGCTAATGGATGGATGGATGTGTTTGTACTAAAGATTAAAAACAAACTAAAAATGAAGTAGGTTAACAAGGGGTTAGTTTAACAAAATGGCTTTGAACAGTCTGCGGGACATGTCTTCCAATCTCACATTAGTTGGGAGGAAACTGTAAAGAGGTTATTAAAGGTCAGTCTTTGCCCTATAATACTGTTTAGCTGCTAGAATGTATAATTTGTCCTTTAAATGGGATCAAGTGCAAGGAAAAGCTGATTCTGACTTTGGCAGAATCGTAGCTTTCAGTTACATAAACATGCATCACTGATAATTATGTTACCATGCAACCAGTTCAGTAACCATGAAGACCACCATGGCAACGGTTGTTGAAGTAGAAAATGTTCTGATTTATGCACACCCACATGGTGAGGCAGATCTACTGTACACGCTCACATTATGCAACAAGTGCTGATGTTAAATTGATCTGCTTGTGTTTCAGAGGCTGCAGGACCATCCAAACCTGACTCGAGCATTTGTGTGTGTGTGTGTGTGTGTGTGTGTGTGTGTGTGTGTGTGCGTTTGCGTGTGCGTGTGCATGTTGAGGATGTTGCTGCAGATGGTTTTGTTTCCACACACAGCAAAACCTGCATGTTTGGTATTTAGGTGCTGCTCTTGCTTCTATTTCATAAGGGTTGTGTCAGTTTGAAATCTGTTTGTTCACACCAAGCCTCTCATTGTAATATGTGGAGAATTTGATTTAGGCCTCATAACAATGATTTTTACATAAAGCCTGACTTAAACCTCTTGAAAAGGATGCTGTCCTGTCATACGACATTTACACTGTTATCTGTGAACGGCATTAAAATACCATCCTGGTGGTGAAGTGCACCTCTTTCACAGATTTGATCCAGAAAATATCATACTTTGATATTTTTACTTAATGTTTTGCTTTCCTTTGGTGTGCTTACATGAAAAAGGTTTACCTCATTGGAGTATGCTAAATTGAAAAGAAAGGGGGCGTTTAATACAATATTTTTACTCAATAAAATGTTGACTCAGCACAACAGCGGTTTGCCAGTAAATGATGTTTCCTGCAGCACATTTTATTTTTTTTAAATATGCATTGAGAAGAAAATATTTGCATTACAGATACTGTCTAAAATTATTAGGGTCAGGGAAATGATGAAATCGGCTCTCACTGATTGTAAGCAAATTAATATTCAACTGGTTTTGGGTTTTATATAATGGATTTGATCATTTAAACTGATTGTTGGCAACATTTTAACATAAAACACTGTTTAGTTAGGTTTAGCGACGCATCATGATTTGCTTTAAAACAGATTGTACAACATGGTCAGCAGTCGAAATCCTTTTTCCCCTCACGAACACTGACCAGCGAGCCTCATGCCATCTGCAAAAGATAACAAAGGACGTTTAGTTGCCGCCTGCACAATACAAAATGTTTATTTTAAAATCATGGGTGTCCCGAAAGAAGTAAAATTATTTACCACAGTTTCTGTGGCTGGATTCCCACTAAGCCTGGTTCGTTTGTCACATTTGTCTCTGTGTAGCCCTGTGATGGAGCAGCGACCTCACCAGCGTGTACTCCTGCTTCTCAAACCAGCCAAACATCTTCACACTAATACCTGGTCTGCTCGGCGACGAAGAAGCGCTGGAATGCTTTTCTTCAATTCACCTATTCAAAATATGTGTTAATCTCTTTAACATCATCAAATGCTTTGTTGACATCTCATCATGAAATGTTTCCTGGTAGTAAACTAATTACTATTTTGTTTTATGATATAGTTATGCTGAGTAGAATTGGGGAAATAAAGTACTACCAGTACAACTGTTTTTTCCTATCTTTTTTTTTCTTTTGTAACATTAATAAATCAGATCCTTTGCTGCGTTTCACTTCGTGTTTCCCAGAGCACGCAAAACCTGATGCGCCACATTGCTGGCTATGACTCAAAGTGCTGCTGTTCAATCATTAGAAGACCCTCACGCAGACGTGCATGAGGCAGGTGGGAGGGAACCAGAAGACTTCTATAAAGATGTGCTGGCTCCAAGAACTCCAATAAAGTACCAACATAAACTCAAACAGTATCCTGATGGCACCAGAAAAGCAGACAGACAGACCAATGAAACTAAACTGGCAACAAAGGGTAGCAAAGACAAGCATCTAAAACTACAGAAGGAGAAGGATTGTAGATGCAGAGAAGGATAACAGGTGTAACTTTTAACGTTTAAATCAAGAGGCAACTAAAACAAAGAAACAAAAGAACACGACTAAAACTATTAACTGAAACAAAAAACACTTAAATGACGTTTTTAAAAATCTGAATTAGTTCCTGAGCTACAATAAAAACAAAGTTATCTCAGATGGAACATTCCTACTTTGTTTTTTTTTTGACACATTAAAAACAACGTTAGTTCCTCAGTATCTCACATTAGGAGGCACCTCTCTAGTCACTCCCAAGTCAAACCTGTTCAACCTGCCCACTGCTGGAGGACTCACGGAAGATGACACAGAGGAAGATGAAGTGTTTGGGATTTTCAGTCAAACCATAAACCAAGTGGGAACTTTTCAAGGTTTCCTACGAAGGTAGAGAGGGAGACTATGGAAGCAGGTGACACAGAGGACATCGAGTCTCTCATGGAGGACATGGACTACATTCCTGGTCACTTTCACCTGGACTTGAATCTTAACTGTGATCCTACCGGACCAGCAAAGCTACGGTATCGAGACACGTACCTCAAACAGGAGAGCCTGCAAGCCGAGCTAGAGGCTGAAGTTGGATTTTTACAATATGCCGTTCAAAATCTTCTGGGCTTCTTGGCCTTTCACCTGGAACAGCTGGACAAAGCTGAAGACATATTCAGGTGACAAAACAGTAATGCAGAGTGTTTTCTGACAAGACAAACATCATTATGACATAGTGTTTTATGTACAAACTCGTGTGTGTATTTCTGGTTTTTTGTATGTATGTATTGTGTACTTCCTTTTAGGGATATTAGTTGGTCTCAGGTCGGTAATCTGACGATCATCTGATGTTACCTACAGTCATGTTTGTTGCTCTGTAAAATAATAAATTCAGCCAGAATTCAGCGTTGAGCTAAATGTCAACATGCTTGAAATGGAAATGCTATTAAACTAATGTTTTAGCAGCTTGTTGTCTTGCCAACTGGTCTTGTTGTCATGCCAACGCTGACTGACATACTATGAGGCTAAACATATATTCAGCTGAATGTAATGGAGGGTTGAGGTGATTGAAGCAAATCCTGAGATTTTTTTTTTTTTAAAAGGGAGCTTCTTATAACTCCTTCATGACTTTGATTTCTGACCTTTTAGGAGCATTTGCAAAGAAGACCCAGGGAACCTCAACGCCTGGGCCAACCTGGGCTACGTGTACGACAGGCTGGGGAGAGAGCTGGATGCTGGGGAGTGTGTGGACAAAGTCTCGCAACTCATGGGCATAAATGCCGGAGAGGCCTCTCAGGACGAGGTCAGGCTAATGGCGGCCCGCTGCCTGGCCGAACAGGCGTACGTTCATCCGTTTGATGTGGAGCTGGATGGCGATGACGACCTGAGGGAGAGGCTCATGTCAGCACTGACGTTTTACAACAGAGCTCTGCATTACGGGGGTCATCTGGTGAGATGGACACCAGAAAGGGTCCGGAATAATAACACAGGAATTGTTTACCAGCTGACAGCGGAGCACCGAAACATGACCTTTTGAATATTGAGCAGACACATCATCACGTAACTGTACGACCACCCAGCTGTTCAGCACTTAAGAAAGTAATTCTAGTTATCATCAAATAGTCTTCTATGGCTCTTGTAAGACTCATTTCCCTGACAGATGTTTATAAACTCCAATGACAAATCCGGCTTATTATAAGCTTATATACGATTTTAAATTCTACAATGGTGTAATGTTTTATTATGGTGGTAATGCAAAAATCCAATGTTGTTGGGCCAATGTTTTTCAGATATCAATACAGGAAAAGCAATGCTGGTACTTTAAAATGGCAACTGCATACGTAAGGTACGAAGCTCATCTGAAACGATTCAGTTGACTCCTAAAGCATATTTTGTAAATGTGTAACTTGTGTTCTCCCTGCAGACTGGACCACATAGTAAAGAGCAAAGATGATTCTGAATACACCAGACTCTCTCATTATAATAAAGGACTCAAGCTCCTGAAAGAAACTCTGGAATCGGAGAAAATACAACACAAAGGTGAACACGTTCGATATGAAACACAGAGGTGTGCAATGACTTGGTCTAACTGTCTTTCTGTAAAAAAAAAAAAAAAAGAAGAAAAAGAAAACCCTACTTTGCCAGTTTCACAATGATAACTAAATTATTTAATACTTTCAAGAAAGAAATATATTTCACTATTTGGATGGATACATTATGTTTGTTAAAGGCTAGAAATTAAAAAAAGCATGAAACGGTGAACAGAAAAATCTACAAATTCTCCACTACAGGTAGATATTTTTTTATTTTATATCTTATAAGCACATTCTGGTATGACTATTAACAAACTGACTGTGGTCTGTCTGAAGTGTAACGCCGTCAGCATTAAAAATGAAATGTTTTTGTAAAGTATTTGACAATAGCCAGTGAAGTAAATGTGGTTTATTTATACTAGCTGACCACCGTATTCAGGTTTCTATTTTTGTGTTTATTGAAAACAAAAGGATCACTTCAACAGGGCAAAGAAAGGTAAATCCATGCACGCCACAAGCAGAAACTATGAACAAAATCTCTGTGTGACGTCTCCCGACAGCTCTCGCCTGGTGTTATATTGGCATCATGTTGGAAAGGCAGAACGAGTTCCCGTCTGTGCCCATGTCCGTGCACGACTGCGGCTTCTCGGCCTCGGATCCTCTGTCCTGCTATGGAACCGTAACTACATCTCATTTTACATCTCACCGAATGTTTTCCTTTTTTTATTGACTAAAAGGTTGTTCATGTGCTGCAGGATCATGGTAGCTCACAGTCTTTGTCTTTTACTTTTCTAAAGCTGCTGCAGATTCTTTTCTCAGTTGCAGTTTAATTCTCATGAACAGCTGAAAGTACTTGTGTGTATTTTTTGAGTCAATCCTGTGCGCTGGTTTGCTGTACGAATTGATCTTACTGGCATATTTTATTGCAGTTAAAGTTGCAGCTAAAGTTAAATAGTCACAGTTTATAGGTATACATATAGTTTTTACTGTAACTCATTGTTCATTTAAAGTATATACACTGTATATATATAGGCCCCACAGGATGGGAGTGGACGTGTTGATCAATAATTGGCATAATCCAGGGAGCACCATGTAAGGAGGTGTAAAGATGCAGCCTCAACCTGCATGTCTACCTGTGGACATGGTGCCCATAAAAAAAAAAAAAGAGAGAGAGCGTGAGTAAGAGAGGCCCAACGTTTGTGCTGACGTTTTTTCTTCTTCTCACTGACACCAGATGTTTGCTCAGAGGGAAATGTCGGGCATGTCTCTGTGCGACGTTCTCTGATTTTACTTGTGATTTGGACTGTATAGACTGAGCTGAATTAGATTAAATGTTGGAGGTGAGACTGAGTCTGGCCAGCTGACGTCTGGGAGGCAGTCCCAATAAACCCAAAAGAAACTGCTGCTCAACCTCGTTGAATAGGCACCAATCAGGGAAATGAAGCATGTGACATAGGCAGAGCGACAACCAGACTAGTATCAACAAGACATTAAAAGTCACATCTGGTGGAACAGGAATACTGGTGAACAACCGTCATTGGTTTTGGCATAAAAACTTGTCGACGAAGCGATTTTTAAATAAAGCAACACCTGGCTGTGTAATGTGTAGAGAGCGGAGCGCCACTGAGCTCACGGCTAGGTCAGAACCATGAGACGTTTCTAGTAGTCTCATGGTTCTAGGGTTAGTTGTCAGAGAAAGGTGCTCCAATGACTGGAGGTCACATGGTTCTGGTCCAGGGCTCAGTGGAGCTCCAATCTCCACACCGCCTGCAGGTAGGTCTCTCGGCTTTTGGATGCTCCTGTGTGTGTAACCGCATTAAGTGTCCCCCCCCACTTCACTGCATTTGCCTCGGTACATTCTTTACTTGTGAAAAGGGTTGATAACAGGAGGGGAACGAGACCCATTTCAAGAGTTCCACTTCAAGAACTTTTGCAAGAGAACTGGCCTTTCTAGCCAGCCTAATTGAGACTCATCTCAATAAAAATAGTATCTCAATAAAACACTAAACTCTAAAGTACGACAGGAAAAAGAAAAGAAAAATCAGCTTATCTAAAAAAATCATTTACAATAACAGCCACTTACTTTTGTTGTGCCACATTCAACAGCACTGTTTCTGTCTTCAGGCCATAAATATTGCCAATGACGACGCGTTCATCCTAAACCTTCTGGCTAAGGTCTTTTTTCTGCTTGGAAAACATGAGATGGCCACGGGGATCTGCAACATGGCCCTAAATGTTCTACCAGATCCGGAGCTCAATTGGCAGGCTTACTGCACCCGTGCCAAGGTACCACAGCTGAGTCACATCGACTCATTGTCACATATCATTCATTTAATTAGGCTAAAAAAATGCACCAAATTTTCATCAGTAATTGACAAGGGTTATAATTCTTAATGAAAAATGAGCTCATGAAAATAACATGCATGTTCCCCTTAGATTAATATGATCCTGTATGCCAAAGACCTTGAGAAAGCAAAGCATGGAGAAGGTGCAATCCCTGACCGTCAGAAGCTAAGTGAGGCAAGAAAAGACGTGGACCGGGTGCTTGCTGTGCGTCCATGTCTGAGAACTCATCTCGAGAAGGCACAGGTAAGACTTTAAAGTACGACACGGATGATCAAGCCCTGGGCTTTTTGCAGTAACAGAATTTACAGAATCATGTCTTTGCTTTTAGATACATTACTACATGGGTGTAGATGCGCTCCGAGAAAGCCTTTTGGTAGATGAGAGTGCAGTCAACAGCGCTTTGGTGAGCCTGTCTCATGCTCTACAGTTTGAGATGAGCGACAGCTTACCAGACCTCCACATACTCAGAGGACGTTGCCTGCTAGTGAAATGTGAGGAGCAAAATGCTGCAGACTGTTTCAAGCAGGCCATGGACTTGCAGAAACCAGGGAGCACAGACACCACGGCCCTGCGCTGCCTCCTGCAGGCTCTCCTGACTCTGTTCATGCAGGGAGGCCCTGATCCGAACGCCGCCATCACTCAGCTGGAGCGGTGGGTACTCAAGGCGGAGGAGAAGTACCCTCAGGAGATAGTGAGGTCTGAGCTTAGATCCCTCTACAGGACACACACAGAAGAGGTGACGGAGTTATCCAAGGCTCTGATCAGGACAGGACGTCTGGACCTTGTGAGGAGGCTGCTGGAAACTGTGGTGCCTAAACAGCTGGCTAAGAGGAAACCAGTTGCTAGATGTTTCTCGTTTACATGAAGCAACAATGCCAGTGATGAACTGGCAACTTGTCCATCCTGTACTCTTGCCTTTCACCCAAAGAGTGCTTGGATGTGCTCCAGGAGATCCCCACTATCCTGCACTGAATAAGCAGGTATAGATAATAGACGGATGGACGACAGCAACAATGTGATTTCAATAGATATACAGGAACATTAAAGCACACTACAAAAGAGTAATATAAACATGTTTTCACACCATTTCACATATTTCTGTGACTAACTTGAAGAACTTCCTTTGCTTTCTATTATTCTAGCGAAGTATAGTTAAGAAATATGTATACCTGTATTTAAAAATGCGAAAATAAACTGTTGGACTCTTCCTTTGTTCTTTTTTCACAGTGACCATATTTAACTGCCACATTCACTCATATGTGTAGTTTCCATCAGGAGTAGTTCTGCTCCTGTTTTAACTGTTTATTTGTTAATAGCAGCACAAAAGGACTTACCACTGATGACCAGCAGAGGGGAGTATAACGCATAAAGATGTGACCTCGTCGTAGAGCAGGGGTGTCAAACTCAATTTCACCGAGGGCCACATCAGCATAATGGCTATCCTCAAAGGACCAGATGTGACTTATAAATGTCACTAAATGTAATCGAATGTATTGTAAAATAAATGTAACCACTCCTTAATGTTAAATAAATCATTATTTATTATAAATTATTCAAGTGACAATTACAGTTGCATAGAAAACATGTTTGCTTGTTGCACTAACATAAATCCTTTTAAATTTTGTCAGCTTATGAAAACCCACATAAGTCCATTAATGAAGGATCAAACTCTCCACGTAAACAAAGAAAAAATAAAGTTGTGGTGAAACACACCTGAAAAGTTCATTGATGCAAAACATTTGTTTAATCTTTTAGTTTTCAAAAAATAGTAAGTAAATAGTTACAAAATCGGAAGGTTATCTATGGCTATCTACTAGATAAGCTGGGAAGAAGTAATTATGAGCTGAAAATGGATGAGTTTACAACTATATTGGTCAAGTTTTTCAAGTAGTCTTTGATGAGGAGATGCTGCCTGTATTTGAACACAAGGGGATTCTCTCTCTACTATCGATTGATCATCTTCTGAAAATGATAAACACAAAACAAATGCACGCGTACTTATCTCCGTGTTTGGCGTCGAAATGTCGACGCAGATTGTACTCTTTGACAACCGATATTGCATCGTAACACAAAAGACATATAGGTCTTTCTCCTTGAAGCACAAACAAGTATTCGCTTTCCCATCTTTCTTGAAACAGTCTTCCTTCTGCATCAATTTTTCTCCTTCTGGACATTTTGGGATCATTATTCATATCCCAATTTCACTTCGTTGACATAGATGTGGAAACACTGCCGCGGCTATTGAAGTCGAAAGGCATTGTGGGAAATGTAGTTTTTGGTAAAAGCCCGCGCTTAATTTCTTTTTTGGTATTTATTTGTAGACACTCAAAACTTTTAAGCTCTCACTGGCCACATAAAACGACATGGCGGGCCACATCTGGCCCGCGGGCCTTGAGTTTGACACATGTGTCGTAGAGTATTCAGATTTTGGTGTAAAAATGAATAAATACTAACTTAAGAGTTGCATCACAAGTGTAAGATATTTAAAGGTGGAGAAACGAGGAACTCTACCTTGTTGCATCCAACACTTTCAGTTAAAATACTGATGTCTGCAAAGACAAGTGGACAAGCTTTTTCAAATACATCTATGCAGCTGTTTTTCTGAGGCGTTATGGAGAAGTACCCTCAGGAGATAGTGAGGTCTGAGCTTAGATCCCTCTACATATATATATATATTATTCCTGCAGGGTATCTGATCACTGGCAGGGCGCTGCTGCAGGACAGCACAGAGGCACTCGTCTTGGCTGCACAGGAGCAGGCTCTGAACACCAGAGCAATAGAGGCCCAGATATACCACACCAGACAGGAACCAAGGTGTAGGTTGTGCAAAGAAGCACCGGAAACAATCCAGCACATAACTGCAGGGTGTAAGATGCTGACAAGGAAAGCATACATGAAACGCCATAACCAAGTAGCGGGCATACTCTACAGAAACATCTGTGTGGAGTATGGGCTGGAAACCCCAAGGTCAAGAACCCTCAAACTCCCTGGCCTCTGGTGGAGGACCCGAGCTTAGAAGGGACACCACCCACGGAGGGTGAGGAACGAGTTTACTGTATATTCTGTTTGGGACAGAATTCTTTGAATTTTTGCACAGACAAGATTGCCACACCTCTACGAATATATACAAACAGTCATGTTCAACATGACATCTGCTGTGCTCACCATTTTAGAAATGGATGTTTACATGAATTTAAGATCTGGAAAAAACTTATAAACAAATGGTCTTAGTCATTTAATAGTGTGAAAGTGTGGGCGTGACTTTGTTTCCCTGAAATGGGACAGAATTCTTTGAATTTTTGCACAGACAAGGGTGCCACACCTCTACGAATATATACAAACAGTGATGGTCCTACGAATGAGCATTGTTTCTTTTGTTTACTTTCTTTACAATAGCATTCAGGTTCTGCAGCATTGTTTTTACTTTTTCCCACTAATTCCGGACGTGCCACACCTCAACCAGGTCATGGACTTATAAAAACGGAGGTGGTAGCAACACTTCCAGATTCGTCAGGTAAGTTTTTCCTTTTCTTCTTTTTCAACAAAAAATGTATGGTTTATTTGTATAAATGCTTTGCAGCTGCAAGAAACCACCATAAAGATTAAATTATACAATCCACAGACACAGAACCTTTCATGAAAAGAGAGATTATTGTTGCTGAGCTCCTTGTTGGGAATATTCTTTGCATCTGCTTAAAAATAATAATAAAATAAAATAACTTCTGTTAAATTTAAAGATAAAAACAGCTAAATTGCTTAATTGTTATGGAGCTAAGTAGACATTTGAAGACATGCAAGATGCAAGAATTATTTGTTCTGTTTGGTGCATTAAACGGAAACTTTCACATTCTTCAGGCATGTGAGAATTCGATTAAAATTAAATTTAAAAAAAACCTAGTATTAAGTCCACTTTACTGCTTATGAAGCATGCATGTAATACAACAATATTCAGATTTACTGTAGGAATGGATATGCATTACAAAAAAAAGGGGGGAAAGAAAAAAAAGGATAACTACTTTTTTTTTTTTTGCCATGTGCTGATGTGTGTCTTAACATGTTTCAGATTTCCTTTCATGACCAACGTTCATGGGACCATGTCAACACAACACTTAACGGAATGGAGCTCTGGCCTCTTTGATTGCTGCGATGACACAAGTTCTTGTAAGAATCAACAACATTCAATCGCTTTTACTAAAAATATTACAGCCTTGAATCAGGAAAAAATTGGGACGTTTGAAAAAAAAAACAAAAAAGCAGTTCTATTCATCTGACTCAAGTGGTATTAACCCGGCACACTGTATGTTTATTTGAATTCCCATTGGTTTTATTTTATTTATTTAAATGCATCAATTTTTGCAATTCAAGCGTGAATGTACATCAGCACACGAATAGAGAAAGAAAGAGAAAAGACAGTAAAATTGTGTTACTTCAAAGATGTTATCATAAATATTTGATACAAAAGCAGTATCCCTGTCAAATTTGTGATAAAATCATTTAAATGTTTAAAAACAATATTCTCCAAAAAAGGATTTAAAAGGATTTTTGTCCATCAACAGAGTGTAATATCATTAGACAATCAAGGAACCTGGAGGATTATCGTTGGACACGCCTCAGAAGGACACCTGTGACGTCCCATCCCTCAGATGACGCAGCATAAACAAACGTCATTCATCAGTAGTTGACATAACCAGACAGGACAAGGTTCATTTTGGAAAACCTGAAAAAAGTCGTGAAAAAAAGCCTTGTGTTGACTTGGCGGCTCCTTCTCTTGGCTCTGGAGCATCTAGGATGTACTGCCGAACAGTGGCAAAAAAAAACAACATTCCAGACCTTTTTTTTTTTCTTTAAAAAAAAATCACACAGTATTTTCCCAACCAAAGATAAAAGAAGCATCCTGAACAGTATCTAAACAGCTCTAAAATACCTATTTTGTTGCTTTCTCTTCTCACAATGTTTATGAATATGTATTAGTTAACTGCTTACATATCTCCTTATCTCGATATATGTGGACATGCATGACTATTTAAATACTTCTATATATATTAATATATATATATATAACTTTATAAATACTGCCCCTAACACCCAGACATGCAATTGTAAACAGAATGCTCCTCCCCCTTTTCTCTGTCCTCTTTTTGCTTTTTGCTTTTTGTCCGGTGTCCACCTTTACTCTTTAAACAAGAACATTATAAACTTTTTTTTTATTAACACACATTACAACACAAACACTAGACTGCAGCACCACTGTCTCGTCTCTCTTTCTCTCTCTTTCTATTTCCAGTTTTTTCACACTCCACACTCGGTGATTTTAGCCCTCCTTGGCAGAATATATATTTTATTTGTTTTGTTTGTTTTTTTCTTTTTTTTTTTCTTTTCTTCTTCTTACTCAGAGATCAATAAAAAAATAATTAGACTGTCATGAGGGCTGGTGAAGGGTACACACTTGCACACACCTACGCACACGTTAAAAAAAAATTGCATATATATAACTTTTGAGTTCTACCAAATAAAATAAATAAATAAACAGCTCTAAAAGCCAGGCTCCCTGTTACATGGGGTTGTTCCAGTGTCCTTGGCACTGGCCTGGAAATTTGGATCAGTGACAAAATGTAGTTTCCTCTGTTTTTGAGTATTTGTCTCGTGTACATAAACAAAGAAAATCTGTAAGGGGGCAAATACTTTTTCACAGCAGTGTACCCTGCCTTCAACGTCACAGGTTTTCAGGGATTTCTTATCTTTTAAAGATGACTTTGCAAAGCCACATTTTGCACAAATGGCAAGTCTGAGGGTGAAAAATGTATGGGTACTGAACTGGTTGGGCGGCATTCCTGATCTGCTTTTCCACAATTGAGAACGTGCGAGGAATTTTGAACCAAAAAAAAACAAAAATGCACTGAATACCTTGGTCAGTTCCACATCTCAAGACTTCTGCACAAAGTCCGAGACAAAATAACCGAAACGCTGCATCACTGCCACCCTCAATGCAAGAACATCTTTAGGGCGTTGGGATAAGGAATAGCATCACAAAGGCAAAAACTTCAAAGTCCCAATTTTAATTATTTCATTCTTTTGTTTGTTTCATGTTTTGCCTAACAATTGTACAAAAATGTAGGTATATTAAAGAAAAACAAAGCTAAGAAAAAATATCTTGAGTTTATAATGCCTGCAGAGAAATAACAGTCAGAGTAAACAAAGACTTTTTTTCTCCATCTCATCCATGTTATGACCTTTTTTTTCTTTGCATTGTTTAATCTTGCTTCATCAATCTGTAACCCTAACTGTTGTAATGTTTGGTTTTCTTTCTTTTTCCTTGAGGTTGCTATGGTTTCTGGTGCTGCCCCTGCCTCGCTTGCACCGTCGCAGGGCAGTTTGGAGAGAACCGCTGCCTCCCGCTGTGCGACATCTGCAGCCCTGCAGTGCTGTCAGCCTGCGGGATTCCTCTGTTTATCCCTCCTGCAGGCTTGGCTCTCAGGGTTGGCATTCGACACAGATATGGAGTTCAGGTAAAATATGCAATGTAAATAAACAAAAAAGTTTTTGTTTCTCAGTGAAAGCTTTGCAAGTATGTTTATGTTATTGATAAACAATGATGGTAAATAGGAAGACTGAAAAATGAATATATTTTAATGATCCTTGTTTTTGGTTTTTTGTCCACAGGGTTCTCTCTGCAAGGACATCGCCACTTCCTGCATCTGTGTTTGGTGTTCCTGGTGTCAGATGCACCGGGAGTTAAAACAACGCAAGAAAACCCCTGTTGTTGTCAACATGCAGCCTTCAAAATAAAAGCAAACAAAAAAAGACAAAAAGAAGAGAAAGAAAACAATAAAAAGGCGTTATCACCTCATACGAGCGTCACATATGAATCAGCAATGATGGTCTTTGCCCTGTTTTATAAAGTAACTTGATTTTAGCTGATAACATTTATCTTTAGTGTGGCAACATTCAACATTGAACATATTTGTTTGGGAGTTGTAACCTGCATGTGACCTTGGACTAACTTCCTCCTTTGATTCACTGAAAACAAGAATAGTCGGTTTTAGTGAAATATTTTTGAATATTTTGGCGTTGCTTTAAAAGCAGACAATGATCAACCCAGATTTAATTTCTACACTAATTATGAGCATATTTAAAACAAAAAAGCCTTATAATTAATCATCAGAATATAATTATCAGAAATACACGATTTATATATATATATATATATATATATATATATATATATATATATATATATATATATATATATATATATATATATATATATATATATATATATATATTTATATATATATATATATATATTTATATATATATATATATATATATATAGTGAAATTATGCTCAGACATAATAGGCACAATATTTTCTGGATGGTTCCTTTGCAGTTACCCCTCGTTGCCATGGGAGAGCGCTGCAATCAAAGAAAGGGACTGAAACGCAGACACAAGAAACGAAACAGCAAGAAAGAGACGAAACCTGTTTTAACAGTCTATGAACGGAAGCAGTGAAAAAATAAAATAATAAGAGAGAATGAGTCACAACACATAAATGAAACAGAAAGAAAGAAGAAAGAAAGAAAGAAAGAAAGAAAGAAAGAAAGAAAGAAAGAAAGAAAGAAGAAGAAAGAAAGAAAGAAAGAAAGAAAGAAAGAAAGAAAGAAAGAAAGAAAGAAAATAAATAAAAAGCACAAAAGAAACAAAAATCTAAAATGTTACTGAAATTCTCCAGCACCCTTAATAGTTCACGTACACTTAAAACTCTCCAAACGCCACATCATTTTGGAGTGAGTTCTTTCAACCTTCAACTGGTTTTCAAAGACCATGAAACGTTGCCTCTGTATCTGTGCAGTCAGCGGACATGGAGCCGTCTTTCCGTGAAAACCAGCCTATTTTTTTTTTCTTTCATTACCATTCTTGTCAGTATGGACATCGCGCACACGATGTATGTACGATACACACTGAAATTGGACCTCTGCTTTTAACCCATCAGCTAGTTTCACTAGTGAGCAGTGGGTTGCCAGCATCAGCGCCCGGGGAGCAATTGGGCCTTGCTCAGGGGCCCCCAGTGATTTACCATTGTTGCCAGCCATTGAACCTGGGTCCTCCACGCCCAAGGCCCCCACTCTAACCACTAGGCCACCACTCCACATGCAGGTGTAGCAGGTGTAAACATGAAATTATTGTTGGAAATGCATCATCTTGGCAAGATACTTGAAGCCATACACAAACCGAGGACAGGAAATTACTATTTCCAATGTAAGGGCCCATTCTGTTAAAACACTGAACAAACGCTTCGGTCTTCAGCAAGCCTCAACCAAAGGTGGAAGAGTTTCAGCGTGACAACAAAAAGGACAATCCCCCAAATCAAGATGTGCTTTGTGTCTGTTTCTTGAAAGGACTTACATGTTGACCCTAAAACAAAAAACTACTCCCACTTCAATGTTTTTGATACCTTGAGAGTTCAAATCTCTCATCTTTGTACAGCGGGTATAAACTCCTGATTTCCTCAGGACCTCAGATGTCCCCAGAGCTCTAAAAGAAAGTCAGCTGTCTTCATGATTCCCCTACTCATCCACACACATCCATCTGCCCACAGCTCCACATATGGAGCTACAAATAGCAATGGAAAACTGTACAGCGCTTCCTCATTCCAGCTCATCAATAGTGAGCTTTAATAGTGTCTGAAAAACAAAAGAACATCACCACCATTTCCAGAACCAACCATCCCATGAAGGAAGTGTTTCAGGTCTCATTTGACTATAATATGAGGCTTCATTTTAGGAATTTTTGTGTCCCTGACTCTAACCACACAGTGGTCACTGATATCATTTGGGAATTTTGAGGACAATGTGAATTAGTTAAAATCAAAATTCTTCAGGACACTGACGTTGGACTCGTGGAGCTGTTAACAATTTCAAAGAGAGTAGCAATAAGCTTTAAAATCATCAGACACTGGTTGTAGTTTCAGTTTACATCTGTAATTAAAAACAATTTCCTTCAAAATCAACCCAGAAAAAGGAAGGTGTCGCATCGCGTATGGCAGAAGAAGTCCTGAAACAACTAACCGACCGTGGTGAAGTGCATACTGTAGTGACGGTCACACACCCCTTTTGTCTGCGGTCAGAGCTGGTGGCGCAGGGGATCGTGGGATGCAGTTCCCTCTGCCGGTTCTGGCCTGAGTTGAGTGGGTGTGTGGGTTTTTAATCTATGTGTTTTATTGTCCGACTGTTTTATTTTATTTTCTTCCGTTCGGCGTCAGTTATTTTATCTTGGTGTGTTCATGTTGTTCTGCACCGTAAGTGAGGAGGGGGGTGAGAAGGATGACCCCACCGCATGTTAGACCATTCAGTGTTCCGAAAATAAAAGCAAGATTCCTGCAAAGTTCCTATCTCTGTCTTGTTCATAGTAGCGTTGCTACATTGGTGTCAGAAGTGGGATCATGGAATATAGATTAAACACCCACACACCCAGTCAACTCAGGCCAGAACCGGTAGAGGGAACTGCATCCCACGATCCCCTGCGCCACCAGCTCTGACCGCAGACTAAAGGGGTGTGTGACCGTCACTACAATACATTTGGAGACCTCAAGATCAAGACCATACATTTTTATTTGCTTTGGCAATGATCTTAAAAGAAGCAGCTCAACATGAAACCACTTCTTAACTTAAATGATAAATAATAAACCCATCCCAAATTCAGAAATTGCTTTTTAATTACTGTTCAAAGGAATCATGTGTTTGTGTCTGTGTAGTCAAGTAAAAGGGACATGTCCCGAGTCCTGCCTCCTGGCCCATCCGTCTAGTAAATGCTCCAGCTCCCGTTTACCTCAAATAGAAACTAAACTATGCAGCACAATAGATTCTTTTAAATGGCTGCAGGTCCTGCCGAAGGGAAAGCGTGTCAGCAAAAACTTCCGCTGACTCACATTCCTTTTTTATGGCTGTGCTGTTTCAAGGATGGACACATTCTCACCAGGCGTCAGGCACCAGGAGCCCAAAACCCACGGTACAAACATAATGGACTAACAAAACCACCATACCGTACTATTATTTTACTTCCAAAGAAAAAATCCCAGCCCCAGGTCTGCCAGGTCTGAACCTAATGGGATGGAGTCACTTTTAGCAACTAAAATAGCCAATTTTACAGGTCGGAAGGATTGTAGGAAACAAATGCAAAAAAAACCCCAACTACATGCCAAGCAATCTTTTCTTTCTTTCAGATAATAAAATGACATGTCTCCACGGCGTAGGTGTGTTTCCCTTCAAAAAAAGGAGTCAAAGGCATTCAAAGTTCAGTTACTTTTGGAGAAATCACACCTTTGACATATTTTTGGCAACAATAACTGACTTCAGGAACATATTACACCCACTATCTGCTTCTTGAATATCAAAATATGCACACAAAAATGAAAAAAAAAACATCCTGTGACAGACTGTACACTGGACAGGAAAGAAACTTAAAGCAGCATGCTTTTGTGGATGTACAAGATAAATTACATTTTTCAGAATCCATGGTTTAAATTTCAATTTCCTTTAAAAATTTCAGGTTTTGCAACTTTGCTTTAGTCTGTACATATTTGACACAGACTAGGTGCCACTATAAATTCAAGTCGTGTCTTATTTATTCACAGCTGCAGCCGTGCGAGAAGGTTTCCAGAGATAGCAGGTACAGTATGATATTCAAGTTTGTTCATGAGGAGGATCATCTCAGTCTGATTGACTATGTAAAGTGGCATTTGGATTTTTTTATTTTTTTTTTGACGTTTCAGGTTGTTTAATAGTTTATTTTGGAGAACTGGGTTTGTAGCTATGCTGGTAAAATAAATTCCATCCATCCATTATCTATACCCGCTTAATCCGTTACCGGGTCATGCAGGACACCGTGGAACTGCATATTTTTCAGTTGTCTGAGGCGCCTGCTTTGTTCTACACTCACAGGGTAATTCTTCACTGTCTGAAGCCCAACATACGATGGCAAATAAACCTTCAACAGACTGGAACACCGCCTTGTGTGACTGCTTTGCAGATTGCAGCACTTGTAAGAGTCAAACTGCCAACTTTTCAAAAATTAAAATATTTAAAAAAAAGAAGAAGAAGAAGAAGAAAGAAGAAGCCCTACAATCAGCCAAGGTTACTGATTGCTCTGCATCTGCACCTCTTCTTCAGGTTGCTATGGTTTCTGGTGCTGCCCCTGCCTCGCCTGCACCGTCTCATCCAAGTTTGGGGAGAGCCACTGTCTCCCCTTATGTGATATATTGTCTCCTGCCTTACTAACTGCTTGTGGACTACCGTGCTTTGCTCCTCCTGCCGCCTTGTCTCTCAGAGCCTCCATTCGCAACAGATATGGTATCAAGGTAAGATGCTCGGGACACTGATATGATAGTGATTTACAAGTTACATTGAAAAGTTCAACTTTGACTTATTTACTTGCAGGGCTCCCTCTGTAGGGACATTATCACTTCCTGTGCATGCATGTGGTGTAGCTGGTGTCAGATGCACCGGGAGTTAAAACATCGCAAGAAAATCCCCACCGTCGTGTCTTCGCAGCCTCAAACCGTTATCAACATTCAGACCGGCCCTACCATGAATGCACATTAACGCCCACCTGCAGGGGTCATCACACCTTCACACTCCTGTGCTGCTTTTGTTCTTATGTATATTTTATTGTCATGTGATGTAAAGTTTTATTTTCAGTTTTACTGTATGGTGATAGCAACAATGACAATGTTTGGTCTTATTTTCTTATGCTCGCAAAATAAATAAATAATCCAACATTCAAGGAATAAAAACTGCTATGAATTTAACTTGATCATATGGTGCAATCAATATTAAACAAGATGTAATCTGTAAACCTGGGATACTTTCTAAGTATTCCTTAAATATCATTTTCATGGCTATATAAATATTTCTTTGTGGAAAACTTTGGACAACCTCTACAACATGTAATGCAGAGAGAGAGAGAAAAGCTAAAGCGACATCATATTATCCACTGATTTATTGATTTCATGTTATTCATCCATCATCTATATCTATATACACACCCAAAGTTTAATCAACTAGACGTGCTGATATTGTTCCAATGAGAAATGTAAAATCATTATTTGAAAAACAGAAAATAAAAAAATGAATGCACTCAGTTCAGGGTAACGTCAGAAATGTGTTTGTTCTTTATTTGAATACCTTTGGTAACTTTACTGTCTTAAATAAATCGATAAATACATGTTGTTCTAGTGCTGTGTGACAAATCACCATCCAGTTTCATTTTAAATACAAAAACACTCAGCACTACATAAACAGAATTTAATAGTGACTGAATGAATGATTTCAGATCATTTAAACATTTAAGCACCTCATAGCAAATGTGTTCTTGTCATAGTGAAGAGCAGCTTACTGTCAGAAGTGATTTATGGTGAAATCAAGAAAACTTTAATTTGCTCACAAATAAATGGTTAAAACCAAATAAACGGTTAAAAGTCAAAGGCAGGCTGCACCACATGGCCCAATTTAACATCAATAGTCTGCAGCTTTGGCTCTGCGTGGAAGCAGCTATAGATGTGACCTGATATGCAAATTATAATGGATCCTAATTAAATTTTGAATCCAAAAGCATTTAATGTGGAAGTTTGAGTCCAAATCCAACTCATCAGTGCTCAACTCTCAAAGCGCTCAAAATTAAGCCACAAATTGGTTTCAAGTCAGACTTGAGCCTGACCCCGGGACTCGAGTGCTAGAACTCAAAGAAAAAAAAAAAACAAAAAAACTGTTAAGCATTTACTGTTAAGAATGAAATAATCTGTTCACCAACAGACTCCAACTTAAACAGCCTCTTCTTTGACAATATTAGGTCTACACGATTGAAGAAGGTGAAAAACCTTTCCAGAAGCTGTGATCAGCCTAAATCCCTGACAGCTGGACACCAGGGAGAATAACAAAAGTGCATGAAAGAGCAGCCGCGGCTCTCTGGAGATGTGAAGGTTAACGCTGCTGGGGTGTGTCACCGCCTGCTCTCTCGCCCTAACAGACGTACGTTTGCTGTCTTAACATAACAAGTGACAGTAAGCTCTAACTGGGAGGGAATCTCTAAAGATTTCCAAAAAGGTTCCCAGGTTGAATTTTGGCTCATTGGAGCAGGTGTTGAAAATTGACGGACCGTTTTTCTTGTCACGTTACTGTTGAAAACTCACTTTTCTGTCAGTTGTCATTTATTTGTAGGTGTCCGTATGCTTATAGATTCAAAATAATGTTTTGTTTTTTTTATTACTTATTTAACTAGGGGAAAAAAACTGTTACAAACAACTATATGAATAAAAGAATATGTACACAAGCACCACAAAACAATGTTATCAAAACCTGCCTATACAAAGGCCTAACATTATTGTTCATTTCAGACCTGTAAGGGTATTGTAATCATGCCTGATGGTGATCCGTCATAACATCTACAGCCAGAAGTGGATGATAGAGTATTTAAGTCATGTTTAATATCATGTAATGAGTCCAAATTCTTGAGGTTAAGTGAGTTTGGTGCTGATTCCAAGAGTAGGGAGAAGCATATTTAAATGCCTTTTTCCCATCTCAGTTCAGACTTTAGGAACAGAAAAAAGAAAAGAGCTTTGGAAGGGAAGACTTTAACTTCCAGAGCTTTTTCCAAGAATGTAAGTCTGTATAAAGGATGGGAGAATACCAACAAAGCTTTAGATTGATATTATGTTCATTTCAATTTACACCAGTTAAAAAACCAAAAACGAATCAAACATGTACTTGTGCGTGTTCTTTGTTTTTGTGAAAATGCAAACCACAAGTCCTTGCAATCCTTTGCGAGCACATTTGATCTCTCCGTTTCAACCTCTCAAGTTTTGCATCTGATTTGTTGTCAAACATTCAGTGCCTCCAAAAAGCCACTCCTAACCCGAGCGCGGTCCAGTCACGGAGTCACCGCGGCGGCAGCACCACAGGGTCCAACAACAGCAGATACAGTGAGACATTTAGCTTTGTAAGTGGGATAAATCTCTTTTATCTGACTTAATGACTGCAGCTGTTTTTGAGAATGTAAAAGAAAAGAAAATGAATTGTTTTTTACATTTCGTCACTTTTTTTAAATTTAAAAAAAAAAAGCTTTATATTACATTGTAACAAGAAGAAATGTTTATCCAAATCACGTTACAAAAAGTCAGAAGTGGTTTTATTTTTGGTTAAATCTATTTTACAACCGTGTTGTTCAGTTTCCATCTAGGCAGCTAAATAGTGAGGTGGTTGACAATGTTATCTCACATCAAGAAGGTTTTTTATTTGCATTTTCGTACATTTTGCATATTTTACTTTGCATGCCCTCCATGTGCACATGTGAGTTTTCTCCGGGAACTCTGGCTCCCTCGCACGGTGGCGCATAACTACGTAAATAGGTGTGGCAGATGATTTTGAGTTCTGCAGGACTGAGAGTGAGCACGCATCCTTGCCTCTGAGTGGCCCTGTGCTGGACTGGGAACCTGTGAGGGTGTACTTCACCTCTCATCGTCCAGAAAAACTGACATTTATCAGGGTAGTTGTCTTTTTATTAAGGTGAACTGGTGTGAATGTTATGAAGGTGAAACATTTTAGTTGAAACAAGATTTGTTGTAGGGATAGAGACACTTATGATCATGATTATTATGATTGTGATGAATTTGATGTCACATTTGTGTGATCTTTCCATAATGCTGCTGTATCTCATTACAGGGTTATTCTTCACGGTCTGTGCCATAACTTGAGGATCTCATGGAAGAAAAAAGTTCAAGAGAATGGAGCAGTCATCTCTTTGACTGCTTTGAGGATGCGAGTACTTGTAAGACCTACGTTTTTTTTTTCCATCTAAATTTCATTTTATTTTATTACAGTCAGTTAAATCTTTCACAACTCTCCGTTATGCGTTTTGCAGGTTGCTATGGTATGTGGTGTGGCCCTTGCCTCGCCTGCACAGTTTCAGGAAGATTTGGAGAGGCCTACTGCCTCCCTCTGTGTGATGTATGCTGTCCCAGTGTGGTATCCCTATGTGGAATACCTTTTTGTATTCCTCCTGTAACCTTGTCACTCAGAACTGGCTTTCGCAACAGATATGGCATCAAGGTAGGATGCATAAAAAACATGTATCTAAATTACAACTTACAATTGAACTGCCATTTAGCAAATTAATGTGCTGGTTTGCAGGGCTCCATCATGAAGGACATGGTTGCTGCCTCTTGCTGTATGCTGTGCACCTTGTGTCAGATTCATCGCGAGTTAAAACATTGCATGAATACCCCCAGAATCATCAACATGCAGCCTCAAAATGTGATCAACATGCAGCCGGCCCCAGTGATGATGCTGACCGGAAACCCTCCCACAGCTTGTTATGTGAACCAAGCAGCAGTTGTCATGACTTCACAGTGACACTTTCAACCCTGCTCCCAGCTCTCATCTATATGAAACCCATCACTGGGACTTTAATGTGTGTAAATGGTAAGAAATTACGTTAGAGCTTAAAATTCAGACTTGTTTCTGGCAACAATGGTAAGGTTTGTGTATGTGTGTAAGCAAGGCTTCTTAATATGCATGAACATTATAGTCAAATATGATTAACTATTTAACTCCTTTTAATAAAATATAATCAGTAACCATGATTCAATCAGAACCTCTGTGACTCACATTGAATTTTGAACATTTCCTTTAGTGCTTTTTTTGCCTGTAAGTCATGTAACTACACAAATTGTGAATGCATATTTTCTTTTCCAGAAAAAGGATGTTGTTCATGAGGTAATCAAACCTAACATTTCCTCCTTAACAGGTTTGTTGGAGAGTTACATGTGTTTACAAGCTCAGTGTTTGGAGTTGGAAACATCTACTGTTCAGAAGGAGCGTTGACCGTAGCTGAGAGTTAATATTCTGTTCATGAGCATAGAACAGCTGCATAAAACTATTGACATGACATGAGGAGCATCTCAGTCATTAAGTCACAGAAAAACCCTCAGTAAACTAAGATTTTGCTGCAAATGCATGAAAACCAAGGTGTACCAGGTGTATTATTTTAAAAACTTCCAGTTCTTCTGGGACAATTTTAAAAATGACCACCAACTTAAATCTGCGTGAAGAAGCGTTTTTCTTCCATGTTTTATTGATTTATTCACTTACATAGAGAAACATTTCTTTTTCTCGTCATTCCTATAGTTTACGTACACGTCCACAAATATGTTGGTATGCTTCTGATAAAGACAGGAAAAAGCCACAACGGTCACTGAAATAACTTGAAACGGTCAGAAGAAATAAAATAATTTACTGAGAATTGACTAATGTTGGTTTGAAATTGTGTATAAAACTAAAAAGAACCGACCTGAACAAATTAGCCTGCAACTTCATATTTTTATTGCACAAACTTCTCAGACAATCAAAGCAATCGAGTGATTTCTGTAGCTGTAATTATAAAATTGTACGTGTAATCTGTAACCTCCTGCACGTGCACACACCAAGAGCACTGCGGTCAACCAACCACTTGCTTCTGGACGTTCCACCATCACAATTATGCTATTTTGATTTTATTGTTTCTTAATTGCTTTTTATTATATTTTCCTGCTTTTAAAATCTGATTTTAGTTTGATTGCAAAGCACTTTGGTCAACTTTGTTGTTTTTTTAATGTGCTATATAAATACATTTGAGCTTGACTCTTGATTTTCATTCATCAGGTTTTAGTACATTATTGTTTATTACCTTTGTCAGTTTCGACTTATTCAAATTGACCCTTTTGGGTTTTCCTTTGTGTAATGGAAGGATGTCAACGAATCTGTCTACATGTGTATCTGTACAGAGAAGGCAAGAGATTAAATGAATTAGTTTAGTATTTTTACAATCCATGGACTTTCTTTCCTGATAAAAACTGCTTCCAGAACAATGAGCCATTCACCAACACGATGAAACTGGGAGTACCCGCCTTGACCAAATACCTGTTGGACCACAGAAAAGACAGAATCAAGTATTGCAGGAACTGTCCCCAACTACAATGAACGCTCCAGTTGCACTCAGCCTGGATAAAAATATGCAAACACAGATGTACTGACATAAATCATTCATGCTTCAGGTTTTTTTTTTCCCCTGTCATTAGGCAATCTGCCAACCAGGATACAAACGTCAACATATAAAATTTCCCTGTTCCTCCTCTGTTAATTACTTTACAGATAAAAAGAGAAACAAGATTTTACTTGAATTTACTTCCAGCTTTCCAGTGTAATTATGGCAACTGTGAGGGTTATATTGATTCATCTCTTTTGGGGAAAAGCGAGGAGTTCAGAGCAAGAAAACAACGCCCTGAGACGGATGACATGTTGTAATAAACTCTCCATCTTTCATCAAGCTCAAAGCCCCGTCTGACAACACAAAGCCTCCACTACAGTGAATCCTCCGGTGGCGCTTAGGCCTGCCGTCCTGAACCGTAGCGCGTGTGATCAGACACCACCAGATCAATATACATCTCCACAAATTTGTCAATTAAATATTAAATGTTTGTCTAAACAAACAGCCTTGGTCACACATCCGGGGAAAAATGTCTTCAAATAGTTAAGTAAAAGTATAGTAAAACACACTTTACATATTTCAACACAAAACACAGACATGAGTTGTAGTTTGTTTTAATTACTGCAGGTCTCCTGATAACACCAGTCCCATATGAACAGAGGGTAAAAAAAAAATCAAAAAGGTATATATCCTGGTTGGGTCAGATGTGTAGATGAGGAGAACGGGTCACAAACATAATACCAAATTTAATTTCAAACCTGGTTTAAGAAAATAGTAAAGATGAATGTACCGTTTATGTTGCAGTGTCTTTAACAGTGACATCTCCGAGTCGACTTGGTAGAGCGTCTCCTTCTCCTCGTCTTCAAAGAACAGCTAAAAGGAAAAACAGGAAAAACAACCGTAAAGGGACATTTCTCAAAATTTCATTCTGCTGCTGAAGCCAAAAAATACATGAGAAAGCTCATTACATTTTTTTTTTTCATTTTGCAGTTTAATTGTAGCACCACTTCTCTAAAACAAAGTAAAAACAAAAAAAGAAACCGCAAGTTAAATATTGAAGAAGAACTCATCGTCAACCAGGCCACTTATTTTGCTGCTCTGTACAGATTCTGACTTTTGCTTTGCTTATTTGGTGCAAACTTACAAACCTGCAGATTTTGTGGGAGATATTTTCTGTCTGTGTCCCACGGTGGAAGCTCTTCTCCAAACATGACATCCAGGTGGTCTCTGAAACTGAACGAAACACGGCAAGCAAGCATGAACACCCCCTCGCTTAATTATGTTGAATTTTTAACAGGAAAAACATTATTTGTCATCAGATTTCAAGAATTAACATTGTGCTTCTAAACGTCAGCTAAACAGTGACTCCACGTGGCCATGACCAGCAATTACACGAGCCAATGCAGCCTGCTTTGTTTACGTTCTTTTGTGTTAAAACTTTTAACTTCTCTGTGGAGTTGGAAAACAGCGCAACAAGTTACTATATATATATATATATATATATATATATATATATATATATATATATATATATATATAGAGATAGAGATAGAGATAGAGATAGAGATAGAGATAGAGATAGAGATAGAGATAGAGATAGAGATAGAGATAGAGATAGAGATAGAGATAGAGAGAGAGAGAGAGAGAGAGAGAGAGAGAGAGAGAGAGAGAGAGAGAGAGAGAGATAGATAGATAGATAGATAGATAGATAGATAGATAGATAGATAGATAGATAGATAGATAGATAGATAGATAGATAGATAGATAGATAGATAGATAGATAGATAGATAGATAGATAGATAGATAGATAGATAGATAGATAGATAGATAGATAGATAGATAGATAGATAGATAGATAGATAGATAGATAGATAGATAGATAGACAGACAGATAGACAGACAGACAGATAGATAGATAGATAGATAGATAGATAGATAGATAGATAGATAGATAGATAGATAGATAGATAGATAGATAGATAGATAGATAGATAGATAGATAGATAGATAGATAGATAGATAGATAGATAGATAGATAGATAGATAGATAGATAGAGATAGATAGATAGATAGATAGATAGATAGATAGATAGATAGATAGATAGATAGATAGATAGATAGATAGATAGATAGATAGATAGATAGATAGATAGATAGATAGATAGATAGATAGATAGATAGATAGATAGATAGATAGATAGATAGATAGATAGATAGATAAGGGAGGGTAACAATCAGTTATGACAGCAGATGATCAAGTCATTAAAGTTTTTTACCAGAAGATTTTTGGAGTTCCTCCTGAAAACTCAAAAATCAACAATTTGTTGTACACATGTGCATCTGGAAAACAGCAACAAAGACCCAATCACGTGCTTAGTAAGCTTTTGTTTATTGCCATTTGGGTTTATCGAGACCTGATTAGTATAAAAACTAATGATGATGTACTTTGACATGATGTACTCGTCCACGTCTG